>CM060310.1:27500-42500 GCA_030674185.1 Monoplex corrugatus | reverse complement strand
GAGAGAGAGAGAGAGAGAGAGAGAGAGAGAGAGAGACAGATGGAGACAAAAGAGAATGAGAGAGAAAGAGAGAGAGAGAAAAGAAAGAGAGAGGGAGAGAGGGAGAGAGAGAGAGAGAAAAAAAAAGAAAGAGAGAGGGAGAGAGAGGGAGAGAGAGAGAGAATAATTGTTTAGGGAAAAAGGAAAAAAAAAAAAAAAAGAAAATGGAAGAGGAAGGAAGGAAGCTTGGCGTAATGTGCAAAATTACGTCTGACTGGTAGACAGTCCCGTAGACAAAGTGTCGCTTCCCAGAAATCAGTTCTCACTCGCCCGAGATTTAAGAAGGGAGAGCACCGTCGCGGCAAATCGAATTGTGCGCGGGAAAATGTGACGTGGGCTTTAGGTTATCGGCGGGCGCGTGGCGCGTCTAATGTGTGAAGAAGAGAATGAACAGAAAGAAAGAAAACATTGTCCTGGGGAGAAGCAAGAAACAGCTCGCCACACGCACACAGGACACTGCGTGCAGAACGCTTCTGTGACTGGCAGCTAACCCACACTTGAGAAAGGACGACGGTAGATGGAAAGATTATGGTCAAGCCAGAATAAACATTCCCCTGTTCATAAGGCCTGGTTGGTGAAGTCACACAAAGTCACAGAGCTCCTACCTTCCAGTCTGACTGCACGGGTTCAAATCTTGCCTGAGAAGACCCGGTCAACGTGAAGATTGGAGTCTGGAATTTGTTCAAGAAGGGATTCATTGCGCATGGACAACTCCATATGCGCTCCACCCAATCTGTCAGCAATTATCTGGCAGATGCTCTAAATCTGCTCAAAAGCTTATGTCTTGGTACGTTCCTGAAAAGTGCAGGGGGGGGGGGAGGGATGTAGGAAACATTAAGCTGACATTGCCAGAACGATAGAGACGTTGACATGGGCTGCCAACATGCTACTTTTTAATGTTGTGGGCTGGGATTGAACTCGAGACACCAGACCCTGAGTCCATGGTTCAACCAAAAGAATCAAATATACATACAAACAGGAAAATCACAAACACACAAATCCCTGCTCCTCCCCTCCCCCAAATAGAAAATGTGGCACTGTCCTCTGGCTACGTGCTTTCCCCCAGTGAAAATGGTCTGCATTGACACTCCTGCTCGTGTGCGCACACACGCACACACACACACACACACACACACACACACACACACACACACACATACACACAAAGAGGCATACAGACAGACAGACACACACACACAGAGGCATACACATTGACAGGTAGACAGACACACATGCACACACACACAAACACAAATACACACACACAAGCATACACACAGACAGACAGACAGACAGAGAGACCCCCCCATACACACACACAATTTAAAAAAGTCAAAGCCAACCTAGTTGAATATAATCCAATTCAAGAGTGAGTGAAGTGATACATGAATGGGTGAAGGACAAACGCTGGTTTGGTTTTGAAGGGACGTGTCAGACGACAGAGAGTAAAACTTTATTATACATGTATACAATAAACTCGCTAGTTTGCTAGATGGTAAGAATACTTATGGATTACTTGTCTTTCTTTTCTCTCTCTTTTTACGTTTTTTTCTTTTTGTTCTCCCATACGCTACACCACATTAATGGCCAAAGATGTTTGGACATTTTCATCACAGTGCTGATGATACAATGATGATACAATATTCCATTCTAGATGGAGACTGCGCCACAAAGCTGTCATCATCATCATCATCATCTTTATCATCATCATCATCATCATCATCATCATCATCATCATCATCATCATCATCATCATCATCATCATCATCATCATCTTCATCGTCGTCGTCGTTGTCGTCACATCATTATGTTCCTTGCTGCATTGCGCTGCCAGTCATGGCCCTCCATACAAATACAGGGGGGTGCAAAAGTAGGTATACAGTAAGTATCACATCATTATTGTAATGCTTAATTCCGCTCTCGATTAGAGGAATGTGTGAATACCGACAGCAAGCAGTTTGAGTATCTGACTAATTAAGGCTGTGCTTGTTATTACATGTATGTGCAATATTCATTTGTTTGTATAATAAATGCAATGAGTATTGTACGTGTTTTCTTTTTTCGTAACTGTATACCTACTTTTACACCCCCGTATATATCTTTTGTCGCTGCAAGTATATCTCCTGCCCTTTCTGTCCTCATCCACTCTGCAAAACTGTTTGGTATTTTCTTCCTGAATCTACAGGGTACTATTTCCCCTCTAGCTTTCCTGTTGTGACTAGGTGCTTAAATTTCTCTTGCTTCATAAAAATGTCCTATAAATGTTACTTGTCCTTTCCTAATCTTCATCAACGTTCTTTTTCTGTTTGCTTCTTTCAAGACTGTCCTGTTATTTTTTCTATACCAAATTCCTCCAGGGCTTCAATCATCTCTGTAGTAATGTTGTCTGGTCCTGGGGCTTTTCCTGGTTTCATCTTTTTCAATGCTGCTCTAACTTCATCTTTCATTATGGGTGGTTGTTCAAAGTTCTTTCACATAATGTGTTCTTCATTTCTGTCATCTTCAAAAAGGTCTTTAATGTACTCTCCCCTTCTGTCTAATATTTTGTCTTTTTCCATGATAAACGTACCATCTTTCGATTTTACCAAGTACACGAACAAAAAAACAAAAAACAAAAAACAAACAAACAAACAAACAAAAACAAAAAAAGGAAAAACGAAAAAAAAAATGTGTGAGCAGCAAAACAAAGAGCGAAAGCAAAAAGACAGACAACGCAATTAAAATAAAAAGACATATTAAAGGAACAAAGAAAACAACACAACAACAAACTCAACAGGAAGTCGAGAAGTGCAGGAAAATCAAGACTTGAAGGGCAAAAATGACATTAAAAATGCAAAAACAGAAAGAAGAAAAATGCTGGAGCTAGAGTACCAAGTTCACCGAAAAGAACAGGATTAACACAAACCAGAAAGCGGTATGAAAACATCAAGACCTCACAATAAAGGAAAAACGACGGAACAAAAACAACAAAAATAAGAGCAGCAAAAAGCAAAACAAATAGAAAAAAAAGAACCAAACCAAAAAGACAATTAAATCAACAAAGTAAAGGACAAATTCAACAAGAAGAGGAACAGGATTAGAACAACAACAGCAACAGAACGAAACATAAAAAGTTCAAAGCAAAACAAAACAAAGAAGATAGGACATTAGCAAAAACAAAAAGAGAAAAAGACACATGAACAAAACTAATACAGAATCGAAATAAAAAATACAATAAAATACATGGAAGAAAACCACCACCAACACCACCACCATCAGCAGCAAATCTATAAGCATATGATGGTGATCAGAACAAAAAAATGACAAAATACTAAAAAATCAGAAGAGAGCACAAAAGGAGCTACAAGAAAATGAACAAAATTAACAAAGAGAACGAAAACAGAAATGAACAAATTATGACAAGGGGGCCACAATTTTTAATGATAAAAAGAAAACATGCGGAGAAACAAGAAGAAAAACTAAAAGCTAGAATAACCTCAACAAATACCAGAAACACAAGACAATGAGCACCAGCAAAGAGCATGAGTGAATATGCAATGCAGGACAAAAACAAGAAAATCAAAACAACAAACAAACAAACAAACAAAAAACCCAACATTGGCTAAAGCAAGAAGACTAAGAACAGCAAAAATAACAAAATTTAGAACAAAAAGACAAGGAAGCGAGAGGAACTTCAAAGTCGACAAGAAACTGCAGAGTAACACAATGGAAAGAACAAGAATAGACGAGAAAACAGTCGGAAGTAGAACCATAAAATTAAAAAAAAAGAAAATTAAGCACAGACAAGAACGAGAACTCGAGCAACAGATAACCCCCAAACAAAAACAACAACAAACAGTGAACGAAGAAAACAAAAAAAGGTAATCACGACTCTGTAAGATGAGAACTATGAAAGTCAAAACAAGAAGTAGAAGAAATGACAGGAAAATGAAAACACCACAATCCATGGCTGGTCATATTCATATCTGTGCACGAAACAGATCCTGAGAGGCGCCACGTCATTCCAGCTTAGACATCTTTGAAATACACTTTACCACGTTGTTCATTGCCCTTGAGGCCTTCACTGAATTGTCATTATTTTTGCACATTCTTCTTTCTTTCTCTCGTGTACACCAAATCCTTTTTCTTTCTTTGGCCTTTGACCACTATTCCATGAAAGTATTTCTTTAACATTTGTCGGATGTCGTTGGCATGAGGCATCTCGAGAGCCAGTTAAGGACATCGGGAGACACTAAGGACACCAGGAGGTACTAAGGTCACCGGGAGGCACTATGGACACCGGGAGGCACTAGGGACACCAGGAGGCACTAGGGACACCAGGAGGCACTAAGGTCACTGGGAGGTACTAGGGACACCAGCAGGCAGTAAGGACACTGGGAGGCATTAAGGACATCGGGAGACACTAAGGACACCAGGAGGTACTAAGGTCACCGGGAGGCACTAGGGACACCAGGAGGCACTAGGGACACCAGGAGGCACTAGGGACACCAGGAGGCACTAAGGTCACTGGGAGGTACTAGGGACACCAGGAGGCAGTAAGGACACTGGGAGGCATTAAGGACACCATGAGGTACTAAGGACACCAGCAGGCACTAGGGACACCAGGAGGCACTAGGGACACCAGGAGGCACTAAGGTCACTGGGAGGTACTAGGGACACTGGGAGGCACTAAGGACACCAGGAGGCACTAAGTACACTGGGAGACACTAAGGTCATCGGGAGGAACTAAGGTCATCGGGAGGCACTAAGGTCATCGGGAGGCACTAAGGTCATCAGGAGGCACTAAGGTCACCAGGAGGCACTAAGGACACCAGGAGGCACTAAGGACACCAGGAGGCACTAAGGACACCGGGAGGCATAAGGACACCAGGAGGCACTATGGACACCAGGAGGCTCTAAGGACACCAGGAGGCACTAAGGACACCAGGAGGCACTAAGGACACCAGGAGGCACTAAGGACAACGGGAGGCATAAGGTCACCAGGAGGCACTAAGGACACCAGGAGGCACTAAGGACACCAGGAGGCACTAAGGACACCGGGAGGCATAAGGACACCAGGAGGCACTAAGATCACCAGGAGGCACTAAGGACACCAGGAGGCACTAAGGTCACCAGGAGGCACTAAGGTCACCACGAGGCACTAAGGACACCAGGAGGCACTAAGGACACCAGGAGGCACTAAGGACACCGGGAGGCATAAGGACACCAGGAGGCACTATGGACACCAGGAGGCACTATGGACACCAGGAGGCACTAAGGTCACCAGGAGGCAATAAGGTCACCAGGAGGCACTATGGACACCAGGAGGCACTAAGGACACCAGGAGGCACTATGGACACCATGAGGCACTAAGGTCACCAGGAGGCAATATGGACACCAGGAGGCACTAAGGACACCAGGAGGCACTATGGACACCAGGAGGCATAAGGACACCCGGAGGCACTAAGGACACCGGGAGGCACTAAGGACACCAGGAGGCACTATGGACACCAGGAGGCACTATGGACACCAGGAGGCACTATGGACACCAGGAGGCACTATGGACACCAGGAGGCACTAAGGACACCAGGAGGCACTATGGACACCAGGAGGCACTATGGACACCAGGAGGCACTAAGGTCACCTGGGCAATCTTAAACATCGAGTAAGTTATTCCTGTGGTAGTTTTTATTTCATTTTATCTAGCTCCACAGACTGCACCAGACCCTGGATATCAAGTGGTACCTCGCTCTGAGGCCCGGAATGTTTTCCTGTGATGATGTTCCAGAACGTTTTTGCCCAATTTATCCTGGATTTGGGCTGCTCGAATAGTCCTGACAAACGTAGGTCTCTGAAGAAGGAATCCTGGGTTTTCAATGGAGTCAAAGGGTCATTCGCCGTACGGTTTGAGTGTCTACGAGCTCCCGCGTTTTTGTCGTGTTTTGATTGACAGAGCGCTTGTCCTGGATGAACAGCAATTATTTGAAGCTGAACACAGGCAAAACTGGACTCATACCTGTTGGTGCCTCTAGTCGCCTTGGACTGGTCGGCACTAACTGCGCTTGCATAGGCGGTAACAATATTCCATTCGCGTCTTCTGTTAAATATCTTGGCATTATGATTGACCGAACTCTGTCGATGCAAAATCACATCAGCAGTGTCTGCCACGCATCCTTTCTGGAACTCAGACGTATTGCATCAATCCGTTGTTATCTTTCAACTTCTGCATCAATGCTTGTTTCAGCCATGATCATTTCCCAGTTAGACTATCGTAACTCTATTCTCGCTAGTACAGGTCTACCGGACGAGCAAATTTCCCGTTTGCAGAAAGTACAAAACAATGCAGCTCGGCTCGTTATGAAAAAGAAAAAGAGCGATCATGTAACACTGTTAAAGGAACTTCACTGGCTCCCAGTCCGCTTTCGTTGCCATTACAAACTGTGTGTGTTGGGTTACCGTCATTTTGATGGCTCATTGCCTCCCTTACCTGTCTGACACACTGTGTACTTATCGGCCGTCACGCACACTTCGCTCATCGCAGGAGAAACGCCTAGTACCCCCAAGGTTTAATCTAAAGACTGCAGGAGACCGTTCTATTGGATACACCGCGTCGTCTGCATGGAATGAGTTGCCTGCCAGTCTAAGAGATGTTCCAACCCTTCAAGCTTTCAAAAGTAAACTCATTTGTTTCTGCAGGCATTTTCATAAGTATCACCCCCACCCCCCCTTTGTGTGTGTGTGTGTGTGTGTGTGTGTGTGTGTGTGTGTGTGTGTGTGTGTGTGTGTGTGTTGTGTGTGTGTGTGTGTGTGTGTGTGTGTGTGTGTGTGTGTGTGTTGATTCAAAAATGATGTTGTTGATATGTGAGTGAGATTATTTATGTAACAGCGCAGTGAGTCGAATTAAGAATAGTGCTATACAAAAGCTATTTATTATTATTATTATTATTATTATTTTCATTAGGGCAGTGTGTTTGGCTTTAAGGTCTGCCCATGATGTCACTAAATCCTTGCGTCTCAAATTCTGAAGTGAAATCAAAGGGAGGGAACATAGTGGGTGGGGGAGTTAAACCAATTCAGGGAATGGGGGAGGGGGGAGGCTCGATGGATTGATGGGGGCTTAAAAAATTCGGGGGAAACACGATGGACCAGGTGGGACAGGGTGGGGAGAGGGGGGAGAAGAGCGGGGTTACACCTTTTCGGGGTGGGGGAGTGAGCAGTACTATGTGTTGGGGGTGGGTCAAACCTGGTGAGGAGGGTGGAGAACTGAGTGAGTCAGGGTCTTTAAACCATCACTAAGGGAAACTTGAAGTCTGATAATCGGGGGTGGGGTGGGGGGAGACTGTGTGTGGTGGTGGTGGTGGGGGGGGGAGTAACGGCAGGGAACTGTGTGGAATTGATGGGACATAAGTGTGTGTGTGGGAACTGATGGCAGGGAGCTGTGTGTGTGTGTGTGTGTGTGTGTGTGTGTGTGTGTGTGTGTGTGTGTGTGTGTGTGTGTGTGAGTATGTGTGTGTGTGTGTGTGTGTGTGTGTGTGTGGGGGGGGTAATGGTAGGGAACTGTGTGGAACTGATGGGAAATAATTCTGTGTGTGTGTGTGTGTGTGTGTGTGTGTGTGTGTGTGTGGTGTGTGTGTATGTATGTATGTGTGTGTGTGTGTGTGTGTGTGTGTGTGTGTGTGTGTGTGTATGTGTGTGTGTGTGTGTGGAAACAAATAAGACGGAACTGTGTGTTGGGGGAACCGATGAGAGGGAACTGTATGTATGTGGAGGGGGGGGGGGGGCGTAAGGGAAGGAGAACCAGTAAGAAAAAAAAATTGGGATGTAACCAATGGGAGAGAACTGTGGGTAAACCAGGTGGAGGAAACTGGAGGGAAATCGATGAACTTCCTGATCTGTATAACAGAGATGCTTTCTCGTTTATTTTTTTCCTTCAAATGTCAAATTTTCGTTTTATTTTCAGTATGTATGCTTGGTTATACACATTGTAATTGTTCACCGAGACTGACATTTCACTATAATACTTCCTGAATTGTTCCGATCACGTACTGGTATAAAGATAGAACAGAACGCATATAGCATATCAAGAACATATATTGCCACATGTGTTCTGCGGGGTATTGTGTGCGGTTTGTTTATTTTGGAAAAGAGAAAGTTGGTTTTTAGGTTTTTGAATTTATAGCAATTTAGCAGTACGCAACACATTGTCTTGATTGATTTACTGATTGACAATGGGGATGTTTTTATGGGTGGGTTGGTGGGAGGGATAGGGCAGTTGGGAGTTATTTGCTATGGTGTTAGCTGGTGTTAGACTTGAATGTAATTCATCTTCAGCTGAGAGTTCTATTGCACCTTCTTCGTCAGCTGGTTTGTTGGTTATTTCGTTGCCTTTCTGAAGTGATATCAGTGCTTTCTATTCTCCAGGGGAATGACTGGAATAGTGGCTGTTTTTCATTTTATCCACTTTTCTCTGACATTTAGCAATGCAGATCCCCCGTGGAGATACCAGGGGCTCTTTCAGCATAAACAGTATCCCCACCTTCTGGAAATTCTGTGCTAGAAATTTCCTCTTTTCTGTCACTCTCTCTCTATTTCTGCCTTGTTCCTTCGCTTTCTGTCATTTCTACCTATCGTTTTCTGCCTTAATGGTCCATTCACAAGTCTTACGTGCTTTTTTTTCCAGGATTTTTTAAATCCCCTGTGCGATAAATTGGACGGAATGGTCAACGCCAGGGGAATGTCCTTAGATTATGTGCGCGAATGCATTGATATGTGTACTTAATTTTCTTTTATTGTTTCCTGTTGAAATTTTGTATGTTTTGAAGCGGTTATAGCCCTGATATGGCTCTACGCAGTCGGCTGGGCTTTAAACAACAATAGCAACAACAAGCAAGCTGGTTTGTTGGTTATTTCGTCGCCTTTCTGAACTAAAATCAGTGCTTGCTGTTCTCCAGGGGAAAGATTGGAATAGCGGCTGTTTTCGATTTTATCCACTTTTCTCTGACATTTAACAATAGAGAACTCCGTCTTCGTTTGTTCATGGGAGTTGTTGCTGGCTTTGAGGTTGCAACAGGTGGGTGAACATGTCTGTATTTCCTTTCATGAGGGATGGTGGTTGTGGCACATTTTCAACAACTGTCATCCAGCGTAGGTTCCGGAAGAAGTGTTCACAGTGTAGGTGGTATTGAAATTTGTTAGTGGAAGGCTGGATTGGAATGAACTTTGGACCTTTTGGGAGTAGTGATCATTCCCCATCAGATAGTGTGAGGGTGTTAGGAACGCAGTGTACAAGTTTTGCTGGTAGTGGGACTGGGCGGTGTTGTGGGCTGTGTGTTGATTGGGGTTGGCCGTGGGTTTGGGGTATTGTGTGAAGAGCGGTCTGGCAAGTTTAGTTTCTTTGGTGTTGTTGATTCGATTGTGTAAGTGTTGATTGTGTGAGTGTTGATTGTGTGAGTGTTGATTGTGTGAGTGTTGATTGTGTGAGTGTTGATTGTGTGAGTGTTGATTGTGTGCATGGACTTGTCTGAGGGGACGAGCTGAGTTGGCGGGTGGGGTGATGATGTGGTATCATATAACTGTGTGGTGTGGTATCATGTAACTGTGTGGTGTGGTATCATGTAACTGTGTGGTGTGGTATCATGTAACTGTGTGGTGTGGTATCATGTAACTGTGTGGTGTGGTATCATGTAACTGTGTGGTGTGGAAAGTGTTCCCATCGTTTGCTGAGAGATGTGAGAGTGTTGTTCAGAGATTTCGTGTGGAGTGTTTAGTAGTCTGTGACTGGTTTCGCTTAGAATAGAATGGTTTTTGCTGTTTGTTTAATAGAGATTGTGGGGGTCTGAATGAGAATGGTGGAGGGTAAAACCTTCTGGAATTATTTTTGTATCTGAGATATGTTTTGAGAAAGCTAAGGTGGGAGAAAATTGGGTCTTCTAAAAATTGGAGTTTGGCACTATAGGAATTTGGACTTTGTTCGAAAATGATTACATCGCACACGAACAATTTTATATGAACTTCACCCAGATTTGCTAGCAATTGTATGGTAGACTTTCCGAGCATTTGCAAACCCTATGCATTAACAGTCTTTGAAATGGGGACGAGAGGGAGGGGAGGGGAGTCTATGAAACACCAGAATAATGAAAACATCAAGGTGAGCGGTGAACAGGCCAGTTGTTAATATTATGGGATGGGAATGAACTCAAGATATCAGATCTGGAGTCCACGGCTGTGTCAAAACAGCCAACCAGCCTGTCCAAGAGTGATATGACACGAACAGAGGGGTAAGAAATACATGTACAGCACAAGTTAGCTTATTTGTGCGATAGTTTTTATGGTGAGGCATAAAGTTTAGGAAATGAGTGTAGAGCAGAAATTAAGTTAGTTGTGTGAGATGGTTTTATGGTCAGGTATAAAAAGGGTTAATAAAATTCCTGTGTAGAACAGAAGTTAGCTTATAGATGTGTGAGATGGTTTTATGGATAGGTATAAAAGAGTTAAGAAATACGTGTGCAGAGCAGAGTCAGCTTAGTTGTGTGAGATGGTTTTATGGATAGACAAAAGAAGGGTTAAGAAATACGTGTAGAGCAGAAGTTAGCTTAGTGGTGTGAGATGGTTTATGGTTAGGCATAAAAAGGGTTAAGAAATACGTGTAGAGAAGTTAGCTTGGTTGTGTGGGATGGTTTTATGGTTATACATTTTTTTCTTTCCATGGCTGTATGCTGTGTTGAAAGTAACTGATGGAGAGATCTGGGTGTGGGATTTATCCTAAAACAAGCGACAACAGCGGTTCAGTCAGCCTGAACTGGATACGTATGAGAAAACAAAATGATTGTTTACAGTTTCATTTCAGTTTCTCAAGATGACGTCTCCGCGCTCGGAACGAATTCTATATACATTAACGTCACAGGTGCTATGTGTATGGTGATCATGGCACAAACCTTAAGCCTTCACATAAACCCATGAGCTGGCCTGGTCCTGAGGCCCTACCTAGACTATTTTACCTAATCTATATTCTATACTGGTATTTTATCAGCCTACCACTGGAATAATCTTGGTTACATGTAAATGACATGTGTATGTATGTATCTTACCTTCAAAAAAGGAACATATATATGAAGTAAATAATTGTTTACGAAGAGAGGGAATGTGACCCTTAAACGTAAAACTGAAGGAAAATGCGTTTACCTAAGGTTTCAATTCCCACCCGCACCCCCTGCCTCTCACAAAAAAACCCCACACACACACAAAATAGATACACAACTACACAGGTCCCACAAAATGCATGAGAACAAAATCATAACTAAGAAAAGATATCAGTCCGCAAAAAAGATCTAAACAACCAAACAAACAAAACCTTAAAAAACAATAAAAGCAACAACAAAAGCAACAAACCAACCAAAACAAAAACAGCAACAGCAGCGAAATTCCCAATTTAATATCGAACAAAATAGCCAGAGCTACACCCATATAGTTCTACAATACCATATGTATGAGAAATGTGGTTTAAGCTCTAACATATGCGGTACATATGTATGGTTGTGGCTCTGAATACATGTAGTCTCACTGACCAATCATCATCATCATCAGGTGCCCTGCCGCATGGCGTTGGCGACCATGGACTTCCAGCCATCTCTATCTCTCGTTGCCCTAGCATCTCACCCACCCTCCTCATCCCCAGCCACTCTGCAAGTCCGTCCAGCATTCTCTCCCTGGGTCTACCTGGTGCTCTCTTTCCCTCCAGCTTCCCCGTTGTGACCAGGTGCTCCAAATCTTCCTCATAAAATGGCCTATAAATGTTGCTTGTCTTTTCCTAATCTTCCTTATGAGTGATCTACTTGTGTCTGCCTCCATCAAGACTGTCTCGTTTGTTTTCTTTGCTGTCCATGGAACTCTCAACATTCTTCTGAGAAACCACATCTCGGCTGCCTCGATCCTGCTCTGACCAATACTGCTGGAAATTCATTCAATCAATCTATCTCCTTACCAGTATACTTTCCTTTCTGATTCCATTCATCTCTGTCCACATCAGCTCTTTCAAAGGGGATATGCATTTGTGGGTCTAGGATTGGGTGGCGGGATCATCTTGGTAGTGAGTCTTATGATATTTGTGTAGTGAAAGTGACAGGTTTTTTTTCAGCTATTAAAATTCACCCACCTCGCAATTTACCCATTTTACATGTAATCCAGTTATCCAAGTGTCTAGGCTTGTTTGAATTAGTATGTTAAGTAGACCAGTTTATACTGTAACGTAACTTTGGGTAAAAAATACGCTTTTTGGGTGGTTTTTTTTCCTGTCTGTGTGTTCTTGGCGTTTGTTTATTTTGTCTGTTACTATTATAATTTGTGTGTGTGTGTGTGTGTGTGTGTGTGTGTGTGTGTGTGTGCGTGCGTGTGTGTGTGTATGTGTGTGTGTGTGTGTGTGTGTGTGTGTGTGTGTGTGTAAGTGTGTGTGTGTGTGTGTTTGTGTGTGTGTGTGTTTTGTGTGTGTGTGTGTGTGTGTGTGTGTGTGTGTGTGTGTGTGTGTGTGTGTGTGTGTGTGTGTGTGTGTGTGTGTGTATTGTTCGTTCTTTGATTTAACGTCTTTTCACTATGAGTGATATTAGTGTGTGTGTATGTGTGTGTGTGTGTGTGTGTGTGTGTGTGTGTGTGTGTGTGTGTGTGTGTGTGTGTGTGTGTGTGTGTGTGTGTGTGTGTGTTTTGTTTTATTTTGTTTTAATTGCTTGGTTCTCTGTATTCTTCTTCTTTTTTTTATTTTTTATTGTTTAGTGGTGCGCGAGCGCGCGTGCGTGTGTGTATGGTTTGTTTGTTTGTTTGTTTGTGTTTCACGTTTATTTCCTTTGCTTTCCCTCACGGGGATGTCTGGGGCTCTTTCTGTATAAATATTAGACATTTTGTGCTAGAAATTCACTATTTTCTGTCACTCTTTGTTTCTGCCTTGCTCCTTTGCTTTCTGTCATTTCTTCCTGTCATTTTCTGCCTTGCTGGTCCATTCATCTGTACGTGTTAGATAAAGCATAACATAAAGCACCGCACCACCATCTGTCTCTCTCTCTTTGTCTGTGTCTCTGTCTCTGTCTGTCTGTCTCTCTCTCTCTGTGTCTCTGTCTCTGTCTCTGTGTGTGTCTCTCTCTGTCTCTGTGTGTGTCTCTCTCTTTCTCTCTGTCTATCTTTCTCTGTATGTCTTTGTCTCTGTCTCTCTCTGTGTCTGTCTGTTTCTCTCTCTCTGTGTTTCTGTCTCTGTATGTCTCTGTCTCTCTGTATTTCTCCGTCTGTCTCTGTCTCTGTCTGTCTGTTTGTCTGTCTCTGTCTCTGTCTCTCTCTCTCTTTCTCTCTCCTTCGCTATAGTTTGTTGAGCGTTTTGATACATAACATCGTCATGGTTTGGCCGTCTCAGAAGCAGCTGCTGGAAGGTCAGAGGTCAAGAGACTGTAAGTGATAGAGCATTGTGTGTCTTCCATATCGTGCCTTCTGTTACGTGTGGATTACATCCCTGGCGTGTTTTCCCCCCAGATGATACTGACAGGCCAACAAATCATCGTGTTGCAAACTTCCAACATTTAGATTCAGGTCAGCCCGAAACCGAAAACCAAGCCCTTGATAGATGTGAACTTTACTCTAAAAATCGACTGATGGGTCCCGGTTTTACTTTTCTCGAGACGAGGAATAAATTGGCATATACACCAACACTACAGATGCCACATGATGTATAAAGATCCAAATCATCATGGCATGAGTCACAAGCTCGCGTATGAACCCAAAGCGATGATACCATCTTGAGGTTCTGCCTGATTTATGAATTCTATGCACTATTGTCTGGGTTTTTATCTGTGTGGTATTGAAACAAACCTAGGTGATCTATAATAATAATAATAATTACAATATTTATATAGCGCAAAATCTTGATAAAATCAAATCTAAGCGCTGAAGCAGACACACACGCACGCACGCACGCACGCACGCACACACACGCACACACACACACACACACACACGCATGGCTATAAATGGGAAGAAAGAATAAAAGCAATAAAAGCAATAAAAGCAAGAATAAAAGCAATGGAAAATTATAGAGAGCATAGCATATACAATTATATATTATAACCATGTGATTCCCCTCCGAGCGGAGACAGGCTGCAGAGGGGGGAGGGGGGGTTGAGTGAGGTTAGGATTTTATGCAGAGGAGAAAAGGTGGGTTTTGAGAGCGGACTTAAAGGAGACAAAAGTAGGTTGCTGACGGACTGAGAGAGGAAGTTTGTTCCAGGAGAGTGGACCAGAAACAGAGAAGGCTCGTGGACCATAGGTATTGAGCTTAGTGCGTGGAAAGCGAAAAGTCAGAGGATCGGAGGCAGAGCGGAGGGTACGTGAGGGAAGATAGATCTCAAGTAGGCTTGACAGGTAATCGGGCGCTGCGTTATTGAGGCTTTTGTAGCACATGGTGTCTAGTTTGTATTGTATGCGCTTTGATACAGGGAGCCAGTGAAGTTGTGCCAGGAGAGGAGATATGTGGTCAGCTTTTTTCTTTTTGAGTACAAGGCGTACAGCATTGTTTTGAATGCGCTGTAGGATGTGAATGGTGGAGGCAGGAAGACCAGACAGGAGTGAATTGCAATAGTCAATGCGAGACATTATGAAGGAGAGAACGAGTTTTGCAGTTGTTTCCACAGAGAGATACTTCCTGATCAGCCTTATACGATGGAGATGATAGTAGCAAGATCTGGCAGTTTGAGAAACAAAGTTGTTCATGGAGAGAGTAGATCAATGCAGACACCAAGGTTTTTAGCTGAATCAGAAATTGGGACTGATGTGTTACATAATGGGAGAGAAAGAGGAGGCAGCTGAGAAAGTTTCTGACGGGTGCCAATGAGGATAGCTTCTGTCTTGTCGTCATTAAGCTGATCTACTGGCTTCAGCCCGTCAAAACCAACATGACAGCTCCCAGGCTTTCGCCGAACTCTCGATATTGTAGAAAGACGTGAGTGATGTATG
>CM060310.1:15000-22500 GCA_030674185.1 Monoplex corrugatus | reverse complement strand
CATCACCACTGCCATCACCATCATCACCACCACCATTACCACCATCAGCACTACCATCACCACAGCTTCATCTCCACCTCCCACCACTGTCATCAAAAGGGGATGGAGAAAATAGGAGGATGAAATATATTGAAACAATTCTTAACCAATCTGTGTGCTTCCAAGTTCAGCAAACAGGAAACGGAAATAGCCAAGACATCAACTTAGAAAAAAAGCTTACAGCAAATAAAATAAAATTTAATTTCATTTGTTTTTATTTATTCAACTAAAAAAAAACAGTTAAAAAAATTAATTAGGCTACATAATGAATCACCCAAATCAGTGAACTTGATTGGTTTCCTGCAAATTAATCAAAGCTGAGGTTTTGAGGAAGGTAGTACCATTACAGGAAAAGTCCACGTTTGTTTGTTTCCTGTCTTGTTCTTTGTTTGTCTTGTGAGTTAATTTATTTTTCAATCTCTCTTTGAAGAAAACGGACATTGTTTCATACTGGCCAAGGGAACGCTGTGTTGTGTGTGTGTGTGTGTGTGTGTGTGTGTGTGTGTGTGTGTGTGTGTGTGTGTGTGTGTGTGTGTGTGTGTGTGTGTGTGTGTGTGTGTGTGTGTGTGTGTGTGTGTTTGTGTGTGTGTGGTGGTCTTTGATTTAATGTCTATTCACTAAAGTGATTTTAGACAAAAAAAAAAAAAAAAAAAAAAAGGGGGGGGGGGGTGATAAGAGGAGTGAAGAGAATATTTGAAAATTGTCAATTTTGAACTTGAGAAAAGATGATCCAGAAAACAACTGTTTTGAAGAGGGGAAGGTAAAACTAACAAATAATGTTACCATAATTAACGATTTAAATAAACAAACTAACAAACAAAATTGATAAATATCTGGAAGAAACGAAGAAAAAAATAAACTAATAATTGACTAACCATAACAGTGAACAAGTGAAATAACATTTTAAAGGTAATTCGCTATAGGACGTTTTGACAGGCTAACAAAAAATTCATACAGTAATGATGATGAGGCAAATATATCAGAAACTGTACTCATAGATAGTGTTGGAATATGTCGTTTTACCTTAACGCAAGAAAGAATATGACTGTGTGTTATCTTCTTTCCACACAGACATACTATGTTCTTGGTGTATTTTGTTTTGAATGCATCAAGTTTCCATCTATACATAAGGGATTGTATAATTCTGCTGGCATGAAGCTGCTTAAGTATTTTGCTAACTTCAAAGTTCATGTGACATTTATCATACTTTTTCTGTTTTAATTGGAACTGCTTCCAGACGTAGTTGTCTACTAAAGTGTAATTCTCGTGCAACGAGAGAGAAAGCTGGATATTGTTTGAATCTGGTGAGTTATTAGCTCCCCGTTTGGCAGCCCTGTCAACTTTATCATTATAACGAAAAGAACTATGAGAAGGTATCCAGCAGAAAGTAATATCAGTGCCTCTTAAAGATAAATTATGAATCAAGTGACTAATTTCCAGAATCATTTCTGATCTTGTTTGTAATTTTGATAATTCAAGAGCCTGAAGTACTGATTTTGAATCAACGCAAAAAGTGTTTGAAAAATTGTCCTAGGAAGACTTATCATAAAGTTTAAAGCCATTAATATTGCAAAAAGTTCAGCTGTAAAGACAGATTTATCAAGTCCTATGTAGAAAGATTTTTCAATTTTGAGAGCAGGTATTAAAAACGCTGAGCCTGCTTTTCTTTCAATTACTGATCCATCAGTGTAAATTTTCAAATGATCGGAATATAAGTCGTCTATATGACATTTAACCTGACTTGCCAGTAAGTTTACATTGTCTCCTTTTTTTAAGTTAGTGTGATGTACGTCAAATTGTGCTCTTTGGAGTTCCCAACTGGGTACTGGCGAAAAGGAAGGTCTTATAGATACAGGATCTACGTGTAGATCAATTCCTGAACCTTTCATGACGTCAGATGTGTATGTTGCAAGAGTGACCTGTGAAGATATTGATTTAGCTCTTTTTGGAAAGTCGGTATCTGATCTCAGTTTAATTTCTGTTTCAGAGATGTTTTCTACAGTGGTGTGTCTTAACAACAATTTAGTAGAAGCGACTTTCCTTTGCTCATCAAGTGGCAACAGTTTGATTTCATTATATGTGCGAAGACAGGAAGCATGCATTGTGTGTGTGTGTGTGTGTGTGTGTGTGTGTGTTCTGTGTGTGTTCTGTGTGTGTGTGTGTATGTGTGTGTGTTCTCTGTGTGTGTGTGTGTGTGTGTGTGTGTGTGTGTGTGTGTGTGTGTGTGTGTGAGTGTGTGTGTGTGTGTGTGTGTATATGTGTGTGTGTGTGCGTGTGTGTAAATATGAACGTGTATATTTGTGTGTGTATGTATGTACATATGTGTATGTTTGTGTATGTGTGTATGTGTATGCGGATGCATGCGCCTGTCAGCGACAAAAAACGTGTGAAGATTTTCTCAGCTCTTTATGGGTGAATCTTTAAACACATTTTGATCCATCTTGTGGTAAAAGCATAAGTTTGGATGGCAAATCTGCAAGGTCAAGATCACACGGACCCAAAAAGATCCCCCCCAAAACAACAACAACAACAACAACAACAACAACAAAACAAACCAAAAACAAAACAAAAACAAACAACAACAAAAAAACCACGCCCCGAATAATTTTTTGAGGAAGTGTGTGAACAGCATTTTCTGATAATGTGTAAATTCTGTTTTCACTGTAGTAACAGTCTACCATTGTCCTTGCTTTGCTTCACTGTCAAGTTTAAATTTCGAGGATTGCCTGTCAGAATAAGGTGTCGCAAAAGGAACAAAGCAATTAGATACTCTATTCTGACAGATAAACCTCGAAATCTATTCATCTAATACTTCTCCAAGTCAACAGTGACACTAAAAAGTACGCAATCAGGATTTTCTGTGATAATTTGGAGGGGGGGGGGGGTATAAAAAGGAGGAAGTTAAATGGCTGTACTGTCTTGTTTCCTTTGCACTCTGGTTTCATTTTGCTTTTTATTTTTGAATGACAACACTAATGATATTTTTGTATAAAACATGAGATAGTTAAAATGGCTTTACTTTCTTGTTTCTTTTTGCATCTTGTTTCTTTTTGTTTTCAATTTTTGAATAATAGCACTGACCTTGACCCTGACCCAGTTCCATACTGTGTTCTCTCCTCTCGTTCTTGGCAAGATTCTACACACGAGAGAGAAAACAAAATTGAGATTCTTTTCTTAAAAGTAAAACGTAAGCTGGGTAAGCTCCTGAAGGTTTGGGAAGATTTCTGAACAGTAGTCCTTTTGGTTTTCCTTGCCATCAAACGCTGTTACAAAACTGTTGCAGTATCAAATACACGGCAAAAAAAAAAAAAAAAGAAAAAAAAAAGAAAAAAACCCAAACAAACAAACAAACAAAAAAACCCAAACCAAACCAAAACAAAAACTAAAAGAAAACCACCATCACCAGCAACAATAACGACAACAACAATAACGACAACAGCAGCAACAACAACAACAGAACAACAACAACACTAAACTTATGTATTCGTGCATGTACTTGAACAGTAAAATCTACAAAAAATTCACGAATGTGTCCGCACTTTTCGGTTAATTGCTCATTTCTTGTTTTCATCTGTTTTGAATTTTTAACGAACCTTAATTACATACAGTGCGAGTAACATCCCATTCTGGGATAATTGCTGTCACAGGCTGTTTGTTCCTTTGCCGTTCGCTTAATTATTGCTAGTAACGTTCGTTTCGTATGGTTACAGTTTTACAGAGACCTGGAGTAGGGGGGAAACGTAGAAACAAGGCGGAAAACCCAGGCAATGATGGAACTGAACTCTAACAGTCACCTCTTTAATTATTTCCATGATCCCATTCGAAGAAAACGTTTTACGATCGCCTGCTGAAAGTCAGTCGCCAGACCTGAATGGCTGGCTGCAGACTCAGTCTGCTTGTGCACGAACCGCCCCAAGCTCCAAGACTGATCGAAGACAGGACTCGAACGAGTGAGTGTCGAGCCAGCGACAGAGAACGAGAAAGAGAGAGAGGGAGACAGAGAGATAGACTTGCAGATTTGCCGGCCTTGCCTTGTGGCCGAGTCGGAGTCAGACACACACACACACAGACACAGACTCACACCACGTGGGGATTGGTTGTCCACAGAGTACGCTGGAGACTCGGTACTCAATTCACTCAAAGAGTCCAGTCGCTCGCAGATTCTTCAAGACTTTGGAAGAGTTTTGTTTTGTATTCTGGGACAGGACAGACTTTTTGATTATTATTATTATTATTGTCGTTGTTTTACTGTGGTTGTTAGTTCTGGATCAGGACAGTGTTTGGGTGTTTGTGTGGCGTGGGACATGTACACCGTTGTGAAAGTGTTGGCGACTAATTTGACCAGTATGGTTGGGATTCTTATACTGGTGCTATGGATGATGTTATGCGGTTTTCAGTTATCAGGTAAGTGCTTGTTGACCAGTGGATTTGTTTGTATATTTATTCAACCCTTTGACTTTGACACTTTATCCATCAACTGCAAAAACTTAACCCTTTGACTCCGTGGCTCTATCCACCAGTTTCATACACGCAGCTGGTGGATAGGGCCAGGGAGTCAAAGGGTTAAGTTTTTGCTTTGCAAGTATGGTTAACAATACAGGATGTATGTGGTGCGGGAGTCAAACATTTATTTGTTTCTTTGTCTGTCTTTCTTTCCTTCTTCCCCCCTCCTTCCTTGCTTATCTTTCGTTTTGCTTTCTTTCTTCCTACCTCCCTTATTCTTTCTGTCTTCCTTCCTCCCTTATTCTTTCTGTCTTCCTGCCTCCCTTATTCTTTCTGTCTTCCTGCCTCCCTTATTCTTCTGTCTTCCTGCCTCCCTTATTCTTTCTGTCTTCCTGCCTCCCTTATTCTTTCTGTCTTCCTTCCTCCCTTATTCTTTCTGTCTTCCTGCCTCCCTTATTCTGTCTTTCTTTCTAACTCCCTTATTCTGTCTTTCTTTCTACCTCCCTTATTCTGTCTTTCTTTCTACCTCCCTTATTCTGTCTTTCTTTCTACCTCCCTTATTCTGTCTTTCTTTCTACCTCCCTTATTCTGTCTTTCTTTCTACCTCCCATATTCTTTCTTTCTTTCTTTCTACCTCCCTTATTCTGTCTGTCTTTCTTTCTACCTCCCTTATTCTTTCTTTCTACCTCCCTTATTCTGTCTTTCTTTCTACCTCCCTTATTCTTTCTTTCTACCTCCCTTATTCTGTCTTTCTTTCTACCTCCCTTATTCTTTCTGTCTTTCTACCTCCCTTATTCTGTCTTTCTTTCTACCTCCCTTATTCTTTCTTTCTACCTCCCTTATTCTTTCTTTCTACCTCCCTTATTCTTTCTTTCTACCTCCCTTATTCTGTCTTTCTTTCTACCTCCCTTATTCTTTCTTTCTTTCTACCTCCCTGATTCTGTCTTTCTTTCTACCTCCCTTATTCTGTCTGTCTTTCTTTCTACCTCCTTTATTCTGTCTTTCTTTCTACCTCCCTTATTCTGTCTTTCTTTCTACCTCCCTTATTCTTTCTTTCTTTCTACCTCCCTTATTCTGTCTTTCTTTCTACCTCCCTTATTCTGTCTGTCTTTCTTTCTACCTCCCTTATTCTTTCTGTCTTTCTACCTCCCTTATTCTTTCTGTCTTTCTTTCTACCTCCCTTATTCTTTCTGTCTTTCTTCCTACCTCCCTTATTCTTTCTGTCTTTCTTCCTACCTCCCTTATTCTTTCTGTCTTTCTTAATACCTCCCTTATTCTTTCTGTCTTTCTTCCTACCTCCCTTATTCTTTCTGTCTTTCTTAATACCTCCCTTATTCTTTCTTTCTTCCTACCTCCCTTATTCTTTCTTTCTTCCTACCTCCCTTATTCTTTCTGTCTTTCTTAATACCTCCCTTATTCTGTCTTTCTTTCTACCTCCCTTATTCTTTCTTTCTTTCTACCTCCCTTATTCTGTCTTTCTTTCTACCTCCCTTATTCTTTCTTTCTTTCTACCTCCCTTATTCTTTCTGTCTTTCTTTCTACCTCCTTTATTCTGTCTTTCTTTCTACCTCCTTTATTCTGTCTTTCTTTCTACCTCCCTTATTCTGTCTTTCTTCCTACCTCCCTTATTCTTTCTGTCTTTCTTTCTACCTCCCTTATTTTTTCTTTCTTCCTACCTCCCTTATTCTTTCTGTCTTTCTTTCTATCTCCCTTATTCTTTCTTTCTTCCTACCTCCCTTATTCTTTCTGTCTTTCTGTCTACCTCCCTTATTCTTTCTGTCTTTCTTCCTACCTCCCTTATTCTTTCTGTCTTTCTTCCTACCTCCCTTATTCTTTCTGTCTTTCTTTCTACCTCCCTTATTCTTTCTGTCTTTCTTTCTACCTCCCTTATTCTTTCTGTCTTTCTTTCTACCTCCCTTATTCTTTCTGTCTTTCTTCCTACCTCCCTTATTCTTTCTGTCTTTCTTCCTACCTCCCTTATTCTTTCTGTCTTTCTTTCTACCTCCCTTATTCTTTCTGTCTTTCTTCCTACCTCCCTTATTCTTTCTGTCTTTCTTCCTACCTCCCTTATTCTTTCTGTCTTTCTACCTCCCTTATTCTTTCTGTCTTTCTTTCTACCTCCCTTATTCTTTCTGTCTTTCTTTCTACCTCCCTATCTTTCTGTCTTTATGTGTTTAAAGTATGACCTCACCTCAAATGGTTCATCTGGTGGTTTAGATAAATTTGGCTTATTATGTTGCTTTAAAACTGTTCTTCCAAAGTAACCTCAACAGACTACTCAATTATGGATATGTTTATTTACGTAGCGTGTTGTTTTCTTTTCTTTCTTTTTTTTTTAAGTTGGTTAGTGTTTTTCTTTTCTTTCTCATTAAAGTGGTGGGTTGACATTTGAATAGTCATTCAAATAGTTTCATTGTTGTTTCCTGTTAATGTTGCTGAAAAAAGTTTATCTGTGTTTATTGTTTAAACATGGGACTTCAGTTTTCAGTATTTCTGGTTTACTTTATTTGTGTTACAAAGTCTTTGGCATATAAGTAATCAACTTGCATTGAATAAAATAAACTGTACTTATAGTCTGTAATTGTTGGCTCGTTTCACTGTCGGTTTGATTCATTCAATGACCTGAACTATTTATCTTTTCTTTCTGTCTTTTTTTATATTTGACTTTCCGTCTTGTCCCATATCTTTATCTCTATATTTCTTTCTTTTCTTGATTGTTGATTTGTGTACTCTTCTGAAATGATATCTAAAATATTAACTCAGATTTGTGTTCGTCCTCAGAACTGAATGAGCACATTCATATTTGATTGTTGTAAGATGATTAAAAATAATGTCCGTGTGTAGCAAGCTTTAGTGACGGATGAAATAGAATCAACTGGTTGTCTATGGCCAAATTATGTATAAAAACCCATTTTCACAGAGTGTCAGGAACACATATTTGTTAAAAAAACATATCTACCTATCTGTCTGTCTATCTATCTATCTATCTATCTATCTATCTATCTATCTATCTATCTA
>CM060310.1:0-7500 GCA_030674185.1 Monoplex corrugatus | reverse complement strand
ATGTATGTATGTATGTATGTATGTATGTATGTATGTATGTATTTATGTATGTATGTATGTATGTATGTATGTATGTATCCATCTATCTATCTATCTATCTATCTGTCTATCTATCTATCTATCTATCTATCTATCTATCTGTCCATCTACCTATCTATCTATCTATCTACCTACCTACCTATCTATCTATCTATCTATCTATCTGTCAGTCTGTCTATCTGTCTCTCTATCTATCTGTCTGTATGTCTGTCTGTCTATCTATCTATCTATCTATCTATATATATATATATATATATATATATATATATATATATATATATATATATATATATATAATGAAGTCTTGCTAAATTACAGTGGCAACAATGCCTGATGAAAAACACCTTGCATAGGATACATTCGAATCATATAGTGAGGAATGTGTCATTGAATGACTGAGACATATCGCTAAATTAATAAACAGACATACTTGAAACTTGAAGCTTTAAGACATGTTATCATCCAAGGATAGTTGCATAAGATACTAGCAGATCTTTCTGACAGCTAGTTGTTTCTACTGTACACACACAACGTTAACACACAGACAGAAATAATAAATAAGCAACAAACACACAGGAAATAAAATAAAACCTGAAAACAAACAAACACACAAAGACAAACAAACAAACAAACAAACAAACAAACAAACAAACAAACAAACAAATAAACAAACGAACAAAATGCAACCAAAACCTCACGAACACAAAGACATACAGACAGACGGACGAACAGACATACACATACATATACACACACAACAAATACACACGCACACACACACACACACACACACACACACACACACACACACACACACACACACACACACACACACACACACACACACACGCACGCACACACATTCATACATCAAAATGCATTCATAGATAATCAAATCAAATGAAACTAACAAATGGATAAAAAACAAACACATTTAGGATAAAAGAAAGAAAGAGAAATCTAGCAAAGAAACATACATTTAAACAAACAAACAAATAAAGAAAGAAGACAAATAAACAAACAAACAAAAGGGTAACTAGATATTGATGATGAAATGGCCACTTACATAACAGGATGTGTAGAAAGAAGAGGGAGTGGGTGGGTGTGGGGTAAACTGGAGTAATTATTTATATCATTCCAAGCAAATATCTATAAAGCTGTCCCACAAAACTGATCAGCGATGTGCATGATTTGATGTTGATGGGTAATGTGTTTTACAGATATGTTCCAGAGAAGGCGATGCTTGCTTTGAATATGTCTAATCTCGGTCTTGAAAGATTAACAATGTTTTTGAATTGACGAAGCATGTTCTGTGTGGGGGTAAATAACTATGTTAAGCATTTTATTATCATTCATTGCTATTATTTATCTATTCATTGTTATTATTTATCTATTCATTGTTATTATTTATCTATTCATTGTTATGCCACAGTGGATTTACCATGTGAAACTCGGGCTGCTCTCCCCTTTTTGAACACATCGCCGCAGGGCAGCGCCACCCAGTTTTTTTTATCAAGACTTCAGAAAGGCTACAAAGCTAAGTGGCCTTCAAGGAGAGGGTGCTGGGAAATGAAACTATCTCTCCGATTGCCATGGGATCTTTAGCGTGTGCGGGCTAGAAGGCACATAGGTCAGACTCGTTTTTCGTCCCCTGCCGAAGGAGTAGATATTCAATTCGATTTCCTGGTCAACTTGAGGAGAAATGTCGAGGTCTCAACGGGAAACGAACCCTGGAACTGAAAGTTTAGAGCGTCTGTACCATACGTCTGATACAGGTGAATGGACCAGCAAGGCAGGAAATGATAGGAAGAAATGATAAAAAGCAAAGGAACAAGGCAGAGAGTGACAGAAAAGAGAACATTTCTAGATCGCCGATGAAAGCTACGCAGTAAGTGGCTTTTTTTGTAACTGAGAGCCAGGTTCAACCAGGTAGCCATTAAGAACATTTCTAGCACAGAATTTCCAGAAGGTGGGGATACTCTTAATACTGAAAGAGTCCCCGGCATCCACACAGGGGGAAAGCTGTCAGGTGAGCTGACCACACTCCTGTCATCTTGTTGCACCGTCTGCGTTTGTTTTGTGGGCGTATATACTGAGTGTTTTCAGGTTTCCATAAGCCGGCCATTGACAAGACTCACAGGATCTTTAACATGCATATTTGATGTTCTGTGTGCGTACACACACGAAGAGGGGTTTACTCACTAACAGGTCTGTCCACGTGTTGACCCGGGAAATCGACAAACTCTCTGCCCTGTACGTACCAGGCAAAGGTGTCTGAGTGGATCGACTCACCGATCGGAAGTCCAAAGTTTGCCCACTTGGCTGCCACGTGCCAGGCAACATACATGTACACAGTACAGCAGTAGTCTGGACCTGACGCCAGTTCCTTAATGGCAGGCTGGCGAGGTTTTGGCGACCTACGTTAAGTAAGAGCGTTTCTTTGTTCTACCTAACGGCAAGGTATTGGCTAGGTGTTGGCTAGGTAGGGCTAGGTATTGGCTAGGTAGGCTAGGTATTGGCTAGGTATTGGCTAGGTAGGGCTAGGTATTGGCTAGGTATCGGCTAGGTATTGGCTAGGTAAGGCTAGGTATTGGCTAGGTATTGGTGGGGTAAGGCTAGGTAGCATTGAGAGGATTTTTTTCTGATTGCAAGGGCTTTCTGTAATGTAAGACAATTTCATACTTAGTGGTTAGTTGTGTTTTGATTCAGTCCTATAATTATCTATTTTTGACTGGTTGTGTTTTGATTCAGTCCCTTGATTATTTACATATCTTATTTATGTGTTCTTTCCTTTGAAGATAAGATACAGATACACATGTCATTCCCATGTAACCAAGATTATTGCAGTGATAGCCTGACACAATACTACTATAAGAAATATAAACTGGGTAAAATATAGACTTGGTAGGATCTCAGGACAAGCTCATGAGTTCACGTGCAGGTTTAAGGCATATGCCATGATCATTCTGGATCTTCTCCATCGCATGGCACCTGCGATGGAGAAGATATGGACATCATTCCGAGCGTGGAGATGTCATCTTGAGAAACAGAAATTGAAACTAAAAGTGGGAGGATTTTTCCGACGGTCTAAAAATGGCGGTTGTGCAAGTTGCCATTATCTCTGATGACGAATCCGCCTTCTACTGTAAAATAAGCGCTGTACATTGGCTGAAATCTATTTCCGCCTCACTTCTGTTTCATAGCACACTTATGTCTCACCCTCGCCATTCGTTATCTCGCCACTTGCAGGTGAGTTTGCTAGCATGTAAAAAACGGGCCTCAGGTAATGTGGCGAAGTGGTTGGTGCAACGTGGCTACTGGTGAGTGGACGTAGATTTGAATCCCTATGAGCCCAAAACAAATTGTTGTGAGACTGTTTGGTCCCGTCCGCCTCCTAACCAGAGTTGACCAGTGTCAAGGACTCGTTGGGAAGACTGGGGATCCCACAGTCGAGTCTTCTCTACTTTAGGGATGGATCTTTGATGATGTTGCTGAAATTGTCTGAACAAAACCTCAGGTGTTTGTATCTCTCGATCCTGGTTTATATCTGGATATGTTATGAAAATAACAGTAGACTACAGCACTGTCACGCAGTCTCAATGCAGAATGGACAGCCACAGTGTCATCAGCTCCATCCCCATTGTCACCATCATCATGGCGGACTGACAACGTGTCACAGATGATGTGGTCTTCATGTCCTGCTGTCATGGTGACCTCAGTAGTGAAGGGTTTGGAGGCGTGTTGGAGAGTTGAAATGAGCAGCATGCGGATAGTGACACGGGTATGATGCTGAATATGGGGAAAAAAACAAACAAACAAACAAACAAACCCAAAAAAACCCCACAACAACAACTTCTCTGTCTGTCTGTCTCTCTGTCTTCCTTTCTTTCTTTCTTTCTTTCTTTCTGTCTTTCTTTCTTTCTTTCTTTCTTTCTTTCTGTCTGTCTTTCTTTCTTTCTTTTTTCTTTCTCCCTCTCTTTCTGTCTCTCTCTGTGTCTCTTTCTCTCTCTCTGCCTCTTTCTGTTTCTGTTTCTCTCTCTCTCCCGCTCTCTCTCTCTCTTTCCTCTCTCTCTTTCTTTCTTTCTTTTTTTCTTTCTCCGTCTGCTCTCTGTTTCTCTCTCTCCTCTGTCTCTCTGTCTCTCTTTCTCCCTCTGCCTCTCTCTGTGTTTCTCTGTCTCTCTCTCTCTCGCTCACTCTCTCTTTCTCCCTCTGCCTCTCTGTGTTTCTCTGTCTCTATGTCACTCTGTCTGTCTGTCTTTTCTCCCTCTGCCTCTCCCTGTGTTTTTCTGTCTGTCTGTCTCTTTTCTCTCTGTCTCTGTCTCCGTCTCTCTGTCTCAGTCTTTCTCCATCTCTTTCTTGTGCTGTCTTTCACTTACAAACATTAAAAGCAAACAATGTAAAACTTCGGAAGGGAAAAACCAGACATAGAGTTGTGTTACACTGTTTGAAGACAGAACGAGGGGAAAAAAAACTTAAGTCAGCAGTCTTGTAGATAAAGCTTTGCTTTGGAGTCTGAGTGTGTTTTAAAGTCTGTGGTGAGGTTAAAAGTCAGTGGGCTGATGGTACCAATAGCTGTAGTGGTATTTATGTAGCCATTGGGTCTGTGGTGAGGTTAAGTCAGTGGGTTGATGGTACCAATAGCTGTAGTGGTATTTATGTAGCCATTGGGTCTGTGGTGAGGTTAAGTCAGTGGGTTGATGGTACCAATAGTTGTAGTGGTAGTTATGTAGTCAGTGGGCTGATGGTACCAATAGTTGTAGTGGTAGTTATGTAGTCAGTGGGCTGATGGTACCAATAGCTGTAGTGGTATTTATGTAGCCATTGGGTCTGTGGTGAGGTTAAGTCAGTGGGTTGATGGTACCAATAGTTGTAGTGGTAGTTATGTAGACAGTGGGCTGATGGTACCAATAGCTGTAGTGGTAGTTATGTAGTCAGTGGGCTGGTGGTACCAATAGCTGTAGTGGTATTTATGTAGACAGTGGGCTGATGGTACCAATAGCTGTAGTGGTAGTTATGTAGTCAGTGGGCTGATGGTACCAATAGCTGTAGTGGTAGTTATGTAGTCAGTGGGCTGATGGTACCAATAACTGTAGTGGTAGTTATGTAGTCAGTGGGCTGATGGTACCAATAGCTGTAGTGGTAGTTATGTAGTCAGTGGGCTGATGGTGCCAAGAACGGTAGTGGTAGTTGTGTAGACAGTGGATCTGTGTGTGGGAGGGGAGGGGAGGGGGTGAGGGGGATGAAGGCGGAGGATAACCTTGTTAATGGCTGCTATGGTTGCTGTCTTCTCACTGTGATTGTCTCCCTTTGTCCACCATCCTCCTCCCTCCCCCAACCACGGGGGTACCTAAACCTCTTTCAATGTAAAGAGTATTCCCGCGGGTGCTTTAGTGATCGGAAAGTCTTGGGTTTGATTCTGCTTAGACACCTCCGCCTGACGGGTAAAGGGTGGAGAATTTTTTTTTTCCGATCTCTTTCGTCAGCGTATAGAGATATTTTTAGGCAGGCATTTTCATAATTACCCCCACCTCTATTTTGTGTGTGTGGTGTGTGTGTGTGTGTGTGTGTGGGGCGTGCGTGCGTGCGTGTGTGTGTGTGTGTGTGTGTGTGTGTGTGTGTGTGTGTGTGTGTGAGTGTGTGTGTGTGTGTGTGTGATTGAAATATGATGTTGTTGGTATGTGAGTGAGATTATTTATGTAATAGGGCAGTGAGTCGAACAGAGAATAGCGCTATACAAAAGTTATTTATTAGTAGTAGCAGTACCCGAACCACCGTCGTGTGTGTATGAACGCAGAACACGAAATATGTATGTTAAAAATCCTGTAAGTTATAGCAGTGTCTAGTGACTTTTAGAAACATGAAAACACTCAGCATGCAGACCCAGCGAAGTCGGAATACGTAGACTGTGCAGCAACATTCCACCTGCACAGTGTGGGTAAAACAATGAACATACACACATTCCATAAATAATCGTAACGCTTAACCCTTTGATTCCCACACCCTATCTTCCATCTACAAAAACGTAACTCTTTGACTCCCTCACCCTATCCTCCAGCTTCCTCCAGGGTGAGGGGTCAAAGAGTTATGTTTTTGCTTTGCTAGCATGGTTGAAAATGCAGGATGCTGGTGGACAGGGTGCGGGCGTCAAAGAGTTAAACAAAAATGTATCCACTCATTTTGGAAGATCTGTGTTACAAATGTCATCTTTTCTTTCACTATTGTTTCTACCTTCCATATTTTTTTTGGCGTTTCTGTTCTTCGTCTTTCTGTTCGTTTACCTTACCGGTTACCTGAAGGCCCACCTCATCAGCTGCGGCATCATCAACATCATCAACACGAAAGACATTGCCCACAACAGGGCAAGCTGGCGACAGCAGCATACAGAGGGCACAGTTACATTCAAACAGTACAGAACAAGAACCAGAAAAAAAAACCACGAAAGTAGAATATGAACGCGTATTTAATACAACAAAACAAGACAGGCGCAAATTTTCGGCCAACCGGCCTTTGTCAAGCGTAAGATTACAAACAAATACCAGATACAAAAATTCTGAGAAAAAGACTGAAACTTCCCTGCTGCTGTGTCCAGTGTAAGAAAAGAAATACGCATTCGTATTCTTCTTTCGTGTTTTTTTCTGGTTCCTGTTTGCTTGAACGCGGGCAGTCACACTTGTTTTGGATTTCGTTGTACAGAACAACCTTCTATTCATAAAAAAAATGGACGTACGAAAGCAGAAACCAAAACCACAGGACTCTTTTTGTGTCTGCACAAAAATATGTCTTAGGATCGGTCTTGAATCCAACAGGAAGACCCATGCCAGATGCTGTGTATGTCTACTCATTCCTGGAAAAAAATTTATGAGTCCAACATCAATGCACTTATATCATCAAGTATTTTTCAGCCCCAAACTCATCTTTCCCACCATGCTTGCTCACCCCTCCAGCTCCTCCCCACCCCCCTCAAACAAAACACGAAAGAAGATCGATATTCCATCATATCCTTTGGCCATCAGACAACTTACCAGCCCTCTCATCTGCAGGCAGTCATAGGGGATCCTTGAGAAATGGCTGTTGGGACACTTTGTAGTCAAACAATGCAGCGGAAAAAACAGGTTTAAAAAAAACCCGCCATGCATCGGTTTTTTTAAAATCTTTTTTTGCTTCAGCAGCCTGTCTATGAGCTGCGAAAACGTAACCCTTTCACTCCCTCACCATATCTATCAGTTCCCTGTAGGATGTTGGTGGATAGGGTGAGGGGGTCAAAGGGTTAAGTTTTTGTTTTGGTGTCATGGCTGGCAATGCAGAATGTTGGTGGATAGGGTGAAGGAGTCAAAGGGTTAAGTTTCTGCTTTGATGTCATGGGTGACAATGCAGGATGTTGGTGGACAGGGTGAGGGAGTCAAAGGGTTAAGTTTTTGCTTCGGTGTCATGGCTAACAATGCAGGATGTTGGTGGACAGGG
>CM060309.1:103550451-103555065 GCA_030674185.1 Monoplex corrugatus | reverse complement strand
TGGTAACAGAATTGTTTGGGGGGACGGCAATTTGTTTGTACACGTGTGTTTATGGTCATAGACATTGATAGGGATTTTGGCAACTTTGTTGTTTTAAAACTGTGTGATAGGGTCAAGACTTTGATGGGGGGAAACGGGCCCAACTTGTTTTTTACACTGTTTGAAAAAGGTCACAGACATTGATGGGGGACTGGCCCTTGTTTTTTTCCCCACTGTGTGAAAAGGGCCACGGGACATTGATAGGGGACTGGAAACCTTGTTTTGTTACACTGTTGATTGGTCACGCCCTTGATGAGGGGGACGGAAACCTTGTTGTTTACACGTGTGATATGGCCCCAAGACATTGTTTGGGGGACTGGAAACTTGTTGGTTAAAACCCTGTGTGATATGGTCAAGACATTGATGGGGGGGGACGGGAAACTTGTTGTGTTAAAAACTGTGTGATATGGTCATAGACATTGATGAGGGGACAGGCAATTTGTTGTGTTACACTGTGTGATATGGTCATAGACATTGATGAGGGGACTGGCAACTTGTTGTGTTACACTGTGTGATATGGTCACAGACATTGATCAGGGGACTGGCAACTTGTTGTGTTACACTGTGTGATATGGTCATAGACATTGATCAGGGGACAGGCAACTTGTTGTGTTACACTGTGTGATATGGTCATAGACATTGATGAGGGGACAGGCAACTTGTTGTGTTACACTGTGTGATATGGTCACAGACATTGATGAGGGGACTGGCAACTTGTTGTGTTACACTGTGTGATATGGTCATAGACATTGATGAGGGGACAGGCAACTTGTTGTGTTACACTGTGTGATATGGTCATAGACATTGATCAGGGGACAGGCAACTTGTTGTGTTACACTGTGTGATATGGTCACAGACATTGATCAGGGGACTGGCAACTTGTTGTGTTACACTGTGTGATATGGTCACAGACATTGATGAGGGGACTGGCAACTTGTTGTGTTACACTGTGTGATATGGTCATAGACATTGATGAGGGGACTGGCAACTTGTTGTGTTACACTGTGTGATATGGTCACAGACATTGATCAGGGGACTGGCAACTTGTTGTGTTACACTGTGTGATATGGTCACAGACATTGATGAGGGGACTGTAAACTTGTGTTACACTGTGTGATATGGTCACAGACATTGATGAGGGGACTGGAAACTTGTTGTGTTACACTGTGTGATATGGTCACAGACATTGATGAGGGGACTGGCAACTTGTTGTGTGTTACACTGTGTGATATGGTCACAGACATTGATGAGGGGACTGGCAACTTGTTGTGTTACACTGTGTGATATGGTCATAGACATTGATCAGGGGACTGGCTGCTTGTTGTATTACACTGTGTGATATCGTCACAGACATTGATCAGGGGGACTGGCAACTTGTTACACTGTGTGATATGGTCACAGACATTGATCAGGGGGACTGGCCACTTGTTCTGTTACACTGTGTGATATGGTCACAGACATTGATCAGGGGGACTGGCAACTTGTGTTACACTGTGTGATATGGTCACAGACATTGATGAGGGGACTGGCAACTTGTTGTTACACTGTGTGATATGGTCATAGACATTGATCAGGGGACTGGCAACTTGTTGTGTTACACTGTGTGATATGGTCACAGACATTGATGAGGGGACTGGCAACTTGTTGTGTTACACTGTGTGATATGGTCATAGACATTGATCAGGGGACTGGCAACTTGTTGTGTTACACTGTGTGATATGGTCATAGACATTGATGAGGGGACTGGCAACTTGTTGTGTTACACTGTGTGATATGGTCACAGACATTGATGAGGGGACTGGCAACTTGTTCTGTCACACTGTGATATGATCATAAACATGGATAGGGAGACAGACAACTAGCTGTGTCACACTGTGATGTGATCATAGACATGGATAGGGAGACAGACAACTAGCTCTGTCACACTGTGATATGATCATAAACATGGATAGGGAGACAGACAACTAGCTGTGTCACACTGTGATATGATCATAAACACGGATAGGAAGACAGACAACTAGCTCTGTCACACTGTGATGTTATCATAAACATGGATAGGGAGACAGACAACTAGCTCTGTCACATTGTGATGTTATCATAGACATGGATAAGGAGACAGACAACTAGCTCTGTCACACTGTGATGTGATCATAGACATGGATAGGGAGACAGGCAACTAGCTCTGTCACACTGTGATATGATCATAGACATGGATAGGGAGACAGACAACTAGCTCTGTCACACATGTGATATGATCATAGACATGGATAGGGAGACAGACAACTAGCTGTGTCACACTGTGTGATATGATCATAGACATGGATAGGGAGACAGACAACTAGCTCTGTCACACACTGTGATATGATCATAGACATGGATAGGGAGACAGACAACTAGCTCTGTCACACTGTGTGATATGATCATAAACACGGATAGGGAGACAGACAACTAGCTCTGTCACATTGTGATATGATCATAGACATGGATAGGGAGACAGGTAACTAGCTCTGTCACACTGTGATATGATCATAAACATGGATAGGGAGACAGACAACTATATCTGTCACATTGTTATGTGATCATAAACATGGATAGGGAGACAGACAACTAGCTCTGTCACATTGTGTGATATGATCATAGACATGGATAGGATAGCTCTGTCACACTGTGATATGATCATAGACATGGATAGGGAGACATGCAACTAGCTCTGTGACATTGTGATATGATCATATAGACATGGATAGGGAGACAGACAACTAGCTCTGTCACATTGTGATATGATCATAGACATGGATAGGGAGACAGACAACTAGCTCTGTCACACTGTGTGATGTGATCATAGACATGGATAGGGAGACAGACAACTAGCTCTGTCACATTGTGTGATATGATCATAGACATGGATAGGGAGACAGACAACTAGCTCTGTCACATTGTGATATGATCATAAACATGGATAGGGAGACAGACAACTAGCTCTGTCACACTGTGTTATGTGATCATAGACATGGATAGGGAGACAGACAACTAGCTCTGTCACATTGTGATGTGATCATAAACATGGATAGGGAGATAGACAACTAGCTCTGTCACACACTGTGATATGATCATAGACATGGTTAGGGAGACAGACAACTAGCTCTGTCACACTCTGTGATATGATCATAGACATGGACAGGGAGATAGACAACTAGCTCTGTCACACACTGTGATATGATCATAAACACGGATAGGAAGACAGACAACTAGCTCTGTCACACTGTGATGTTATCATAGACATGGATAGGGAGACAGACAACTAGCTCTGTCACGCTCTGTGATATGATCATAAACACGGATAGGAAGACAGACAACTAGCTCTGTCACACTGTGATGTTATCATAGACATGGATAGGGAGACAGACAACTAGCTCTGTCACACTGTGTGATATGATCATAGACATGGATAGGGAGACAGGTAACTAGCTCTGTCACACTGTGATGTGATCATAAACAGGGATAGGGAGACAGACAACTAGCTCTGTCACACTGTGATGTGATCATAGACATGGATAGGGAGACAGACAACTAGCTCTGTCACACTGTGATATGATCATAGACATGGATAGGGAGACAGGTAACTAGCTCTGTCACACTGTGATGTGATCATAAACAGGGATAGGGAGACAGACAACTAGCTCTGTCACACTGTGATATGATCATAGACATGGATAGGGAGACAGGTAACTAGCTCTGTCACACTGTGATGTGATCATAAACAGGGATAGGGAGACAGACAACTAGCTCTGTCACACTGTGATATGATCATAGACATGGATAGGGAGACAGACAACTAGCTCTGTCACACTGTGATATGATCATAGACATGGATAGGGAGACAGGTAACTAGCTCTGTCACAATGTGATGTGATCATAAACAGGGATAGGGAAAGGCGTGAACACGATATGATTTAGCTAGTCACAATCTTTAACATGTCTCAACTTGTCACACACACACACACACACACACACACACCACACACACACACACACACACACACACACACACACACACACACACACACACACACACACACACACACACACACACACACCACACACACACACACAACACACACACACACACACACACACACACAATGAAGGCGATAAAATGTCCACACAAGAAGAAATGGACGCCAGCATCATCGTTGGCCCCGAAATGGCAGAGCAGCCAATCTCTGTGACTGTTTATGTCTGTGGTCCGATCTGATCGATCTGTACAAGTTGTACATCACAAAGACACTGTCACGCTGTGGATCACTAATCGCGTATACACGCACCAGGCGCGCGCGCTCATGCTGGCAAGTCAGCACGCGACAGCATGCAGACTCGGATCTGTACGTTTTCGTGCGTGCACGCCCGCATGCGCTCCTACAGGCACAGTTCATATACGTGCATTCATAAACCTGCATGTACAGGCCCACACACACACACACACACACACACACACACACACACACACACACACACACACACACACACACACACACACACACACACACGCGCGCGCACACACACACACACGTTGTT
>CM060309.1:103535451-103542951 GCA_030674185.1 Monoplex corrugatus | reverse complement strand
AGGGAGGAAAAGAGAAATGAGGCGAGGGACGGAAGAGGGAAGAAGAAGAGAGAGGAGGAGAGAGAGAGGAGGAAAGAGAGAGAAGGAGATAGGGAGGGAAGAAAAGAGAGTGAGACGGAAAAGGGGAGAAAAGAGAGAGAGGATGAGGAGAGGAGGAGAGGAAGAGAAGGAGAGAAGGAGAGGGGGGGATAGGGAGGAAAAGAGAGAGTGAGGCAGAGACAGAATGACGGAAGAAGAGAGTAACGGAAAGAGAGAGAAAGAGAGAGAGAGGGGGGAGTGAAAGATGGAGGGAGGGAGGGAGAGAGAGAGAGAGAGAGAGAGAGAGAGAGAGAGAGAGAGAGAGAGAGAGAGAGCAGTATACCTCAGTGCAGTACACGCGTGCACACACAACCTCGCCCTGCTAATCATCATCATTGATCAATGCGCGTTAGTCGTTGAGGGGGACGGGTGAGGGAAGAGACAGTTAAGGGAAAGAGAGAGGAGGGGGATGGGGGAAGGATCAGGCAGCAAAAGGTTGGGGGTGGGGGTGGTGGAGGTTGCAGGCAACTTTCACAAGGAAGCCGCCGACCAATCCTTTGATGACATCAGAAAAGGTCAAAGAACTGGATGAGATACGAGTCAGAAGCGCAGGGAGAGAACGAAAGTTCGTCATTAAGTGGACACTGTTCCTCACTGAACATGCAGCTTGGAGAGCGAGAGAGAGAGAGGGAGAGAGAGAGAGAGAGCGAGACACACACACACACACACACACACACACACACACACACACACACACACACACACACAGAGAGAGAGAGAGAGAGTGAGAGAGAGAGAGTGAGAGAGAGAGTGAGAGAGAGAGAGAGAGCTTTCCGTTGTGTAAGCTTAATCAACACTTTCGTTTATACTGCTTTCGACTGCAGTGTATGCGAAAATTTCGAGAAAAACTAAAAAATCGTTCCTTCAATTTCTTTTTATTAAAACTTTAAAAAAATGAGTTCTTTTTGTTTGCACCAAGCAGACAACGGCAAGCGATGTAATAACGGGAGATAATTTCAATTCATGCAAGCAGGAAAAAGTCTTGTTGATATTGTAATTGTTATTGTTGACATATTAACTACAAATAACATACACGACCTGTATAACAATGTTTTAAAAAGTGAAGGTATCAATACGTGCATCAAGATTTTTCGTATATGTCATGAACATGAATATCATACTTTTGTGTTGAGCAAATATTGGCAATAGTTGTTCCATTGAGCATTAAAGATGGTGACGTGAAAGTTTATTTTGCTGCACTAACGAGCTTTGTTTGTTCAGTCATATTTCACACACACACACACACACACACACACACACACACACACACACACACACACACACACACACACACACACACACACACACACACACACACACACACACAAACAAAAAACTCCCGAAGTGTCTACCACTGAAAGCCGCTGTGTCCAGTTAAAGCCATAACGTACGTGAGGGTATGTTCGGGTGGGTTTACTTGGTGTTTTGTTCAAGACATATTCATGGCACGCAGACAGTTCCATACACGCTTTACCTAACTTGGTAAGTAACGGGTTTACCATGTGGAATTTGGGATGATTCGCCGCATTGCTGCGCCACCAACGCTTCTTTTTCTGTATGAGTAATTTTTGTTTTGTTTTGTTTTGTTTTGTCTAACGGACTTCTTGAGCCTGCGCAAAACCCTGTGTGCTGACAGGGTCTTCAGATGGGGAGGGGAGGGGAGGCGGAAAAGGTTCCCCTAAAATAGTTTTATTTCGTCTTGTATCTTACACCACAGAGTGTATTCTGTTGAATGAAAGATCTGTCACAAGTTATGGGTCCCCCCACCCTCTCACCCTTTTTTTTTATATTCTCCTTGTTTTTGTATCTTCTTACCTTTGCAAGGGAAGTAACTCTGCTTTCACTCTCTGGTGCAAAATAGTGGACCTCGGAAGCTCAGTTGGTTTAGCTTCGGATTCACATGCTAATGGTTGTGGGTTCGAATCCTGTGTTGCTCTACATTGAAAACTGGCCTTATCGCTGTCCCATCTTAACATCATTGTTGTTGTGGTGTGTCGGTATAGAATTAGATAAGTCCCCCTTTCCCCCACTTCCCTGGGATGGTTATCCCCGTCGGCCATATCATCTGATGTGGGTGTCGACGTAAAACCTGAACCAGATCAATCAGTCAGTCTTGGGCAATGACAGTCTGTCTACATCTGACACCATCAGAATGACCACAGCATTAACCCTTCGACTCCCGCACCCTGTCCACTGGCATCCTGTATTGCCAACCATGCTAGCAAAGCTAAAACTTAACCCTTTGATTCCCTCACCCTTTCCACCAGCTTCCTGCAGGAAGGGTGAGGGAATCAAAGGGTTAAGTTTTTGCAGTTGGTGGATAAGGTGCAGGAGTCAAAGGGTTAAGATGGACAGTGAATAGGCCAACAGGCCAGTTTTTATGTTTCGGGTTTAGGATTGAACTCGAGATAACGAAATTTCGAGTTCGAGTCTAACGGTTTTCTTAAATGATCAGCCAACGAACGGGCTGTAAAGAGTGCGTCGACCTAGAAAGATAGATAAGAGAAATAGAAGGAAGACAAGGCACGCTATGCACTAGTCAACTATACCCACAGAAAATGGTGCTGCATACATGTGGGTACCGTTCCCTGTGCTGTAACTGTAGCACGAGGAAACAGAATTGGCGCGCGCGCGTAAATGTCGGTTGCGTGCACGAACAAGAACAAGCATGAGGTTATTTTCTTCTTCTTCTACGACTGGTACAGTATAAGAGAGGTTGAAACTGTACAGGTACTTTCCGTTTTCTTTTCTTTTTTATTTCATTATTATTATTACTATTATTGTTATCATCATCATTATTATTGTTATTGTTATTGTTGCTATCTCATATCATTGTTATAATGATAATAATAATAATGATAATTATTATTATTATTATCATATTATTTTGTTGTTGGTTTATTATTATTATTATAAATATAATTATTATTATTATTATCATATTTTGTTGTTGGTTTATTATTATTATTATAAATATAATTATTATTATTATTATCATATTTTGTTGTTGGTTTATTATTATTATTATAAATATAATTATTATGATTATTATTATTTATATCATTAATCATATCATCATTGTTATATTTAATATTCTGATTTCCTCGATTGCGTGTATGCACAGTAATTTTACCACACTGTGCAGGTAGTGTGTTGCTGCATAGTCTACATACTCTGTCTTCGGTAGACATGCGTGCTGTTTTCATGTTTCCACAGGCCACCGAACTGACCTATGGGATCTTTAACGTGCGTGTTCGATGTTCAGCGTGCGCATGCACAGGAGAGAAGGTTCAGACACTAAACTGTGTGCAAATAGATTGACCTGGGAATTCTTGGGGAAAGCATCCACCCTTTACCCACCATGCTGGATCTACCCAGGGAGGATTGAACATAGACACACCAATCGGTGTTCAGGTACTCACATGTCTGCACAGATCGTTCACCTGGGAGATCACAGTTTCGGTTTCACTTTCTCAACATGACGTCTCCGTGCTCGGAACGAATTCCATATGCACTAACGTCACAGGTACCATGTGTATGGTGATCATGACACAAGCCTTAAGCCTGCACATAAACCCATGAGCTGGCCAGGTCCTGAGGCCCTACCTAGACTATGTTTTACCTAGTCTATGTTTTATACTGGTATTGTATCAGCCTACCACTGGAATAATCTTGGTTACAAGTAAATGTGTATGTGTGTATATCTTACCTTCAAAAAAGGAACATATATTATATTATATTATATATATATTATATTGTATTGTATTGTATTGTATTTATTGTATTGTATTGTATTGTATTGTAGTTATTGTATTGTATTGTAGTTTTAGTATTGTTTTTGTATTGTATTGTATTGTATTGTATTTATTATATTATATTATTATTATATTTATATTATAATATAATATATTATATTATATTATATATATAAAGAGATCAGAATAAAGTGTCCAACAGGCGGAATGTACCCAGGAAGGATCGAACTCAGACTTTCCGATCGGAAGATGATGTCTAACCACTCTGAATGTCGCTCGCACACATCCATACGTGTGCTGTCACCAGAACCTGTATAAGACAATATTTAAGAAAAAAATCTGTGAGGTCGTAGGGGAGTGAAGTGGTAGAGACCTCCATTTTTTTCAAGGCCAACATCATGAGCTGAGGTCGATGCCCATTCTTTGGCCCGGCGCTGGCTGCTTGATTAATTTTTTTTCAAACCTTGAGCAAGGAGCGGGTACCATTTCACAGCTTGGTAAACCGGAGGCCGCGCACGAAATTTTTTCCCCCTCGGGCCAGAAGAGAGAGAGAGAGAGAGAGAGAGAGAGAGAGAGAGAGAGAGAGAGAGAGAGAGAGAGAGAGAGAGAGAGAGAGAAGAGAGAAGAAGAGAGAGAGACAGACAGACAGAAGACGAGAGAAGACAGACAGACAGAAAACAGAGACGGACTGTCAGAGAAGTAGAGAGAGAGAGGGGGGAAGGAGAGAGAGGTAGACAGAGACAGAAGAGACGAATAGACAGACAAGGTAGACAAGAAAGAAAGAGAGAGAGAGAAAAAAGAGATTGAGAGAGAGAGAGACAGACAGACAGACAGAGACAGACTGACAGAAATAGAGACGTTAGACAGGTAGAGAGAGAGAGAGAGAGAGAGACAGACAGACAGACAGACAGACAGAGAGACAGACTGACAGAAATAGAGACTAGACAGGTAGAGAGAGAGAGAGGAGAGACAGACAGACAGAAGACAGACAGCATAGTAGACAGACAGACAGACATACAGGTAGACAGTCAGGATAGAATGCATTCACGTGTAGCTAAACAAGCCAGAACCAGATCAGCATGTAACGTCTCACACATCACTGACAGTCACGCAACTCTGCCCCACTGTCTGCTTGTCTGTTCCTCTGTGTGTGTGTGTGTGTGTGTGTGTGTGTGTGTATGTGTGTGTGTGTGTGTGTGTGTGTGTGTGTGTGTGTGTATCTTTCTCTCTGTGTGTCTGTGTGTCTGTCTTTCTCTGTGTCTCTCTCTGTCTCTCTTTGTCTCTCTCTCCGTCTTTCTCTCTGTCTCTGTTTGTCTCTCTCTCTTCGTCTCTCTTTGTCTCTGTTTCGCTTTGTCTCTCTGTCTCTCTTTCTCTCTGTCTCTGTCTCTCTTTGTCTCTCTCTCTCTCTCCGTCTCTCTTTGTCTCTGTCTCGCTTTGTCTCTCTCTCTCTCTTTCTCTCTGTCTCTCTCTTTTTCTTCTTCTTCTTCTTCTTTCTCCTCCTCCTCCTTCTTCATCTTCCTGCCTCTGTCTTTGTGTCGTGGGCCGATTGGTTATTTTGATAAAAGCTTTGGACACAAATTCTGTTACCTCGAGTTCAGTCCCAGCCCGCAAACATTAAAAACTGGCGTGTTTGCTGTCCGTGTTAACGTTTCAATCGTTCTGAAGGTGTCAGCTTACTGTTTGACAGGTCCTTTCTTCCCCCCCCCCCCCCCACCCTTCCCCATTTCAAGACCTTGCCAACGCTTAGGATTTTATGCAGGCTCGGGGAGTCTGACAGATAATTGCTGGCAGATTTGGGTGGAGCGCGTATGGAATTGCCCCATGGAGATGAATCCCTCTTGAACAAACTGAAAAATGTCTTTTCCGTTTGTCTGTCTGTTATCTGATTTGTCATTCTGGATCTTCTCCATCACATGGCACCTGTGACGTTCCGTGCATATGGAATTCATTCCGAGAGCGGAGACGTCACCTTGAGAAATTGAAATTGAAACTGAAACTGTCTATCATGTCGTTTTCTGTCTGTGTGTCAGTCTGTGTGTCTGTGTGTCTGTGTGTGTGTCTGTCACATGTTTCAGCACACGCCTTCACAAAGGGGCAGTGCCCTCTGTTGAAGGAAACCATTCGTGTTTGTATTGTCTGTCTGTCGGTCTGTCGGTCTGTCGGTCTGTCAGTGTCTCTTACCTCTCTTTTGTGTCTTTCACGCACTCACAAACGAACATTTGCATACATTTACGTGCACACGCTTGCACGCAACACCCACGTGCACACACACCCATATCTCCCCCCCACACACACGCACACTGTCTGTCACTCATCTCTGTCTGTCTGTCTTTCTGTCTCTGTCCGTTTTTTTTTTTTGTCTCTCTCTCTCTCACTCACACGCTCACACACCCACACACACACACGCACGCGCGCGCGCGCGCCACACACACACACACACACACTCACTCGCACACACACACACACACGCATACACATACACACACACAACACACACACACACACACACACACACACACACACACGCATACACACCCACTCACACACACACATACACTCACTCACTCACACACACACATATACACACACTCACTCGCACACACACACACACACACACACTCACACACACACGCACACACACACTCACACACACACACTCACTCACTCACTCACTCACTCACACACACGCATTCTGGTTATCTCTGTGTGTCTCTCTCTGTAATCTCTGTCTGTCTGGTCTGTCTGCATGTCTGTCTGACTGTCTCTGTCTCTATCTGTCTTTCTCTCTCTCTCTCACTCTCTCTCTCTCTCTCAAACACACGCGCGTACACACACTCCGTACAATTCCTCACCCAGTCAGCCCCCCTCTCCCGCTACCACACAGTTGATAACGACATTTCCTTCCAGCACATAACAGGAAAAATTTTGCCAGAGCTGTGTCGGCTGTCTGTCTTCAGATGTCAGTCATCCTGGCCGTGTCGTCTGCTTACATTTTGATGTTCATAATATAGAACCTGTCCTGACACTGTGAATTGAGTGTTCTCTCTTTGAATTCCTTCTTTGTCTCTGTCTCTGTCTGTCTGTCTGTCTCTCTTTCTCTCCCCTCCCTCACACACACACACACACACACACACAAACACATTCTCTCTCACTCAGACACCGACACACACAGACACAGATACATATATACATACACATTCATATCATATCATACGCACGCACATACACGTACACGCACACACGCACACACATGCACACACACATACACACACGCGCGCGCGCGCGCGCGCAAACACACACACATCTACTCTCTATCTTTCTCTTTCATACAGTTGCATGTACAGACACACACAGACACACACACACACACACACACACAGAGGTATACGGATCCTCTTTCTGTCTCTTATCACACAGGCAGAGAGACACAGACACAGACACACACAGACACACAACACCACACACACAACAGACACACACACACCCTCCACAACACCACACACACAGCACACTCACAATCTTCTACTTCACTCTCTCCTCTCACAACACAGACGCACACACACAGTAACACTACACAACTGTGTCTGTCTATCTCAACATACTACTTACAGACACAGAGCCACAAAAACACCAAAGACACACACAACACACACACATACACACACAC
>CM060309.1:103507951-103510451 GCA_030674185.1 Monoplex corrugatus | reverse complement strand
CTCTTGTGTTTGTTTTGAGAAGCAGACTTTAGGTACTGGGGTAACAGGTATACAAGTAATGTACATTCATGCCTACTTACTCCAGTTTATGTCAAGTCTTTAGTGTCAGACTATACGATGTGTAGGATTTGCGCATTTTTGGAATGAAAACCTGGCACCAGAGAGAGAGAGAGAGAGAGAGAGAGAGAATGAGACAGAGAGACAGAGAGAGAAGAGACAGAGAGAGTGAGAGAGAGACAGAGACAGAAAGACAGACAGAGAGAGAGAGACAGAGAGAGACAGAGAGAGACAGAGACAGACAGACAGACAGACAGAGAGAGAAGAGACAGACAAGAGAGAGACGAGAGAGATGATCACACAATATTAGATGTTTGCATACCAGTATGTGGACAGTTATGTTTAAAACATGTGAGTACAGTCGATGGAAATTCTTGTCATGTTGACTGTACATGTAAATAATGCTGGTAAACATGAGTGAAAACACGATTAAAGAAAAGAAAAGATTCATTCGCTGTTTTTCGATTAATCTTGTACCCATTTCGGGTTAAACTTGTAGGCCTTTCAGGAGTCGAGAGTGCATGAATTTGAAGGACATGGTGTCAAGGTCAAGAACACACTGATCCAGAATGTCAAGGTCAAGAACACACTGATCCAGAATGTCAAGGTCAAGAACACACTGATCCAGAATGTCAAGGTCAAGAACACACTGATCCAGAATGTCAAGGTCAAGAACACACTGATCCAGAATGTCAAGGTCAAGAACAGAATGTCAAGGTCAAGAACACACTGATCCAGAATGTCAAGGTCAAGAACACACTGATCCAGAATGTCAAGGTCAAGAACACACCTGACACCAAAAATGTCAAGGTCAAGAACACACTGATCCAGAATGTCAAGGTCAAGAAACCGAATCACACACTGATCCAAAATATGCCAAACTCAACACATTCAGAAGAAAGTGTGTGAGCAGCACTGTCACAGAAACTTCTGACATTCTGTTTTCACTGTTGTGACAACTGACCATTTCTCCTCGTTTCACGTGAAGTGTTACGTAATTCCAGGTCACAGCGACCTTGAGAAATGTTAAAGCTGGATTTTTTTTATGGTTGTGTATAGAAAAAGTGAGATTTTGAGAATGGCTTGAACATTTTGTTTTCTTGCTTCTTTCTTTCTTGCCAGTTTCTTTTCTGTTTCGGCATCGTGGCTTGTCCAATCATCCGTCACCCCTCTCCAAGTAAAATAACGTCCACGCCTTTGCATAGTTATACATCTATAAACTACTCCACGCCTATCATCATCATCATCATCATCATCATCATCATCATCATCATCATCACCACCACCACCACCATAACATCATCATCATAACATCATCGTCATCATCATCGTCGTCGTCGTCATGTGTATTGTCGCATGGCATCGGCGATCATAGCCCTCCATACGAATCTATCTTTTCTCTCTTTAAGCGTATCTGTCCGACCATTCCTGTCCCATCCACTCTGCAAAACTGTCTACTACTATTTTTCCCTGGGTCTACGTGGTGCCTCCCCCCCACCCCCCCCCCCCCCACCCCTGCTCATACGTCGTACTCGTATAATCAGAAATTTGATGGATACAGTTGTCAGGATTCAGGCAGCCGAGATGTGGTTTCTAAGAAGAATGTTGAGAGTTCCATGGACAGCAAAGAAAACAAACGAGACAATCTTGATGGAGGCAGACACAACAAGATCATTGATAAGGAAGATTAGGAAAAGACAGGCAACATTTATAGGCCATTTTATGAGGAAAGGGGAATTGGAGCACCTGGTCACAATTGGAAAGCTGGAGGGAAAGAGAGCACCAGGTAGACCCAGGGAAAAAATATCGGACGGACTTGCAGAGTGGCTGAGGACAAAGAGGGTGGAAGATGTGCTTGCGGCAACAAGGGACAGATGTATATGGAAGGCCATGATCACCAACGTCATGTGGCAAGGCACTTGATGATGATGATGATGATGATGATGATGATGACAGTAGTCAAGTGGGTAAACGCCGGACTTCCAGTCGGAAGGTCCTGGGTTTGATCCGCCAAGACACCTTCCGCTTGGAGAGGTGAATGGCGTAATTTTCTTCCCGATCGTCAACATGTGTGCTGACCCGCCAGTGATTAAATCCCCCCCCCCCCCCCCCGTCTCCTTCGTCTGTGTAAGTATGTAGGATATTAAGTATGCATGTTAAAGATTATGTAAGTCATGCCATTGGCTGGCTTATGGAAACATGAAAAACACCCAGAACACACACCCGTTGAAGAGGAAGTAGGTAGACTGCGCAGAGCAACATACCCCCTGCGGAGTGTGGGGTAAAATCAAACAACATACCCGTATCGACAAAAACGAAAACTAAATAAATAATAATAATAAATAATAACGAATAACTAACGATAAACTAACTAACTACTAACTAACTACTAACTAACTAACTAACTAACTAACTAACAATAACTAAACTAACTAACTAACTA
>CM060309.1:103490451-103495451 GCA_030674185.1 Monoplex corrugatus | reverse complement strand
TATATATATATATATATGTTACAGTCAAATCGGGAAATCAGGCATTCTCCGAGAATGCCTGAAAGTTTAGGCATTCACAGTAAATCCCTGGTTTGATCAGGCAATTCCGGCAATGACTGAAAATTTTCAGGCATTATCAGGAAATGACTAAAAACTACTTGTGCAAATTTCCCGTTTTGCCTGACTGTTAGGCAAAACGGGTTGTAGACCTTGTCTAACGCGTGTAACACTACCGCGTGTAACACTTCCGCGTGTGTAACACTATCGCGTGTGTAAAACTACCGCGAGTAACACTACCGCGTGTAACACTTCCGCGTGTGTATAACACTATCGCGTGTGTAAGACTACCGCGAGTAACACTACCGCGTGTAACACTTCCGCGTGTGTGTAACACTATCGCGTGTGTAAGACTACCGCGAGTAGCACTACCGCGTGTAACACTTCCGCGTGATGATGAGAGATGAGAGATGAGATAGTTTGTGTTCTAACAGAGCGGGCTTGTAGTCAAACGTACATAGGAATGAGAGACTTGAAGGGGTTAAAAGGTTCGTTGCATTTCCCCATTTCACTGAGTTCGGAGTGATTGGAGTTTGTTTTTACATAGCCGGCCTTGAGCATGAATTTATTGTGAGTTTCTCTTATAGCACATTGTCTCTTTAACTTTTTCCCCTTTTCGCTGAGTTTGGAGTGATTGGAGTTCACTTTCAGTATAATGCTAGTTCCATTGTGACGTTGCTCTCAATGTTGAGGGTAGCAATGGAGGAAACAGAATCGGTAGAAGACCGAATTAATCGGTTACTCTTTCAAAAGTACGCCAAAAATGAAAAACACTTGATGCCAAAGTCAAAATATTTTCAAATACTTGAAGAGATGATGGAAAACGGAAGTCGGAAAACTCCACGTCAGTACACGCTGTTTTCGAAGTAAGTAGACTCCTCTCTCTCTCTCGTTCCTCCCTCTCTCTCAAATCTGTCTTTCTGTCTGTCTCTGTCTCTCTCTGTCACTTCTCTCTGTCACTGTTTGTCTGTCTCGATGTATGTATCTCTCTCTGCGACTGACTGACTGACTCTCTTTCTCTCTCTCTCTCTCTGTCTCTGTCTCTCTCTGCGCACATGTCCCATACTTTTGTTTCCCATTTTCATTTTTGTTCTCCTTGTTCTCGCTTTTCCTTGTATCAAGAATTTTATCACTTCTCTCTAACATACACACACACACACACACACACACACACACACACACACACACACACACACACACACACACACACACACACACACACACGCACACACACGCACACGCACACACGCGCAGACACAGATAATAAAACAGTGATCTCTTGATTTTGAATCAGGTATGAAATCCTTCGATGTGGGCACATGGACAAGATGATAAAGAAACGAAAGTCACCTGCTGAAACCCCGATCTACTATGTGACAATTGAAGACACATTCGACGTGATCAGAACAGCTCATCTTGCCACAGGACACGGTGGAAGGGATAGGGTTCTAAAGGAACTTGAACAGAAATTTGCAAATGTGCACAGGGAAAGCGTTGAACTTTTCAAGTCTTTCTGCAAGGTGTGCCGAGAAAAGACAAAGCGACAAAAAACAAAAGGAGTTGTTGTGAAACCCATCCTTTCAAGTGATTTTTCTTCCAGGTGTCAAGTTGACCTGATTGACTTTCAGTCGATGGACGATGGTCAGTACAAGTGGATAATGGTTTATCAAGACCATCTTACAAAGTTCGTTGTGTTGCGACCACTGACCTCAAAAAGAGCTTGTGAGGTAGCATCTCAGTTGATGGACATCTTTGCACTACTTGGAGCTCCTGTGATCCTACAATCGGACAATGGTTCTGAATTCACTGCAGCAATTATCAAAGAACTGAGAGACTTGTGGCCTGAACTGAAACTTGTCCATGGCAAGCCGAGACACCCTCAGTCCCAAGGATCTGTGGAGAGAGCAAACGGCGATATAAAGGACATGTTGATTGCCTGGATGGCCGACAACTCCACTACTCGTTGGTCAGTTGGGCTCCGATTTGTTCAGTTCATAAAAAACAGGTCATACAGTGCTGCTATCAAGAGATCTCCATATCAGGCTCTCTTTGGATGTCAACCAAGACTGGGGCTGAGTTCAACTTCTCTACCGAAAGAAATGATTGACGCGTTTCACACTGAGGATGATTTACGTGACTTTTCGTTGCGAAATTCTGGCACTAGTGATGCTGAGATGGCCGCAGATGTCGTGGTTGCTGACGTCTACCCTGCGAACGTGGCCATGGCTGCTGACGTCCACGATGCTGCAGACGTCCACCATGCAGACGTCGTGGTTGCTGACGTCCACCGTGCAGACGTCGTGGTTGCTGACGTCCACCATGCTGCTGACGTCCACCATGCAGACGTCGTGGTTGCTGACGTCCACCATGCTACTGACGTCCACCATGCTGCTGACGTCCACCGTGCAGACGTCGTGGTTGCTGACGTCCACCGTGCAGACGTCGTGGTTGCTGACGTCCACCATGCTACTGACGTCCACCATGCTGCTGACGTCCACCGTGCAGACGTCGTGGTTGCTGACGTCCACCGTGCTGCTGACGTCCACTCAGCTGGCGAGGCAAGGTAAGTGACCACTTGTACACGCTTTTGACCTCTCTCTCTCTCTGTGTCTCCAACACAGGTCCAACACTTGTTTTCTTTTTCTCATGCTTTATTCTCTCTCTCTCTCTCTCTCTCTCTCTCTCTCTCTCTCTTACTTTCTATCTGACCGCTATCCTTCTCGCCTCTTTCTCTTTTCTCCCTCTCACTCGCTTTTTTCCTCCCATTCTTTTTTTCTCTTTTCTTGATTCTTTTTTTCTCATTCTTTTATTGTTTGTCTTTTTTTCTTTCTCTAATAAAAAAATCTCTTATTGTTTCACTAGGTCTGAACCCCAGCGTAACACTGCCAACATCCACCCTGGAAATGCAAACCTCAGTACTGAGGAGTTGGTGACTGATGACAGTGTGGCATTGCTTGACAGACAATATAAACAAATTCACCACCACAGACAAGCTAGCAGGGTATGTCAGCTCCAGCAAGCAGAAAGAATGGTGAAGCGGAGTCGCTTGGATCTCGGTCATGGAAAGAGAGGTGATAACGTCGCTATAACCCATTCCCCTGGAGGATAGAGGCCGTGGAGACCCGCGGAATATCCTGGGGGTGATTCTTGACAGGAGTGAAAATGACAACTACACACTGGTGACCAAGCATGGGATTTTAAAAGGAGCCTACACCAGAAACGAGTTCGAACTGTGTCCACAAAAACTGTTGTATTTGAGTGAAATGAACTGTGTTAAGCACGTAAGTCTTCGAGAGGCAGTCATCCTGGGCTCCCAAAGCGGAGGACAAGGATACGTCAAGTGCAACTGTTCGGGTGCAAAGAAATGCCAGAACAATCGGTGCAAATGCTTCAAAGCAAAACTGAACTGCAACAGTCGGTGTCACCAATCCTTGACTTGTTGAAACAAATGAACTGTTGACAGAAAGTTCTGTTTTAATGTACATTTTAGTTGTTAGAATTAAACATTAAACTGATTTCATCATTATGTTCTTTAATTGAATGCCTTAAAATTAAGAGAGAGAAAGAGAGAGGAGAGAGAGAGAGAGAATACAGAATAGATTCCAAACTGACAGCATTGGCCCGGCACAGGCAGTTGATGGCTGGACAGCACTACCTTCCTGATGGAAAAGAGGCATGAAACCAATTACGACCCCAGCCATTCAAAGTTTTATAGTAGGCTTATGTGCTGAAATGCTTTCAGACTCTCACCAGAAACACAGATTGTGAGCGGTAGGCATTCTCCGATAATGCCTGACAGCCTATTTCAGTGAATCACCGATAATGCCTGAAAATTTTCAGTCATTGCCGGAATTGCCTGATCAAACCAGGGATTTACCGTGAATGCCTAAACTTTCCGGCATTCTCGGAGAATGCCTGATTTCCCGATTTGACTGTAACATATATATATATATATATGTATACACACTCATGTACACATACACATACAGTGTATACACACTCACGCACACGCACATTTGAAACAAAAAATGTACAATTGAAAAAACACACACATACGCACATATATACGCACACAAGAGACACACACAAATACACAAGCATAGACACACACAGAGACACACAGAAACACACGCATACACAGACAGACACAAACACACACATACGAACGCGCGCACACACGCACACGCACATATACGCGCATACACATACATAAACATATATGCACACACATACACAGACACATACACCCATATATACACACATACACACACGTACACAAAAAATGACCCAGCTGAAAAAAACAACAACACACGCACGTACTGACGCACGCACACACACACACGCACCCCCCCCCCCCCCCACACACACTCAAAACAAAATAAGAAACACAAACACAACTGAAAAAATTGAAACAACACCAACGAAACCCCAAACAAAAGTTACACACATAGTTTAAGAAAAAATGCCACACATACTTGAAACACACACACACACACACACCCACACACACACACACACACACACACACACACACACACACACACACACACACACACACACACACACACACACACACACACACACACACACACACACACACACACACACACACACACACACACACAGAGAGAAACTGAACAGCAAACCTACAAGCCTAAATTAGTAGCCAACACAAAAGTAAAGGAAGGGGTGGGGGGGGGGGGGGGAAGAAAGAAAAGAAAGCATAACAAAACCCAAAGGAAAGATACACTCACAAACCAGATAAAGTAAACATCTTCAACAAACAAAGAAATAAAGAAACAAACAAACAACAAACAAACAGAGAAACAGAGAAACAAACAACAAACAAACAAACAAACAAAAAGGCGTTGATTGTTCTCGACTCCAGTTTCCCTCTCTCATTCCTGTTCTGTTTGTGCCTATGTCTTCCTTAGTCCTCTCTC
>CM060309.1:103480451-103482951 GCA_030674185.1 Monoplex corrugatus | reverse complement strand
AAAAACAATTGTTGTTAGTAACTTGTACCGTTGGAAAGTAAAGTTATCCCTTGTCATATGTCGGAGTTCCTCTGTCCTACAACCCTTTCATAGTACTCAAGTCTGAGGCAGCTTATTTCTTGACCTTATCTCGGTTCTTTTTAACAACTGATGGATAGAAATGCTTTTCTGTTTTTGGCCCAAGAACAAAGAACATGGAACTCCTAGGCCTCCCCCCCCCCTCCCCAGTGTCTTTAAGACAAGGCAAGGCACTGTAGTTTTACGTTAAAAAAACACAACACATATCGCTTTCACAAACATTTATAAAACTGCAGAGACCACTTGTAGTGCTTACAATTTTCCAAGTCCGGGCATGCTGCAACTGTGGTGTGTGTGTGTGTGTGTGTGTGTGTGTGTGTGTGTGTGTGTGTGTGTGTGTGTGTTTGTTTGTGTGTGTGTGTGTGTGTGTGTGTGTTTGTTTGTGTGTGTGTGTGTATTTGTTTGTGTGTGTGTGTGTGTGTTTGTTTGTGTGTGTGTGTGTGTGTGTTTGTGTGTGTGTGTTTGTGTGTGTGTGTGTGTGTGTGTGTGTGTGTGTGTGTGTGTGTGAATGAGTGAATGAGTGAATGAGAGAGAGAGAGAGAGAGAGAGACAGACAGAGAGAAAGAGAGTGTGTGTATGTGTTTGTGTGTGTTTAAAAGAATTGCCTTTATGAAATGATCTATACATTTTTCTCCCTTACATACTGTTTGTACGAATGGTACTAATACCTATTTCTGTTTTTATGTTACTGTCTGTTGTTATTCTTGATAAACTATGTTTATTTATACTATATCAGTATATGGACCTGGTAACCCCCGCTGTCCTTCATTCCTCTCTTTTTGTTTGTCTGTGTCTGTGATCATGGACTCAAAAGTCTGATCAGTATCTCGAATTCAATCCAGCCCACAACAGTAAAAACTGGCCTGTTCGCTGCCCATCTGATTGTTTCCATCATTTGGTGATGTCAGCTTACTGTTTCTTAGGTCCTTTATCTCCCTCCCCCCTCCCCATTTTAAGACCTTGCCAGCACATGTTTTGTTTTGTTTTGTTTTTTTTGGCACAGGCTTATGGAGTCTGCCAGATAATTACTGAAAGATGGAGGTGGAGCGCGTATGGTATTGTCCGAGTATGGTGAATGCCTCTTGAAGCAATTCCAGACTCCAAAATAACGGGTATGTTTGATTGTGTCGAGACACTGATCGCTTGAACAAATCCCTTGAGAACAATTGTGTTTTAACCCTTTGACTCCCGCACTCTATTAACCTACTGCGAAAACTTAACCCTTTGGTTCCCTCACCCTTTCTTGCAACTTAACCCTTCGACTCCCTCACCCTTTTCACCAGCTTTCTGCGGGGAAGCTGATGGAAAGGATGAGGGATTAAAGGATTATGTTTTCGATTTGCTAGCATGGTTAAGAATGCAGGATGCTGGTGGACAGGGTGCGGGAGGCAAAAGGTTAACGTAAATAATGCAGCACACATTTTGAAGAGAAGGAAGATAAACGATATGGCCTGACGGCCTTATTGGAGAGTTGTGCTTCACATTGAGTGATAATGGCCTGATATTTTATTATACGGCTTTCTGTCCGTTGCTTTCAAGGTTTGAATGTCAACGCTTAACACTGTTGTAAGCCTTCCAACAGGCATTGTATTGATTTTTCTCAGCTCTCTTTAAAAAGAAATTCATCTCCACCGGAGAAAAGAGTAGTGTTATGTAGCGTAGTGTAATGTTGTGTGTGTGTGTTGATGTTGTGTGTGTGTGTGTGTGTGTGGTGTGTGTGTGGTGTGTGTGTGTGTGTGTGTTTTGTGTTGTGTGGTATCGTGTGGTATTGTGTGTGTGTTACAATGTGTGGGTACTCCTGTGGTATGTGTGTGTGTGTGTGTGTGTGTGTGTGTGTGTGTGTGTGTGTTTGTGTACAATGCGTGGGTACTCCCTGTGGTATGTGTGTGTGCGCGCATGTCTGGTGCGTGTGTAGTGTGTGTGGTGTGCGTGTGCGTGTGTGTGTGTGTGTGTATTGTCTTTGTGTTGTGTGTGTGCGTGGTGTGTGTATGTGTGTGTGTGTGTGTGTGCATGTGTGGGTGTGTTTGTGTGTGTGTGTGTGTGCGTGTGTGCGCGCGCGTTGTCAATGTGACTATGTGTGTGGTTTGAGCATGTGTATGCTCCGTGTGTGTGTGCATGTGTGTATACATTGTGTGTGTTTTCTCTGTGCGGTGTGTGTGTATGTATGCGTGTGGATGTGTGTGTGGTGTGCACGCGCGTTCGCATGTGTGTGTGTGTGTGTGCTGTTTGTGTGTATGTGTGCGTGTGCTTGTTCGCGCCCGCATGTGTGTCTGTGAGTGCGCATGCGTGCGTGCATGCATGTGTTGGAGACAATGGTATGTTAGCAAGATATTGTTTGCTGTTTAGGGACGGACGTTATTAAAATTCATTCAAACGTGTGGACCGTTAAAGGGGATGGGAATGCATGTTTGAAAGTTATGGC
>CM060309.1:103472951-103475451 GCA_030674185.1 Monoplex corrugatus | reverse complement strand
CAGTGAATTAATCATCTGGTATGAAGTCTGTCTCCCTCACACACACACACACACACACATGCACACACACACACAACGAGACAGACACACACATACGCACACACACGCACACACACATACACATACACACACACACACACACACACACATGCACACACACACACACCACACACATACGCATGCACACACACACACATATCTATACGCGCGCGCGCCTACACACAGAAACACACACACACCGAGACAGACACACACGCATGTATGCACACACACGCACGCACACACACACCATACACACACACACACACGCACGCACACACACACACCATACACACACACACGCACGCACACACACACCATACACACACACACACACACACACGCACGCACACACACACACCATGCACACACACACGCACGCACACACACACCATACACGCACACACACACGCACGCACACGCACATGCACACCGAGACAGACAGACACACACAAACACAACACACCACACACACAGACGCACAGACATACACACACACAGAGACGCACAGACAAACACACACACACACACACACACACACGCACGCACGCACACACACCACACACACACACACACACACACACACACACACAAACACACAGTTGCCAGATTTTGGGTTCCTACGGCGAATGAACGTGCTGTCAGTTTCTATCTGTCCCTGTCTGTCTCTCTGTCTGTCTCTCTGTCTTTCTTTCTCTCTCTCTCTGTCTCTCTCTCTTTCTCTCTGTCTGTCTCTCTTTGTCTTTCCCTCTCTTTCTCTCTATCTCTCTGTCTCTGTCTGTCTCTCTCGCTCTCTCTATGTCTCTCTCTCTCACTTTCTGTCTCTGTCTCTTTCGGTCTCTCTCTGTCTCTCTGTGTGTCTCTGTGTCTCTGTCTGTCTCTCAAACACACACAGACACACACACAACCACCACCACCATACCCACCTCTCCCCTGTCTTCCCTCTTCCTACCCAGACACACAACAGCCGCATTGACAAAGACAGACAGACCCCTTAGAGCCACAGCCGGTAGTAACAGTACCACGATGGAGTCGTTTGTACGAAAATCAAGTCAGGTCAAGTCTCTGGGTTGTCGCGACAGGAAAAGCGTGTTTGTTATCTGATTCATTTACCAAGTCTCTCTGTCTGTACATGTGTACGTGTGTGTACAAAGGACTGGACAGCTAGCTACATGTATACAGGGCTTGTAACACACCAAGTCCTCGTTTGTTAGCTTGCAGAATTGCTTTGTTTGTTCGCTACAGCCTGCCGTGGGGAACCTATCCCACGTGATACCCCGTAATTAGTAATCAGCTTTGGAGCTTGGTGCTTGTTCCAGAGGGTTTCGTTACGCTGAAACAGTTCCATACGTGCTTCACCCAAATCTGCCAGCGATTTTCTGGCAGACTGTCTGAGCTTGGGCAAAACCCTATGTGCTGGCAGGGTCTTGAAATGGGGGTGGGGGAGGGGGAGGAAGGACCTATAAAACACTTAAGCTGACTCCGCTAGAATGATGGATTGAAACGGGTAACGAACAGGTCAGTTTTTAATACTGTTGGCTGGGACTGAACGCAAGATCTCTTTGTAGTAATAATGATAAAGATAGATACAGTGCAGATCCTGAGAAAGAAGTCTAGCGCTTTGCATTTACGGAAATGTATATATAAAACCAACACGCTCGCGCGCACGCGCACACACACACACACACACACACACACACACAACACAACAGAGAAAAACACAACTATGCACGCACACACACACACACTATCACACACCACTAACACTCACACACACACACACACACACGCACAAAACACACACACGCACACAACACACATAAATACACACAGCCGCACCACATACCACTAGCCGCAACAATAACACATACACAACATCATCAACACTCGACGCACGCACGAACGCAAGCACAAGGGCGCCACACACACACACACCACGAAGAAAAAACACAACGACAGACAGACAACACACACACACACACACAACAACACAGACACACACAACACTGCAACCTACACACACGCACACACACACACACACACCACACACAACACACACACCACGACACACCCACACACACCACACACACACAACACACAAACACAGCAACCCACCACACCACACCACAACATACACACACACTACACACAACACACATACACACATACACACACTACACACACATACCACACAACACAACATACACACACACCCACACACCACACACACACACAGCACACACACACACACACACCACAACACACGACATGCCACCATACACACAACACAACACCACCACAACACACATACACACGACACACAGCACACAAACACACACACACAACAACAGACAACACACACGACACATCATCACACCATACCACACACACACACACACACAACACACACATCATCACACACACACACACCACACACCACACACATGCACACATAACACAC
>CM060309.1:103455451-103460451 GCA_030674185.1 Monoplex corrugatus | reverse complement strand
TTTTGAATCTGGAGTTTGTTCCAGAAGGATTCATTGCATTCAGACAAATTCATATGCGCTCCATCTAAATCTACCAGCAATTATTTGGCAGACTCGCTGAGCCTTCTGCAAACTGTATGTGACGCGTGCGCGAGTGTGTGGTGGTGTGGTGGTGGTGATGGTGTGGTGGTGGTGGTGGTGGTGTGTGGTGGTGTGTGTGTGTGTGTGGTGTGTGTGTGTGTGTGTGTGTGTGTGTGTGTTGTATGTGTGCTTGTGTATGAGTATGTGTGTGTGGTGTGTATGTGTGTGTGTGTATGTGTGTGTGTGTGCTTGTGTATAAGTATGTGTGTGTGGTGTGTATGTGTGTGTGTGTGTGCCTGTGTGTCTGTGTCACAAGAACCAATCTGCGTGCGAGAAAGACAGAGAGAGAGAGACTCAGACTCAGATTCAGACAGTTTAATGTACATCGGCCTTGGGCCACAATACAACAATGGGATGGGTGGGGATGGGACTGGCATTTTGTTCATTTCCAGCGTATTTTACAATTCGATGTAATCCACAATCTGGAGTAATCCCAAAGGTAATTCATCCGTGATACATAATAATACATTGACAACACCTGTCTGACTATATCAACATCATAATAATTTCCTATAATTACGATTTTCGTCAATAGGTAGTTGATCAACATATCAGTAAATCCATTGCTCAACCCATGACTGTGCATATATTTTTCATCGTCACCGGATAATCTGTCAACATATCAATCACTATACCAGTCAGTAAACATAACCAATCATACAATCAATCAACGAACCAATCTATCCATCAATCAATCTATGTATGAATCATTCATCCATATGACTGTTCCTCAAGTCCATGTAGTCTATTATCAATCAACAGTTTATCGAACAGTCTGTCAAATTTGCCAACCTGTTAATTAATCAATCAATCATACTTACTGGATCAGTCAATCAGAATGTCATCAAGTTGACAAGAGAGAGAGAGAGAGAGAGACAGACAGACAGACAGACAGACAGACAGACAGACAGAGAGAGAGAGAGTCCAAATTTTAGCTCAAGTTACAACACTTGCAAGCTTGCCAAATGGACGAGAGCACTGCATCATAAACTGTCCTTAACTTCAGATTTGGGAAACTCAGATTGAAAGTTTATCATCATCATCATCATCAGGTGCCCTGCCGTGTGGCGTTGGCGATCATGGACTTCCATCTGTCTCTATCTCTTGTTGCCCCTAGCATCTCTCCCTCCCCCCTCGTCCCCAGCCACTCTGCAAGTCCGTCCAGCATTTTCTCCCTGGGTCTACCCGGTGCTCTCTTTCCCTCCAGCTTTCCCGTATGACCAGGTGCTCCAAATCCCCCTTCCTCATAAAATGGTCTATAAATGTTGTCTGTCTTTTCCTAATCTTCCTTATGAGTGATTTACTTGTGTCTGCCTCCATCAAGACTGTCTCGTTTGTTTTCTTTGCTGTCCATGGAACTCTCAACATCCTTCTTAGAAACCACATCTCGGCTGCCTCAATCTTGTTCTGGCTTTGTTTGTTGACTGTCCACGCCTCACATCCGTACAACAGTATTGGTTCTATATAACATTCAAGAACTCTCTTCCTGATGTTATTTGATAGGCATTTGTTGGAAAGAATACCTGTCATCTCCCCAAATGCTGTTTTGGCCAAAACAGCATTTGGGAAAGTTTATAGGAAATACAAAACTCTGAAAGGAAATGAAAGTCGTCATAAGAAGTACAGAAAGTAAGGGTATTGATTAAAACAAAACAAAACAAAACAAAACAAAAACATTGCTCCCTTGGATGAAATATATTCGAAGTTGTGTTGTAAATGACACCGTGCATTTAATTAAAAAAAAAAAAAAAAAGAATAATGATAATAATAAAAAGAGCTAAAGAAGTACAAGATAAAAAAATCTGAAAAAAGACAACCTTTTTACATTTCCTGCATGCAAAGTTTATTCCAGTCTAAATCGTGTTTTTATTTTAGCTTGATATGATGAACATTCAGACGGAAAGTTTTCAAAGAAATAGGAAATACAAACTGTTAAAGACAAATAATTATGTAGTAAAGCGTGAATGTATCCATCATTCTGTCTGTAATTGGGTGCATGCCAATTGTGTTGTCTGGGTTAGGGATGTTTGTCTCTGTTTCTCTCTGTCTGTCTGTCTGTCTCTGTTTCTCTCTGTCTGTCTGTCTGTCTGTCTCTGTTTCTCTCTGTCTGTCTGTCTCTGTTTCTCTCTGTCTGTCTGTCTGTCTCTGTCTCTCTTTGTCTGTCTGTCTGTCTTCTGTCTGTCACATTATCTTGACTTTGTCTCTGTGCACCTTCAGGTCTGTCTGTTTCTGTCTCACCCCCACACCCCTCCTGTCTGTTCCTTCTTACCTTCTTTCGCTCTCTCTGTCTGTGTCTGTCCGTCTCTGTCTCCCTCTCTCTCTCTCTGTCTCTCTGTTTCTGCCTCTACCCTTTTCTGTCTCTCACCCTCGTTCTGTCTGTCTCCCTCTATTTCTTTCTCTCTCTCTCTCTCTCTTTGTCTCCATCTTTCTCTCTTTGTCTTTCTGTCTCTCTTTTTCTATGTCTCTATGTCTGTTTGTCTGTGACTCTCTTTCTGTCTCTCTGTCTGTCTCTCTTTTTCTGTCTGTCTCTGTCTGTCTCTCTTTTTCTGTCTGTCTCTGTCTGTCTCTCTCTGTCTCTCTTTTTCTGTCTGTCTCTGTCTGTCTCTCTCTCTCCCCCCCTCTCTCTCTCTTCTCTCTCTGCCTCTCTCTTTCTCTGTCTGTCTGTCTGTCTCTCTCTCTTGTGCTATGAAATGTTTGTCTGTGTGCTTGTCTACCTGTCAGTGTGCCAATCTTTCAATCCGTCTATTTGCCCTGGTGTTGTCTGGGTGTGGGTGTATTTTGATGTTGGCTAAAGTCTTTATGGTACGTGTATTCAGCCCATAGGACTGACAAGGGCCAGCTTTTTCTGTCTGACTGACACAGTGAATAACACTGTTATAATTATAGATTGTGTGTGTGTGTGTCTGTCTGTTCTCTTTTCTGTCTCTGTCTCTCGCTCTCTCTCTCTCTGTTTCTGTCTCTCTGTCTCTATTTCTGTCTCTCTGTCTCTCTCTCTCTCTGTCTGTCTGTCTGTCTGTCTCACTCTCTCTTTGTCTCTCTCTCTCTTTGTCTCTCTGTATGTCTGTCTGTCTGTCTCACTCTCTCCTTTGTCTCTCTCTTTGTCTCTCTCTTTGTCTCTCTGTATGTCTGTCTGTCTGTCTCACTCTCTCTTTGTCTCTCTCTCTCTTTGTCTCTCTGTATGTCTGTCTGTCTGTCTCACTCTCTCTTTGTCTCTCTCTCTCTTTGTCTCTCTGTATGTCTGTCTGTCTCTGTCTCACTCTCTCTTTGTCTCTCTGTATGTCTGTCTGTCTGTCTCACTCTCTCTTTGTCTCTCTCTCTCTTTGTCTCTCTGTATGTCTGTCTGTCTGTCTCACTCTCTCTTTGTCTCTCTCTCTCTTTGTCTCTCTGTATGTCTGTCTGTCTGTCTCACTCTCTCTTTGTCTCTCTCTCTCTTTGTCTCTCTGTATGTCTGTCTGTCTGTCTCACTCTCTCTTTGTCTCTCTGTATGTCTGTCTGTCTGTCTCACTCTTTCTTTGTCTCTCTCTCTCTTTGTCTCTCTGTATGTCTGTCTGTCTGTCTCACTCTCTTTTGTCTCTCTCTCTCTTTGTCTCTCTGTATGTCTGTCTGTCTGTCTCACTCTCTCTTTGTCTCTCTGTATGTCTGTCTGTCTGTCTCACTCTCTCTTTGTCTCTCTCTCTCTTTGTCTCTCTGTTGTCTGTTTCTGTCTGTCTCTCTCTCTTTGTCTCTCTCTCTTTTGTCTCTCCTGTATGTCTGTCTGTCTGTCTCACTCTTCTTTGCTCTCTCTTTGTCTCTCTGTATGTCTGTCTGTCCTGTCCACCCCTCTCCTTTGTCTCTCTCTCTCTCTTGTCTCTCGGGTATGTCTGTCTCCTCTCTCTTTGTCTCTCTGTATGTCTGTCTGTCTCACTCTCTCTTTGTCTCTCTGTATGTCTGTCTGTCTGTCCTCACTCTCTCTTTGTTCTTCTCTCTTCTTTGTCTCTCTGTATGTCTGTCTGTCTGTCTCACTCTCTCTTTTCTCTCTCTCTCTTTGTCCTTCTCTCTCTCTCTGTCTCTCTTTGTCTTTCTGTCTCGCTTTTTTCTATGTCTGTCTATCTGTCTGTCTGTCTCTGTCTGTCTGTCTGTCTTCTCTCTCTCTCTCTCTAGCTACGAAAGTTTGTCTGTGTGCTTGTCTACCTGTCAGTGTGCCAATCTTTCAATCCGTCTATTTGCCCTGGTGTTGTCGGGTGTGGGTGTATTTTGATGTTGGCTAAAGTCTTTATGGTACGTGTATTCAGCCCATAGGACTGACAAGGGCCAGCTTTTTCTGTCTGACTGACACAGTGAATAGCACTGATATAATTATAGATTGTGTGTGTGTCATGTCTGTCTGTGTCTGTCCTGTGATCTGTCTCTCTGCCTCTGTCTCTGTCTCTCTCGTTTCTGTCTCTCTGCCTCTGTCTCCGTCTCTCTCTCTCTGTGTCTCTGTCTGTCTCACTCTCTCTTTGTCTCTCTGTATGTCTGTCTCTGTCTGTCTGTCTCACTCTCTCTTTGTCTCTCTGTAGTCTCTCTCTCTCTGTCTGTCTGTCTCACTCTCTCTTTGTCTCTGTAGTCTCTCTCTCTCTGTCTGTCTGTCTCACTCTTTCTTGTCTCTCTGTATTCTCTCTCTTCTGTCTGTCTGTCTCACTTCTTTTGTCTCTCTGTATGTCTCTCTTCTGTCTGTCTGTCTCACTTCTCTTTGTCTCTCTGTATGTCTCTCTCTCTTCTACCCCCTCTTCTCTTTCTTTCTGTCTCCTCTGTCATCTTTTTCTCTCTCTGTATGTCTTCTATCTGTCTGTCTGTCTGTCTGTCTGTCTGTCTCTGACTCTCTCTTTTTTGTTCTTTTCTTCTCTTCTTTGTCTTCTATC
>CM060309.1:103445451-103450451 GCA_030674185.1 Monoplex corrugatus | reverse complement strand
TCTCCATCACATGGCATCAGTGGCTTGCCAACACACAGGGTTTATGTGCAGACTTAAGGTTTGTACCATGATCAGTTTGAATCTTCTCCATCACATGGCATCAGTGGCTTACCAACACACAGGGTTTATGTGCAGACTTAAGGCTTGTGCCATGATCAGTTTGGATCTTCTCCATCACATGGCATCAGTGGCTTGCCAACACACAGGGTTTATGTGCAGACTTAAGGTTTATGCCATGATCATTTTGGATCTTCTCCATCACATGGCACCAGTGTCGTTGCTCTCTGTGGAATTTATTCCGAGCGTGGAGACGTTTGTCAGCTGGTGTTTCATGGGTCCCTATCTCCCTCTCCCCTCCCCCATTTTAACCTTTTGACTCCCAACTCTATCCACCAAATGCAAAAACCTAACCCTTTGACTCCCTCACCCTATTCACCAGCTTCCTGCATGGAGGTGATGGATAGGGTGAAGGAATCAAAGGGTTAAGCTTTTGCTTTGCTAGCATGGTTGATAATGCAGTATGCTGGTGGACAGGGTGCGGAATTGAAAGGGTTAACAAGACCTTGCCAGCGCATAGGGTTTTGCACAGGCTCAGGGAGTCTGGCAGATTATTGCTAGCAGAGTTGGGTGGAGCGTGTATGGGATTATCTGAGTGCGGTGAATCTCACTGAAAAAAACTGCAAACTCCAAGAATCTGAAACTGAAATGAAATAGGATATGAACTTGAAACTGAAGGAGACCAGTCATTTCTGCACTACACGTAGGCAGGATCCTGCACACACGGGTTTTAAATAACACACTGTCCGTTATCAACCATGCTTTGTACGACATTAAAGTCAAAGGAACACAGCCATTACAATCGGTTTGCAGGAGTTTGGACTTTGTTCAAGAGACATTTATCACACTCCGACAGTGCCATATTACGCTCCACCCAAATCTGCCAGCAAGTTCTCTGGCAGTCCACGGCAGTTGAAAACCATGAAGAGCAGGGCATTGCCCGCTGCCTTGGTATAAATCATTAGAGAGACAGGTTGGTTTCCTAGGTCCCACCCCTTGAAGACCACTTAGCCTTCTTGCCTTTCTGAAATCTTGGTTTTAAAAAAATGTGAATATGAATTTGAAGCGAGAGAGATGGGCGCCGCCATCGTGGTGCTGGTCCTGGGAAAAGTTGAGGTCTCTGCCACCTCACTCCCCTATGACCCCAGGGTTATGGAACTATCTAGGTAAGACCTCAGGACCTGGCCAGCTCATGGGTTTATGTGCAGGCTTAAGGCTTGTGCCGTGATCGTTTTGGATCTTCTCCATCACATGGCACCTGTGACGTTAGTGCATATGAAATTCGTTCCGAGCGCGGAGACGTCATCTTGAGAAATTTAAACTGAAAACTTGCAGTCTCTCTAAGCCTGCGCTAAATCCTATGCGTTTCCAAGGCCTTGAAATGGGGGTTAGGGGAGAGGGACATGATATACATAGTTAACACCACAAGAATGATGACAGTTTGGGGGTTTAGGGTTGGCTCAAGGGGGATTCTTCAGCGCGGCCGGACAATGCCATATGCGTTCGACTTAAATCTGCCAGCAAATTATTCGGTGGACTTCTTGAACCTTCGCAAAAATCCTTTGCGCTGGTATGGTCTTGATATGGGGAAGGAGGGGGGGGGGGGGCGGAGAAATATGAAACGCCAAGCTGACACCAGCAGAATGATATAAACGTTAACCAAAGACGTTATAAATAGAACTTTTTATCATGTCTTTGGCGTTAACCCTTTGACTTCCTCACCCTATCCACCAGCATCCTGCATTGTCAAAAATGCTAGCAAAGCAGAAACTTAACCCTATGATTCCCTCACCTATCCACCAGCATCCTGCATTGTCAAAAATGCTAGCAAAGCAGAAATTTAACCCTTTGACTTCCTCACCCTATCCACCAGCATCCTGCATTGTCAAAAATGCTAGCAAAGCAGAAATTTAACCCTTTGACTTCCTCACCCTATCCACCAGCATCCTGCATTGTCAAAAATGCTAGCAAAGCAGAAACTTAACCCTATGATTCCCTCACCCTATCCACCAGCATCCTGCATTGTCAAAAATGCTAGCAAAGCAGAAATTTAACCCTTTGACTTCCTCACCCTATCCACCAGTATCCTGCATTGTCAAAAATGCTAGCAAAGCAGAAACTTAACCCTATGATTCCCTCACCCTATCCACCAGCATCCTGCATTGTCAAAAATGCTAGCAAAGCAGAAACTTAACCCTTTGACTCCCTCATCCTATCCACCAGTATCCTGCATTGTCAAAAATGCTAGCAAAGCAAAGCAGAAACTTAACCCTATGATTCCCTCATCCTATCCACCAGCATCCTACAGGAAGCTGGTGGATAGGGTGAGGAAGTCAAAGGGTTAAGCTTTTACAGCTGTTGGATAGGGTGTGGGAGTGGAAGGGTTAAGACAGCTTGGCAGCGAACAGGCCAGTTTTTAATGTTATGGGCTGGGATTGGACTCAAGATATCAGATTTTGAGTCCACGGCTCTATGAGAAGAACCAATCAGCCTGTTGTACTTTATGACATTCAGTAGGACGGCACATCATCATCATCATCATCATCATCATCATCATCATCATCATCATCATCATCATCATCATCATCAGGTGCCTTGCCGCATGGCGTTGGCGATCATGGTCTTCCATCTGTCTCTATCTCTCGTTGCCCCTAGCATCTCCCCCACCCCATCGTCCCCAACCACTCTGCAAGTCCGTCTAGCATTTTCTCCCTGGGTCTACCCGGTGCTCTCTTTCCCTCCAGCTTTCCCGTTGTGACCAGGTGCTCCAAATCCCCCTTCCTCATAAAATGGCTTATAAATGTTGCCTAACTTTTCCTAATCTTCCTTATGAGTGATCTACTTGTGTCTGCCTCCATCAAGACTGTCTCGTTTGTTTTCTTTGCTGTCCATGGAACTCTCAACATTCTTCTTAGAAACCACACCTCGGCTGCCTCAATCTTGTTCTGGCTTTGTTTGTTGACTGTCCACGCCTCGCATCCCTACAACAGTATTGGTTCTGTATAACATTCAAGGACTTTCTTCCTGACGTTAATTGACAGGCATTTTTGTTACATGACTCATCAAACTGATTGTGCGATGGAGTTCGCATTCTATAGCCCCTGTCTTCTTTGGAAGTGCAACGAAAATTGATTTTGACATATTATCTTTGGGGATTTTTCTTTGGGGATTTTTCCAGTGTCATAAATTTCATTTAGCAACGTTAAAGTCAGCTAAAGTCGGCACATAAAAATGTGAATACAGCTAGAAAAGTTCGGAGACAGATCTAGGCTATAACAATAACAATGCAGTCGCCAAGACTGGAAACATCAACCAACTGTCTTTCTCTTAAAACAACGTCATATCTTTAATGACGTATACAATATCGTCATTGGGTATGTAAGGCTGCATTACAAAGTACAGTCTCAATAGCAAACCTCACATACATGTACTTATTGATCGATTGATTGATTTGGTTCAGTTTTTACGTCGGCACTCACCTCAGGTGATATGCCGACGGGGATAACCATCCCAGGGAAGTGGGGGAAGGGGGACTTATGTAATCCTATACTGACACCACCAAAACAACAATTATGTTAAGATGGGACAGTGAGAAGGCCAGGTTTAATGTAGCACACCCCGGGATTCGAACCCACAACCATTAGCATGTGAATCAGACACTCAACCAACTGAGCTACTGAGGATCTCCGTAATTGAGATTCTGTTTAGCTGACTTTAACGTTGCTAAATGAAATTGACGACACTGGAAAAATCCTCAAAGATATGTCAAAATCAATTTTCGTTGCACTTCCAAAGGAGACAGGGGCTATAGAATGCGAACTCCATCGCACAATCAGTTTGATGAGTCATGTAACAAAAATCCTGTTAAGAATAATCATGATGAGGACAAGGAATAGAATCAAAAGAGAAATAGCAGAAGAACAGTGTGGATTTGTGGAAGGGAAAGGAACTATTAATGCCATATACATCCTAAGAACTATCATAGAGAGGTCAATTGAGATGAATAAGGATTTGTATTTATGCTTTGTTGACTACACCAAGGCTTTCGATCGGGTAAGACATGATGAATTGATCAACCAAGTGGAGAGATTCAATGTTGATGGAAAAGATCTACGAACAATCAGGAATATGTACTGGGAACAAACAGCTGCAATGAGAATAGAAAACAATGTAAGCTCTTTCCAAAACATCAAAAGAGGAGTCAAACAGGGTTGTGTTTTGTCACCAGATCTGTTTTCACTTTACAGCGAAAACATCATGAGAAACCTCGAAGAAGACCCTGGAGGAAAAATGATAACATTCGATACGCAGATGACACCGTGCTAATTGCAGAAAATGAAAGGGACCTACAAAACCTTGTGAATATACTAGAAATAGAAAGCAAAGGTAAGGGGCTGGAACTAAACAGCAGGAAGACTGAAGTCATGGTGATCAGTAAAAAACATGAAATCTCGTCATGTAAAATAACAGCAAATGGCACAACCTTGACACAGGTTGATAAACTTAAATGCCTGGGAACGATCATTTCATCAGACGGCAGATGCACATCAGAAATAGCCGGCAGAATCGGCCAAGCCAAAACAGCATTCAAGAAGATGAGAAGCATTCTTACCAACAAATGCCTATCAATTAACATCAGGAAGAGAGTTCTTGATTGCTATATAGAACCAATACTTTTGTACGGATGTGAGGCGTGGACAGTCAACAAGCAAAGCCAGAACAAGATTGAGGCAGCCGAAATGTGGTTTCTAGGAAGAATGTTGAGAGTTCCATGGACAGCAAAGAAAACAAACGAGACAGTCTTGATGGAGGCAGACACAAGTAGATCACTCATAAGGAAGATTAGGAAAAGACCGGCAACATTTATAGGCCATTTTATGAGGAAGGGGGATTTGGAGCACCTGGTCACAACGGGAAAGCTGGAGGGAAAGAGAGCACCAGGT
>CM060309.1:103440451-103442951 GCA_030674185.1 Monoplex corrugatus | reverse complement strand
GTCTGTCTGTCTGTCCGTCTGTCTGTCTGTCTGTCTGTATTTCTGTCTGCTTTAGTGTGTTTGTACAGCGCCATTCACGCTTTGGCTTGACACGATGGTCAAGCGGTTAAGACACTAGTCTTCCAGTCTGACAGTCTGGGATTGAACCTGTCTGGCCACCTCCCGCCTGGTGGTGGGTAAAAGGTGAATTTTTTTCACATCTCCCCCATCACCATATGCGCACCCCTGAGGGATGCCAGGGCTCTCTCAGTATAAATAGTATCCCCACCTTCTGGACATTCTGTGCTAGAAATTTCCTCTTTTCTGTCACTCTCTTTGTTTCTGCCTTGTTGAGTTTCCTTTCCGTCATTTCTTCCTATCATTTTCTGCCTTGTTGGTCCATTCACCTGTATGTGCTCCGTAAAGTCTTACATACTTTCTCTTAGGATTGATAATTGGGCAATATATGTATCAAGTGCATTTTTGACTCTAAGGACATGTAATGTGGAGCACTTTTAGGTAATTCAGATCCGTTTTTATACATGCTCTAGTGTCCTTGGTATTTTTATATCTGTATTCAGGTGTTTTTTTTTTTTTACATCCCCTGGTATAAACTGGACGGAGTGGTCGACGCCAGGGGCATGTCCTTAGATTATGTGCGCGAGTGTGTTTATACGGATCATAAATCATCATCATCATCATCAGTCCCGTAGTCTGGTTGACCGTTGGGGCACCACTGAAGATTTTGAACCAACTTCCTCCACTCCTCACGGTCCTCAGCTTTCCGCAGAATGATGTTCCTTCAAGGCCAGTCCACTCTCTGATATTGTCTTCCCATCTTTTTCTCTGTCTGCCTCTTCGTCTCCCTCCCTGAACTGTTTCCTGCAAGACGGTCTTGGCCAGTCCAGATGATCGTGTGACGTGCCCGTACCACCTCAGTTTGCGTCTTATCACTGAAGTCAGGAGGTCTTCATACGGCCCGATGGGGGTTTTCGATTCGGGTTTTCACTTCCCTATTGGTTATATGATCTTTGTACGAGATACCAAGGAGTTTGCGGAAGCATGTCATCTCCATTGCCTGTATCCTTCTTTCAATGTCTGCTGTTATGGTCCATGTTTCGCATGCATACAAAAATATTGACATGACCAGGGAACGCATCAGTCTGATCTTGGAGCCGATAGCGATATTCTTGTCGTTCCAGATGACTTTTAGCTTGGTCATTGCAGCTGTGGTCTGGGCAATCCTGGAAAGTACTTCGGGCTTTGATCCTTCATCTGATATATAGCTCCCAGATATTGAAAGCTATGGACGGTCTATGGATATGTGTACTTAATTTTCTTTTCCAGGTGTTTATTTTTTCTCCAGTGAGTTATGATGTTGTTGTTGTTTTTATTAGATGGTTAGAGCCTTGATACGGCTGTGCACAGTCAGGTGGGCTTTAAACAGCAATAACGATAACAATAACAATAACAATAACCATTATGTGCAGGTGTGTTAATGGTTGAACCCCCGTCGTGTGAGTGCACACGCAGAACATCAAACACAGTCCTGTCACCCAACCCAGAGCGCGGGGATCTAGGGAAACTGGACACATCTCAACATGCACATCTCCAAAATGCTACTTAGTGGATAGGGTGAGGCAAAGCTGGAGGGAAAGAGAGCACCAGGTAGACCCAGGGAGAAAATGCTAGACGGACTTGCGGAGTGGCTGAAGACGAGGAGGGTGGAGGAGATGCTTGAGGCAACAAGAGATAGAGACAGATGGAAGTCCATAATCGCCAACGCCATGCGGCAAGCACCTGATGATGATGATGAGGGTGAGGCAGTCGTAGGTTAAAGGTAAAGCAATGAAAGGGTTAACGGATGCAGTAACCTAGAGGGAATAGGGTGAGGGAGTAAAAGGGTTAATTTTGAAGATAGGGCGAGGGAGTGAACGGGTTTAGGGGTAACCCGGAAGATAGAGTGAGATCAGGTTTTAAGGATTGCGGTAAGATGGAGGATAGGTTGAGGGTGTGACAGATTAAGAAACACAGTAATCTGTGAGATATGGTGAGGGCGAAAGGATTAAAGAATACAATATCTAGGAGGATAGGGTGAAGATGAAAGGGTTAAGAAATAACCTGGAGGATGGGGTGAAGGAGAGAAAGGGTTAAAGAATGCAGTAACCTGGAGGATAGAGTGAGGGGTTGACAGGGTTAAGAACTAACCTGGAGGAAGGGTAAGGGAGTCAAAGATTCAGGAAAGCTGTAACCTAGAAGATAGGTGAGGGAGAGAAAGGGTTAAGGAAAGCTGTAACCTAGAAGATAGGTGAGGGAGGAAAGGGTTAAGGAATGCAGTAACCTAGATAATACGGTGAGGAGAGAAAGGGTTAAGGAAAGCTGTAACCTAGAAGATAGGTGAGGGAGAGAAAGGGTTAAGGAAAGCTGTAACCTGGATAATACAGTGAGGGAGAGAAAGGGTTAAGGAAAGCTGTAACCTAGAAGATAGGTGAGGGAGAGAAAGGGTTAAGGAAAGCTGTAA
>CM060309.1:103420451-103435451 GCA_030674185.1 Monoplex corrugatus | reverse complement strand
CAGACAAACAAACGCACATTCAGAGAGACAGATAGACAGACGGACAGACAGACAAACAAACGGAGGGAAGCAGAGAGAGAAGCGCAAAGAAAGAGAGAGAGTGTGTTTGTGTGTGTGTGTATGTGTGTGTGTGTCTGTTTGTCTGTGTATAGGTGCGTGTCTGTGTGTGCGTGTGTGAGAGAGAGATAGAGAGGGAGCGAGCGAGCGAGAGAGAGAGAGAGAGAGAGTGTGTGTGTGTGTGTGTGTGTGTGTGTATACGTGTGTGTCTGTGTGTGTGTGTCTGTGTATACGTGTGTGTCTGTGTGTGCGTGTGTGTGTGAGATATATATATATATATATAGAGAGAGAGAGAGAGAGAGAGAGAGGAAGGGAGCGAGCGAGCGAGAGAGAGAGCGAGCAAAAGAGAGAGAGAGAGAGTGTGTGTGTGTGTGTGTGTGTGTGTGTGTGTGTGTGTGGAGAGAGAGAGAGAGAGAGAATGAAACGAAACGAAACACTTTCCCCCTCCGCCACCCCCCCCCCCAAAGTATAGATATTTGCACATAGGTCAGTTTACATATGTGCCATTCCTCATCTACTTGCACTGAAGCAACAAAAGGTAGGATGTTGTGAAACAAAGAGAGACAGAAACAGACAGGGAAGGAGAGGTTGGGAGGGAAGAGAACGAGGGAGAGACAGAGAGAGAGAGAGAGAGAGAGAGAGAGAGAGAGAGGAAGATCGCTTACCCCCATAAGCACATAGAATGTTCCCGAACACAGAAGACGTGGAGAACAAGGATAATTTAGGGAAGGTCAGGCAGGAATCGCAACCAAAAAAAAAAAAGTCAAGACAGAAGTCTTGTCACATACACACACTCCACTGACATGATTTACGTATCACGCACACACGCACACATATGAGCACGCCCGCACGCTCACACACACATGCACACGAACGCGTGCAAGCACACATGCGCGCGCGCGCACACACACACACACACACACACACACACGCACTCGTACACATACAGGACACACACACGCACGCACACGCACACCCACATACAGGATTCACACACATACACTCATTCATTTTTTAATAATAATAATAATAATAATTACAATATTTATATAGCGCAAAATCTCGATAAAAATCAAATCTAAGCGCTGAACATACACTTACGCACGCGCGCACACACACGCACACACACACTTACACATGGCTATAAATGGGGAAAAAGAATAAAAGCAATGGAAAATTATAGAGAGCATATTATATACAAATATATATTACAATGTGATTCCCCTCCGAGTGGAGACAGGCTACAGAGGGGGGGGGGGGGGATGAGTGAGGTCAGGATTTTATGCAGAGGAGAAAAGGTGAGTTTTGAGAGCGGACTTGAAGGAGACAAAAGTAGGTTGCAGACGGACAGAGAGAGGAAGTTTGTTCCAGGAAAGTGGACCAGAAACAGAGAAGGCTCGTGGACCATAGGTATTGAGCTTGGTGCGTGGAAAGCGAAAAGTCAGAGGATCGGAGGCAGAGCGGAGGGTACGTGAGGGAACATAGATCTCAAGTAGGCTTGACAGGTAATCGGGGACTGCGTTATTGAGGCTTTTGTAGCACATGGTGTCTAGTTTGTACTGTATGCGCTTTGATACAGGGAGCCAGTGAAGTTGTGCCAGGAGAGGAGATATGTGGTCAGCTTTTTTCTTTTTGAGTACAAGGCGTGCAGCATTGTTTTGAATGCGCTGTAGGATGTGAATGGTGGAGGCAGGAAGACCAGACAGGAGTGAATTGCAATAGTCAATGCGAGACATTATGAAGGAGAGAACGAGTTTTGCAGTTGTTTCCACAGAGAGATACTTCCTGATCAAGCTTATACGATGGAGGTGATAGTAGCAAGATCTGGCAGTTTGAGAAACAAAGTTGTTCATGGAGAGGGTAGAGTCAATGCAGACACCAAGGTTTTTAGCTGAATCAGAAATTGGGACTGATGTGTTACATAATGGGAGAGAAAGAGGAGGCAGCTGAGAAAGTTTCTGACGGGTGCCAATGAGGATAGCTTCTGTCTTGTCGTCATTAAGCTGAAGTTTGTTGAACGTCATCCAGTTCTTAATGTCCGAGTAACACTCAGTGGTGCGAGTCAAGAGGCGCTGTATATTGTCTGGTGTGTCACTGTCTAGAAGTTGGGTGTCATCAGCATAGAAGTGGTGTTTTATAGAGTGGGAGTTGATGATGGTGGACAGGGGGGAGGTGTAAAGAGTGAAAATCATTCTCTCTCTTTGTCTGTCTGTCTGTCTGTCTGTCTGTCTGTCTGTCTGTCTCTCTCGCTTGCTTGCTTGCTCTCACGCAAACACATGCAAACATGCAACACACGCACACACACATACACACACACACACACACACACATTAGCCTTGATATGGTTCTGCGCAGTGGGCTGGGTTTTAAATAAAAATAGCAAAACAACACACACACACACACACACACACACACACACACACACACACACACACACACACACACACACACACACACACACACACACACACACACACACACACATACACAGATACACAACACACAATCACAGTCACACTCAGACACAGACACACTCAGACACAGACAGACACAGACACACACACACACGCACACACACACACACACTCACACACACACACACACACACACACACACACACACACACACACACACACACACACACACACACATACACACACACTCACTCACTCACTCACTCACAGAGGTTACTGTGGTTTAAATTACCTTATCCTACATAAGCTCGACTGTGAAAAGTGACTCAGGCGTGACATCTGTGTGTGTGTGTGTGTGTGTGTGTGTGTGTGTGTGTGTGTGTGTGTGTGTGTCTGTGTGTGTGTGTGTGTGTGTGTCTGTGTGTGTGTGTGTCTGTGTGTGTGTGTCTGTGTGTGTGTGTGTCTGTGTGTGTGTGTGTGTGTGTCTGTGTGTGTGTGTGTGTATGTGTGCGTGTGTGTATGTGTCTGTGTGTATGTGGGTGTGTGTGTATGGGTATGTGTGTGCGTGTATGCGCGCGCGCTTACATATGCGCCACTTTGTGTTTCGATTATACATATATGCGTACATGTATGTGTGTGTGTGTGTGTGTGTGTGTGTGTGTGTGTGTGTGTGTGTGTGTGTGTGTGTGTGTGTGTGTGTGCGTAAGCGTGTTGGGTTCGCTAACAGTACAGTTTTCGTGATGACAGTTGTTGTTGTCGCTGTTGATGTTGTTGTGTGTTTGTGTGTGGTTTTACACTTTGTTCGTTCGTTGCTTGATTTAACGTCTTTTCACTATAAGTGATATTAGACGGGGAAAAATGGCATGGAGGATGAAATTAGGGGGGGGGGGGGGGGGGGAGGGACAGAGGGGAACAGAGTAAGAGATGGAAAAAATTTAATAGGAAGCGGCAAGGTCTTAAGAAAAAGGATATGGATGAACACAGAAATGAAACTAAAACAACGCTGACATCAATAATGTAAAAGAAAAATCGTCATAAAACAAAACAAAACAAAAAATAATCATAATTATAATAATAATCTTAAAGTAACGCATTAACAGGACTGTGAACCAATGATTCTGAAATTTTAACTAACAAAACTTGATCCGATACTACTTCTTTAAAATGCGTTTCAAGATAGTTTCCTTGTGTAAACGTCTTTGGTAAAAAGGAACGAAGCTTTCTGCAGTAAAACAACAGTGATACAGTGTGTGTGTGTGTGTGTGTGTGTGTGTGTGTGTGTGTGTGTGTGTGTGTGTGTGTGTGTGTGTGTGTGAGAGAGAGAGAGAGAGAGAATAAATGCGTGTGTAAGTAAGTGAGAGAAAGAGAGAGAGAGAGAGGAGAGAAAGAGTGTGTGTGCGTGTGTCTGTGTGTGTGTGCATGTGTGTCGGTGTGTGTATGTCCCTATGTGTGTGTGTGTGTGCGTGTGTGATTGTGTGTGTGTGTATGTATGTGTGTGTGTGTCTCTATGTGTGTGTGTGTGTGTGTGTGTGTGTATGTATGTGTGTGTATGTGTGTCTGTGTGTGTGCGTGTGTGCATGTGTGTGTGGTTGTCTATCTGTCTGTCTGTCCGTGTCAAGATGTCTAGGGCGAATGTCGAAAGAAGCAGTGACACCGACCCTGTCGTTGGGGGAATGTGACTTTTTAAGGACCTTGTAACCATAGACCTATACCTGGTAACCTACAGTAGGGATCCGAAAAAGAATCCTTCATCCTCTTCATATCTGGGTAGAGACTCCCACATGCATTCGTCTGGACGAATGGGCTTCCTACATTTAATACCATTTCTTTTTAACGCGCTATGCAAGCCGTGATACTTCGTGTTCAGGGTTGTGCATACTGGATTTTTTGTCTGAGATTCTATTAGCCACGGAAGTCGGCTCACAGGATCTTTATTGCTGGTATTTGATGGTCGTGCAAATGTCTAAAATAAATAAATAAATAAATAAATAAAAATGAACGAAATGATAAATAAACAAACAGATAAAAAGTAAATATAAATAAATAGATAAATAAAAGGGAGTGAGGCCCCAGGTTTCTTATCTGGCTGTAAAGCAGACAGACAGACACACACACACACACACACACACACACCACACACAGACGTAGACATACACACACACACACGCACACACACAGATGCACACACACACACACACACACACACACACGCACAGACACACACACAGACACACACACAGACAAACACACACACACACACACTCACAGACACAGACACACACACACAGACAAACACACACAGACAACACACACACACACAGACACAGACACAGACACACACACAGACAATACACATAGACACACACACACACTCACACACACTCACAGACACAGACACAGACACAAACACACACACACACACACACACTTCCTCTTTCTCCCTCTCTCTCTCTCTTTTTATCCCTCTCTCTTCCTCTCTGTCTCTCTCCCTCTCACTCACTTACTCACACATAAAGTTAAAGCAACAGCTTTATCTCCAAACCACACCTCCTGGTACAAACGGATAATTTGGGATTTTGTTCAAAAGGGATTCAACACACTCCATATGCGCTCTATCAATATTAGTCAGCACTTTTCTGGTAGACGCCATGATTCTGCACAAAAAGGTCAATGCTGGCAATATCATGAAGTCAGGAGGTGAGAGGGGATTAGGACTTTTTGAAACTCTAGGTTCACATTTCTAGAATGATAGAAATATTCACTTACTTACTTACTCACTTACTTACTTATTTACTTACTTGTTTACTTACTTACTTGGATACTTACTTACATAGGCCTACTTACATACTTACTTACTTACTTATTTACTTACTTACAAACCTTTCTATGATTTAGAAAATATTGTCTTCACCTAGTTGATAGACAGTTGAGCATTTGGGCATTGACTGGTGGTGGGGGTGGGGGTGTCTGTCATGTGAGACGAGTTTATACAGAATAGCTAGTTGTGTTGTAATTCAGACCTTTAATCATTTATATATTTACTTTATATATACGTTCCTTTTTTGAAGGTAAAATACACGCATACACATGTCATTTACATGTAACCAAGATTATCCCAGTTGTAGGCTGATAAAATTCATCATCATCATCATCAGTCCCGTAGTCTGGTTGACCGTTGGGGCACCATTGAAGATTTTGCAACCAACTTCCTCCACTCCTCACGGTCCTCAGCTTTCCGCAGAATGATATTCCATTCAAGGCCAGTCCACTCTCTGATATTGTCTTCCCATCTTTTTCTCTGTCTGCCTCTTCGTTTCCCTCCCTGAACTGTTCCCTGCAAGACGGTCTTGGCCAGTCCAGATGATCGTGTGACGTGCCCGTACCACCTCAGTTTGCGTCTTTTCACTGAGGTCAGGAGGTCTTCATACGGCCCGATGGCGTTTTCGATTCGGGTTTTCACTTCTTTATTGGTTATATGATCTATGTACGAGATACCAGTATAAAATATAGACTAGGTAAGACATAGTCTAGGTAGGCCCTCAGGACCTGGTCAGCTCCTGGGTTTATGTGCAGGCTTGAGGCTTGTGCCATGATCACCATACACATGTCACCTGCGACGTTAGTGCATATGGAATTCGTTCCGAGCGCGGAGACGTGATCTTGAGAAACTGAAATTGAAACATGGGTAATGATGTAGGCTTACAAAACAATGCACAGAGAAACGTTAGACAACATATCCTTAGCTGGTGTTGCCAGGTATAAGTGACGTGTTGCATCAGAAGCCCTATTTTCAAACCAGTAAGTTGAAGGACGTATAATTATAACAGGTGTGAGTTGGCCAGGTCATCGTTGGCGACTGCCAAAGTCAGAGTAGGACTGTACCTGGAGGATCAAGTTACCGGAGGTCAGACATTGTGTAATAAGTATTACCTACATTAGTCACTTGGTGATGACTGGACATTTAATAGGTAACAGTTGTGTATTACCTACATGGTGATGACTGGACATTTAATAGGTAACAGTTGTGTATTACCTACATGGTGATGACTGGACATTTAATAGGTAACAGTTGTGTATTACCTACATGGTGATGACTGGACATTTAATAGGTAACAGTTGTGTATTACCTACATGGTGATGACTGGACATTTAATAGGTAACAGTTGTGTATTACCTACATGGTGATGACTGGACATTTAATAGGTAACAGTTGTGTATTACCTACATGGTGATGACTGGACATTTAATAGGTAACAGTTGTGTATTACCTACATGGTGATGACTGGACATTTAATAGGTAACAGTGTGTATTACCTACATGGTGATGACTGGACATTTAATAGGTAACAGTTGTGTATTACCTACATGGTGATGACTGGACATTTAATAGGTAACAGTTGTGTATTACCTACATGGTGATGACTGGACATTAAATAGGTAACAGTTGTGTATTACCTACATGGTGATGACTGGACTTAAATAGGTAACAGTTGTGTATTACCTACATGGTGATGACTGGACATTTAATAGGTAACAGTTGTGTATTACCTACATTAGTCACTTGGTGATGACTGGACATTTAATAGGTAACAGTTGTGTATTACCTACATTAGTCACTTGGTGATGACTGGACATTTAATAGGTAACAGTTGTGTATTACCTACATGAGTCACCTGGTGATGACTGGACATTTAATAGGTAACAGTTGTGTATTACCTACATTAGTCACTTGGTGATGACTGGACATTTAATAGGTAACAGTTGTGTATTACCTACATTAGTCACTTGGTGATGACTGGACATTTAATAGGTAACAGTTGTGTATTACCTACATGAGTCACCTGGTGATGACTGGACATTTAATAGGTAACAGTTGTGTATTACCTACATTAGTCACTTGGTGATGACTAGACATTTAATAGGTAACAGTTGCTCCATGACTTTGAGGTTGTAGAAAGGTGTGAGGTGGTAGAGAACAACTCTTCTCCCAGGTTAGCATTATGAGGGCGGTGGCCATCTCCTCCCCCATGCTGCTTTATCTTCCCTAACCTTGAATAGGATCAGGTGTCCACCAGTGTTTCATGGAGGTCAGCTATTATCTTTGTGACATGTACATAGAGAAGTGTTAGCAGCCTTATCATCGTTTATGTTACTATGTTAGTATGTAATATGTTCTGTATTATCATATATTTTATTTTGTTCATGATTACATATCAACCCTTTCACTCCCTCACCCGACCCACCAGCATCCTGCATTATTATCCAGCAAAGCAAGAACATAACCCATTCGTTTCCTGCAGGAAGCTGGTGGATAGGGTGAAGGAGTCAAAGGGTTAAGTTTTTGCTCTGCTAGTATGGTTGACAATGCAGGATGCTGGTGGACAGGGTACAGGAGTCAAAGGGTTAAGTTTTTGCTCTGCTAGCATGGTTGACAATGCAGGATGCTGGTGGACAGGGTACAGGAGTCAAAGGGTTAAGTTTTTGCTCTGCTAGCATGGTTGACAATGCAGGATGCTGGTGGACAGGGTACAGGAGTCAAAGAGTTAATGGGCGGCGGTGTGTTGTTTCACAGTCTGCATAATCCGTCTTCGATGGGTGTATACGCTGGGTGTTTTAATTTTCACATAAGCAGCTGGACACTGACATTAATCACATTGTCTTCAATATGCATACCGTGATGGTCTGCGCGTATACACAGACGATGGGGGTTCAGACACTGACAGGTCTACACATGTTGACTGGGGGAGATTGGCAAAATCTCCACCCTTTACCCACCAGGCGGGACATACCCAGGTACGACTGAACCCTAGACCGTCCGAGAGAGAATTTGATATGAGAGTTGTACGCTTTGAGTTAATCGATTACTGAGTGGATGGACCAGAAATAGACAAAAAATGAACCAGAACGCATATTTGATGTAACAAGACGATACAAGACAAGACAAGACGAGACAAGACGAGACAAGACAAGACGAGACAGGCGCAACTTTTCGGCCAACTGACTTTTGTCAAGCGTAGATTTGACATAAAACGAATTGCCGTACAAACACTACACAACACAACGTGATACAAGTCCGACATATACTAAAACAATGTGATACGATCAGAGTGCAGTCGTTAAAGTACGTGTAATCAGAAATCGGTATCAAAGTGACTGATGGTGTTCAGGCAAATAGAAACCAGAAATACGAAAAAATGTATCAGAACACATAATTGATGCAACAAGACAAGTAAGATAAGGCAAGGCAAGGCAGGAAGGCAAGGCAAGGCAAGAGGCAAGGCAAGGCAAGACAAAAGCAAGGCAAGGCAAGGCAAGGCAAGCAAGAAAGCAAAGCAAGGCAAGGCAAGGCAAGGCAAGGCAAGACAAAAGGCAAGGCAAGGCAAGGCAGAAGACAAGGCAAGAAAAAGCAAGGCAAGCAAAGCAAGGCAAGGCAAAGCAAAGCAAGGCAAGCAAAGCAAGGCAAGGCAAAGCAAAGCAAGGCAAGGCAAGGCAAGCAAGCAAGGCAAGGCAAGAGCAAGGCAAGGCAAGGCAAAGCAAGGCAAGGCAAGACAAGGCAAGGCAAGGCAAGGCAAGGCAAGACAAGGCAAGGCAAAGCAAGGCAAGGCAAGGCAAGGCAAGGCAAGGCAAGGCAAGGCAAGGCAAGGCAAGACAAGGCAAGGCGAGACAAGACGAGGCGAGGCGAGGCAAGGCAAGGCAAGGCGAGGCGAGGCGAGGCGAGGCGAGGCGAGGCGAGACGAGGCAAGGCAAGACAAGGCAAGGCAAGGCAAGGCAAGGCAGGCGCAAATTTCCGGCGAGGCGAGGCAAGGCAAGACAAGGCAAGACCAGGCAAGGCAAGATAAGGCAAGGCAAGGCAAGACAAGGCAAAGCAAGGCAAAGCAAGGCAAGGCAAGGCAAGGCAAGACAAGGCAAGGCAAGGCAAGGCAAGACAAGGCAAGGCAAGGCAAGGCAAGGCAAGGCAGGAAAGGCAAGGCAAGGCAAGGCAAGGCAAGGCAAGACAAGGCAAGGCAAGGCAAGGCAAGGCAAGACAAGGCAAGGCAAGGCAGGACAAGACAAGACAAGACAAGGCAAGGCGAGACAAGACGAGGCGAGGCGAGGTGAGGCGAGGCGAGGCGAGGCGAGGCGAGACGAGGCAAGGCAAGGCAAGGCAAGGCAAGGCAAGGCAGGCGCAAATTTCCGGCCAACTAGCCTTTGTCAAGCGTAAACAAAACAAAGAATATCTGCACAAAACTTACTACTACTACTACTGCCACCCAACCACCACCACTACAACTACTACTACTACCACCACCACTACCACACCACCACCACCACCACCACTCACTACTACCACCACCACCACCACCACCACACACTACTACTACTACCACCACCACTTCCACCACTACTCCCTACCTACCACTACCACTACCACTACTACTACCACCACCCACTACCACCACTACACTACTACTACTACTACTACCACCACCACTACCACCACTACCACTACTACTACTACTACCACACCACTACCATCACTACCACTACTACTACTACTACCACCACCACTACACTACTACTCTACTACCACACACACTACTACTGCTACTGATGCTGTGTGTTGCTGCGCGCTGGTACTACCATACTACCACTACTACTACTACTACTACCACTACTACAACTACTACTACTACTACTACTACACTACTACTACTACTACCACCACTACTACTACTACTACTACCTACTACTACTACTACACTACTACTACTACTACTACTACTACTACTACACCACCACACTACTAACTACATACTACTACCACTACTACTACCACTACTACTACTACTACCACTACTACTACTACTACCACTACTACTAACTACTACCACTACTACTACTACTACCACTACTACTACTACCACTACCACTACTACAACTACTACTACACCACTACTACTACTACCCACTACTACAACTACATACTACAACTACTACTACTACTACTACTACTACTACTACTACTACTAAAAACCAATACTCAAAGACGGACTTTTAATATCACGACTTTTGTGTCAATCATCTACAAAGGCAATTTTATCGAAAGGAAGGGAGAGGACCAGGAGCGATGCAGATGAATGAACCGGTGAGAGAGAAAGAGCATATAGGTTAACACTGTGCCTTCTACAGGTGACATGATAAGTGTCTGTTTCATAGCTTATCAAAGAGGCGTGAAGGGAGAGGATTAGGGACAAGACAGATGAAGGGAAGAGAGACCTAGATACGGGACAGGGTTCTTTACGTGTTGTCTTCTGAAGGTGACTTTGAATACGAGTGATACAGGGTTTTTTCCTTCATGCTTACTTTCTTTGAATTCATTATTCTAATGACGTGCGGGCACTTCCCCCCACCCCCTTACACACACACACACACACACACACACACACACACACACACACACACACACACACACACACACACACACACACACACATACGCACACACACACACACACACATTCATGCACGATACAGTGACACAAACACACAGACACATACAAAAACACACACACAAACACATACGCATACGTATCCACACACACTCACGCACGCGCATAAAGCACAAATTCTCTCTCTCAAACAACTACACCCACATACACACACACACACATACAGAATGACAGATAGACAGACAGACAGACAAACACACATGATCAGAAAGAACTATACCCACCCACGTTAAAACACACACACACACACACACACACAACACACACACACACACACACACCACACACACACACACACACACACACACACACACACACACACACACACACACACAACATCCACAACTACACAACTACAACATACTCAAATACAACAACACACACACATACATATGCAACACACACACACACACACACACACACAACACACACACACACACACTCACACACACACACACATACACACACACACTCACACACACACACACATCACACACACACACATACACAACACACACACACACATCACACACACACACACCTACACACACACACACACCCCACACACAACACACCAACATATACAAACAACAACACTGGCACAACTACAGAGAGGAAGAGAGAGAGAGAGAAGGGGGGGGGGGATGACAGCGAGGAAGACAAATGAGACGTCTATGTTAGTCAAGGAACTGTCACCCTACCGCCTTCATTTTCACTTCAAGTGTGCTCGTAATGTTAGTCTGCCTCCCCCCTCCCCCTCTGTTACCTCAAAGTCATTGCAAGTCTAGGTCAAAGGCCAAGTCAGAGGCTAGGTCAAAGGCTACTAGGACAAAAACAGGGTCGGAGGCTAGGTCACAGGCTGAAGTCATGAAAGCGAAGGTCGTTGACTCTTTGTGCGTACAAGAGTTCAAAGTTCGGACTTTGTTCGAGAGTAATTACTAGCAATCGGATTATTCCACATGTGCTGCTGTACCCACATCTTCTTTATTTTTTTTTTTTTTCGCGGTCTACATAGTCAGGCCACATGTGGAGATAATTTTTTTTTTATCATTTGAAAGTATTTATATGGCAGACACCTTGAGCTTGCGCAAGACACAATGCACTGGCAAAGTTTTGAAATCGTTTTGAAATTGGGAAACACTAAGCCAACACCACCAGGCATCAAGATGGGCGGTTTTTAACCCTTTGACTCCCATAAGCATCCTGCATGGTCAACCAAAGCAAACACTTTACACTTTGACTCCCTACCCTATCCACCAGCTTCCTGTTTATGTATATATTTTGCCTATCCCACCCCCCCACCCCCCCGCAGAAAAAAATGTAAGCGTCCCCACCTGGGAAAAGTCATGGTTATCAAGGAGGAAAAGTCTCATGAGGAAAAGTCCCAGTTTCGCCCTAAGGGAAAAAATTCACGGAAAAATTGGTTTAATTGGGGAACATTCAGTGTGTGTGTGTGTGTGTGTGTGTGTGTGTGTGTGTGTGTGTGTGTGTGTGTGTATGTGTGTGTGTGTGTGTGGGGGGGGGGGGGTTGTGTGTATGTGTGTGTGTGAGGTTGTGTGTGTGTGTATGTGTGTGTGTGTGTGTGTATTGTGTGTGTGTGTGCGTGTGTGTGTGTGTGTATGTCTGTGTGTTTGTATATGTGTGTGTGTGTATATGTGTGTGTATATGTGTGTGTATGTGTGTGTGTGTATATATGTGTGTATATGTGTGTGTATATGTGTGTGTATGTGTGTGTGTGTGTGTGTGTGTTTACATGTATAATGGCTGTGGGGACCTGGACGGGCTAAAAGTGTAAGTTGGAGGTAACAATGGAGGACAAGGTCCTTGTCTCTGTGTAGTATCACCTGCAGATGACAGCACAAATCGTCGCCGCGATGCAGTGGTTAAAACAACGGACCACCGACTAGAAGGCTGAGGGTTCAAACCCTCATCGGTCCTGTCAAAAATCATTATGGGATATTTCGGCCTTTACAGGTTCTTACATAGAGGTGAGCGAGCTGTGGGCTCAGTGGGAAGACTGGGGACCACACAGTGAAGCCTCATCCACTTTATGGATGCGTCATTAAAAATGTTGCTCAAATTTTCATGACCAATACCGTAAGTGTATGCATCATTCGGGCCTGTTAACACAAGAATAAATATTATCATAGTTGGAGTTTGTTCAAGAAGGATTCACTACACTCAGAAAACTCCATATGCGCTCCACCCAAATCTGCCAGCAGTCATCTGAGAGACTTTCCGTTATCCTAAACTAAGTGTGGAGTACAGCCATATCACGCAGTCAGTATCCTAGACACAACTCCCTAGTATCATGATTGTCATCCCTATCATCATCGGCACACCATTGTAGAAATGTTCCGGTTTCTGTGGCCATTAAGGTCACGTAGAAAAACGGGACAGAGAAGGAAAAGGTGGCCACAAACAATACTGTCCACGTGTGATGTTCCTTGACAAACAGTTCATTGTGTTGATGCAAGCCGGTCTGTGTTGACTTGTGGTGTGCGGTTCGCTTTTCTGCACGCGTTCTCTTTCTCTCTCTGTCTCTCTCTCTGTCTCCTGCTCTCTCTCTCTCTCTCTGTCTCCTGCTCTCTCTCTCTCTCTCTCTGTCTCCTGCTCTCTCTCTCTCTCTCTCTCTCTCTTTCTCTCCTCTCTCTCTCTCTCTCTCTTCTCTCTCTCTCTCTCTCCTGCTCTCTCGCTCTCTGTCTCTCTCCTGCTCTCTCTCTCTCCTGCTCTCTCTCTCTCTTCTCTCTCCCTCTCCTGCTCTCTCGCTCTCTGTCTCTCTCTGTCTCTTTCTCTTCCCCTCTATCTCTCTCTCTCTCTCTCTCCCTGCTCTCTCGCTCTCTGTCTCTCTCTGTCTCTCTCTCTTCCCTCTGTCTGTCTGTCTGTCTCTCTTCTCTCTTTGTCTCTCTCTCTCCTGCTCTCTCGCTCTCTGTCTCTCTCTGTCTCTCTCTCTTCTCCCTCTGTCTGTCTATCTCTCTCTTCTCTCTCTTTTCTCTCTGTCTCTCTCTCTTCTCTCTCTGTCTCTCTCTCTCTCCCTCTCTCTGTCTCTCTCTCTCTCCTGCTCTCTCGCTCTCTGTCTCTCTCTCTTCCCTCTCTTCTGTCTGTCTCTCTCTCTCTCTCTCTCTCTCTTCTCTCTCTGTCTCTCTCTGTCTCTCCCTCTCTCTGTCTCTCTCTCTCCTGCTCTCTCGCTCTCTCTCTCTCTCTCTTCCCCTCTGTCTGTCTGTCTGTCTTCTCTCTCTTCTCTCTCTGTCTCTCTCTCTCCCTCTCTCTGTCTCTCTCCTCTCTCTCTCCTGCTCTCTCGCTCTCTGTCTCTCTCTCTTCCCTCTCTCTGTCTCTCTCTCTCTCTCTCCTGCTCTCTCGCTCTCTGTCTCTCTCTCTTCCCTCTGTCTGTCTGTCTGTCTCTCTCTTCTCTCTCTCTGTCTCTCTGTCTCTCCCTCTCTCTCTCTCTCTCCTGCTCTCTCGCTCTCTGTCTCTCTCTGTCTCTCTCTCTTCCCTCTGTCTGTCTGTCTCTCTCTCTCTCTCTCTGTCTCTCTGTCTCTCCCTCTCTGTCTTCTCCTGCTCTCTCGTCTCTGCTCTCTCTGTCTCTCTCTCTTCCCTCTGTCTCTCTGTCTCCTCTCTCTCTGTCTCTCTCTCTCTCTCTCTCTCTCTCTGCTCTCTCGTCTCTGTCTCTCTCTGTCTCTCTCTTTCCCTCGTCTGTCTGTCTGTCTGTCTCTCTCTCTGTCTTCTCTCTCATCTCCCTCTCTCTCTCTCCTCGTTCACTCTTGTCCGTTTCTTGTCCCTTCTCTCTGTCTCACTCTCCATCTCTCTCTCTCTTTCTGTCTGTCTGTCTGTCTGTCTCTCTCCCTTCTTTCTTTCGCCATTTCTCACGTGTCTCTTTCCCTTCTGTCTGTCTGTCCTTTGTCTCCTCTCTCCTTCCCCTCTCCCTCTCTTCTTTTCAATTCTCTCTCTCCCTCTCTCTCTTCTAATTCTCTTCCTCTCTCTCTTCTGTTTTCGTTTACGTTATTGACATGTAGCCAGTAATTTATGACAAAAAGGAATGGC
>CM060309.1:103382951-103390451 GCA_030674185.1 Monoplex corrugatus | reverse complement strand
AATCTCCTCCTTGCAACTGATACTGGCAAAGTCTCTCTCCTCACACTCCTTGATCTGTCTGCAGCCTTCGATACCATTGACCATGGTATTCTCCTTTCTAGACTTCATCATACTTTTGGCATCTCTGACATTGCTCTCTCCTTTTTCACTTCGTATTTATCAAACAGAAAACAAACTGTTCTCATCAATGGCACTTACTCTCAACCTGCATACCTGACCTGTGGTGTTCCACAAGGATCTGTCCTTGGCCCTGTTCTTTCACTCTTTATACCTCCCCCCTGTCCACCATCATCAACTCCCACTCTATAAAACACCACTTCTATGCTGATGACACCCAACTTCAAGACAGTGACTCACCTGATAATATACAGCGCCTGTTGACTCGCACCACTGAGTGTTACTCGGACATTAAGAACTGGATGACACACAATAGACTTCAGCTTAATGACGACAAGACAGAAGCTATCCTCATTGGCACCCGTCAGAAACTTTCCCAGCTGCCTCCTCTTTCTCTCCCATTATGTAACACATCAGTCCCAATTTCTGATTCAGCTAAAAACCTTGGTGTCTGCATTGACTCTACCCTGTCCATGAACAACTTTGTTTCTCAAACTGCCAGATCTTGCTACTATCATCTCCATCGTATAAGCCTGATCAGGAAGTATCTCTCTGTCGAAACAACTGCAAAACTCGTTCTCTCCTTCATAATGTCTCGCATTGACTATTGCAATTCACTCCTGTCTGGTCTTCCTGCCTCCACCATTCACATCCTACAGCGCATTCAAAACAATGCTGTACGCCTTGTACTCAAAAAGAAAAAAGCTGACCACATATCTCCTCTCCTGGCACAACTTCACTGGCTCCCTGTATCAAAGCGCATACAGTACAAACTAGACACCATGTGCTACAAAAGCCTCAATAACGCAGCCCCCGATTACCTGTCAAGCCTACTTGAGATCTATGTTCCCTCACGTACCCTCCGCTCTGCCTCCGATCCTCTGACTTTTCGCTTTCCACGCACTAAGCTCAATACCTATGGTCCACGAGCCTTCTCTGTTTCTGGTCCACTCTCCTGGAACAAACTTCCTCTTTCAGTCCGTCAGCAACCTACTTTTGCCTCCTTCAAGTCCGCTCTCAAAACTCACCTTTTCTCCTCTGCATAAAATCCTAACCTCACTCAACCCCCCTCTGCAGCCTGTCTCCGCTCGGAGGGGAATCACTTTGTTTTAATATATAATTGTATATGATGTGCTCTCTGTGGTTTTCCATTGGTTTTATTCTTGCTTTTATTGCTTTTATTCTTTTCTCCCCATTTGTGGCCATGCAGTGTGTGTGTGTGTGTGTGTGTGTGTGTGTGTGTGTGTGTGTGTGTGTGTGTGTGTGGTGTGTGTGGTGTGTGTGTGTGTGCGTGGTGCTTGTGGCGTGTGTTATTTTCGGCGCTTGATTTGATTTTGTCGAGATTTGCGCTATATATATAATATGTGTAATTATTATGTATGCATGTGCGTTTAATATGTAAGCATGTATGTATGCATGTATACGCTCATATGTATGTAGGTATGTATGCATGTATACGCTCAGCGCTTAGATTTGATTTTATCAAGATTTTGCGCTATATAAATAAAATATATTATTATTATTATTATAAATAGTCTGGATTTATTAAATGTCTTTTTGAAACAAAATATGGATTTGTTTAGCAAAATTGGAGATTCCCATGCGAAATTACACACACACACTCTCTCTCTCTCTCTGTCTCTCCTTCTCTCTCTCTGTCTCTCTCTCTCTGCTCTCTCTCTCTCTCTCTCTTTCTTTCTCTGTATCTATCTCTATCGCTTTCTCACTCACTCACCCAGACATGTACTCTCACACTCTTTCCTATATTCACACACACACACACACACACACACACACACACACACACACACACACACACACACACACAACATACACAACACACACACACACACACACAACACACACCCACATACACACACATACACACACACATACACACACACAACACATACACACACACATACACACACATACACACACACACACACACACACACACACACACACACACACACACACACACATCATCCTGTGCATACAACCTTCCACTTGTTTCCTTACCAAAGATTGTTGTCCCTGTAGCATGCAGAGAAACAACAACAGTGGAATAAAAGTTGATTTGAATGAACGACAAAGAAAAAAAAATCAATTATCACTGATAATTCGTGTCTCAATCAATTCGACTTGAGCTACGGTGAATTTTCCCCCACCATTTTGTTCCCCCTTCCTCTTTTCTCTCTTTCTCTCTCTCTCTCTCTCTCTCTTTCTCTCTCTCTCTTTCTCTCTCTCTCTCTTCTTCTCTCTCTCTCTCTTTCTCTCTCTCTCTCTCTATCTGTCTCTCTTTCTCTATCTATAACTTTAACATGATTGTAAGTGATTGTCTTGATTCTTGGCATTTGCCGCTAGAAATGACATGGAAAAATGGAATGCAAAAATGTTCAGAAACTCAGGAATCATGCATGCAGGAAAAATCATTTGGTCGGAAGAAGACGCATACATATTTGAGGCTGAACAAAATTCAGATGATTTTAACGATCGCCTTCGTGAGGCTTTCAGTTAATGAATGTTGATGTAAATAGCTGTGTAGATATTTTTGCTCTAGCAATGCATAGTGCAGCCGCATGTATGGTCAGAATGGTGGGAAAAAGAAAGAAATGTTTGGATGACTGGTTTGACTATGAATGTGAGCAGAAAAAGAAACACGCTAAAGAGGCTTCTTAAAAGCTTTCAGGGGAACAGATTAGGAAGTAAAACAATAGAACTGAAAGATCTTTATGTGAAAGAGCGATCTGAATGTATAAAATTGAAACGACAAAAGAAACATGAATTTGAAGAAGCAAAAATAAATAAACTCAAAGACTCTATTAAAGACTCAAAATTATTCGGTCGGCAATCAGAACACATAATAGAAAATCATAATCTATAACGAAATAAGCCTTAATCAGTGGCATGAAAACTTTCACACAATATTTCAAAGTTCTGGATCCAGGGCAGAAATTGAAGATGATGGCAATCTGGAAACAAATGAGTACAAAGAACCATTATTTAATGATGCAATATCAAGAAGGGAGATAATCGACAGTATTACAAGACTGAAAAATGGTAAAAGTGCAGGACCAGACAAAATTCTGGGAGAAATGTTAAAGCATTCCAGCGATTCAGTGTTAAACTTTATAGTCATTTATTTAATCGGTTATTTGAAAATGGTATTTTCCCCTAAGAATGGGTCAAATCTATTATTGTCCCCATACATAAGAAAGGAGATGTAAATGTAAACAAGCCAGACAACTACCGAGGGGTTGCACTCACAAATGTTTTAGGCAAAGTTTATACAAATATATTAAATAAACAACTAACGAAATGGGCAGAGAGGGAAGAAAAAATAATAGAAGTCCAAGCAGGATTTCGATCTGGATACAGTACAATAGATCACATTTTCACACTGTACGCTTTAGTCCAAAAATACCTTCTTAATAACACTAAACTATACTAGCATTTGTAGATTTTCGCAAAGCATTTGACTCAGTTAATAGAAATTTACTTTGGGGTATTCTGCGCAAGAATGGAGTAAATGGTAAATTATATATGTCTCTTAAAAGTATATATAATTCTGTGTTAGCATGTGTTCGTGACAAAGATATGTACTCCAACTTTTTCGAATGTCCACGAGGAGTGAAACAAGGATGTCTCCTCAGCCCCTTACTATTTTCATTTTTCATTAATGAGTTAGCGTAAGAAATAGCCAAAAAAAGGGAGACATGGTGTACAGTTATTGCCTGGTGCTGTTGAAGTCTTTTTACTGCTATTTGCTGATGATGTGGTGCTTTTGTCAGACACTGTCATAGGGTTACAAAATCAACTAAATGCTTTAAAACATGAATCTGATAGGTTTTACTGTCTGTGAACCTAGAAAAGTCGAATGTGGTGATTTTCCGTAAGGGAGGACATCTTTGGGCTCGAGAAAAATGGTTTTATGGTGACTCTGAAGTTAAAGTAACAAACTCATACAAATATCTAGGTATTATTTTTACAACAAAACTGAGCTCCAAAGCGCATGGGTGAAAAGCAGCAGAAAAGGGAAAAGAGGAACGATGGAAATTTTAAGATCTTTAAGAAAATTGAACTGCACTGACTTCTCGATTTTTTGGAAACTTTTCGACTCACAGATTGAACCAATCTTAACGTATGGCTCAGAAACATGGGAATTCTCTAGCAATGATAAAATAGAAAAGGTACATACATTTGCCATCAAACGCTTCCTTTCGGTATCATTGCATTCATCTAATAAAATGTTATATGGAGAAACTGGCCGTTATCCTTTGTTTTTGAAAACTCAAATGAAGTGTATTTAATACTGGTTGAAATTAACCCAGCTCCCAATGTCAAGATTGTGCAAGCAGGCATATGAGATGTTACTGAATCAGTTAGATTCGGGTAAACAAAACTGGGCATATTTCGTTAAGAAAATGTTAACCACACATGGATTTGGTTTTGTGTGGATGTGCCAGGGAGTTTTATGAACAAGGATTTATTTCAGAATTTAGGGATAGACTAGTTGATTCGTACAAACAAAACTGGCATGCTCAAATGGAAAAATCTGAGAATAATGATTGGTTCCTTTCCTTTAAAAGTATATTTCAAACCGAAAAATATATAAAGACCGTAACAAATAAATGGCACAGAAGCAATCTTGCTCGTTTTAGACTAAGAGCCCTAGGGCTAAATGCAACAACAAGATGGTTTTACTCAAATTCATCGGCACACTCTATTTGTCCCATGTGTAATGTAGAGACAGAAGATGAAGTGCATTTTTTTGTTTGTTTGCAAGTCGTATGAAAGTATACGACAAAAATACATAATCTTTGATGAGGACATTTCAAGTCATGACTGAAGATGAAAAATATTAAAAATCCTTCGCTAAATTTATCGCCCTTGCTTGGGAAAGTCGGAGAAAGAAAACAACACAGCAATAAATTAATGTAAGTTTATCTCCAGTGAGGATATCACTTTATACTGTTCTTATGTTTATTTGCCGGATTTGGGTCTTCCTCTTACTTAATATGACTAATTACGTCGGGTGGTCAACTGTTTCTTCAACTTTTTGTTCAACTTTTTTGCCTTCAATCATTTTCTTCATTATTAGGGAAAAAATTTTTGAAATGGATGTAGTAATGTGAGACATGACTATATTTATAAATCTTTATTTCGCGAAAACGTCGCCTAAAAATTTAATGACTTTGTTTTATGCTCCTTGCCACAAGGACAAAAATGTCAATGGCAATAAACCATTTTCAGTTTCAGTTTCAGTTTCTGTCTCTCTCTCTCTCTCTCTCTCTGTCTCTTTCTCTCTCTCTTTCTCTCTGTGTGTCTGTCTGTGTGTCTCGTCTGTGTGTCTGTCTGTCTCTCTATCTCTGTCTGTCTCTCTTTCTCTCTGTCTGTCTCTGTCTGTCTGTCTGTCTGTCTTTCTCTCTCTCTCTCTATCTCTCTCACACACACACACACACACACACACACACACACACACACACACACACACACATCTCACTCTCTCTGTCTCTGTCTGTCTGTCTGTCTGTCTTTCTCTCTCTCTTTCTCTCTCTCTCTCTCTTGGCCCTCTGTCTGCCTGTCATTTTGTCCCCCTCCCCGCCCCCTTCTGTCTGTCATCTCTCTGTCTCTGTCCCTGTCTGTCTGTCTGTCTGTCTCTCTGTTTGTCTGTCTCTCTCCCTCTCTCTCTCTCTCTCTCTCGTGTGTGTGTGTGTGTGTGTGTGTGTGTGTGTGGGCGTGCGTGCGTGTGTGTTCGTTACAGCAGGAAACATTCACATCATATGCTTCTGAAATGAAAACAAATTAGCGCCATGAAAATACGTAGGCCCACATGTATACATTCTGCTCTCTCTAACGCAGGGTTATTTATAGTATTCCCTCCCTCCCTTCCCCCCTCTCTCTTTCTCTTTCTCTCTTTCTTTTCTCTGTCTCTTTCTCTCTGTCACTCTCTCTATGTGTCTCTCTGTCTATTTCTCTCTTTCTGTGTCTCCGTTTCTCTATCTGTCTCTCTGTCTTTGTCTCTGTATCTGTCCGTCTGTCTGTCTGTCTCTCTCTCTCTCTCTCTCTCTTCCGCTGTGCGCGCTGCATTCTCTGAGAGAGCGAGAGAGAGGGGGAGGGAGGGAGGGAGAGAGGGAGGTAGAGAGCGCGTTAATGAATACTATTTACGTTCAAGCTTCGTTTCACGTGCAATAGGTCATAAGGTAGAAGTATCGACACAGTGACTGGTAATGACAGGCTCAGTCAGTGTCAGGTTTCCTTACAGACAGTGCTGGCCAACCTTCAACTGTTAACGGTTAATAATGCATTCTGATTCTCTCCTCGCCTTCTCCCTATCTCAGTGCGTATTTCAGTTGAGGCATTTGTGTTAAAAAGGGACCGATGCGCGCACATTGATTTCGAGAAGACACAAAGACAAACTTACAAGAACACAAATGGTAAAGTGCAGTCACAGTAGGCTTCTAACAAGTGACAAATCTGAACAAAATTGATATACATTGTATGAGAGTCCCCACGTGGGGATGCCTGGGGTTCTTTCAGTATAAATAGTATCCCCACCTTCTGGAAATTCTGTGCTAGAAATTTCTTCTTTTCTGTCACTCTTTGTTTCTGTCTTGTTCCTTTGCTTTCTGTCATTTCTACCTATCATTTTCTGCCTTGCTTGGCCGTTTACCTGTATGTGTTCGATAAAGTCTCAGTACTTTCTTTTAGGATTGATAATTGGGTACATGTATTAAGTGCATTTTTGGTTGTAGGGAGATGAGGTATACGGAGGCACTTTTAGGCCATTTAGGCCCGTTTTTATATGTTTAGAGTCCTTAGTTATGTTTCAATTTGTATTTCGTTTTTTTTTAAATCCCCTGTGTAATAAATTGGATGGGGAGTGGTCAACGCCAGGGGCATGTCCTTAGATTATGTGCACGAATGCATTGATATGTGTACATATTTTTCTTTTCCTCTTTTTATTTCTTTTTGGTCCTGTTTAAGTATTATTCCTTTTGAAACGGTTATAGCCCTGATATGGCTGCTCTATGGAGTCGGCTGGGCTTTAAACAAAATAAGAGTATGAATAACCATTGTATGAGAGAATGATGGTGTTATAAATAGTTAGCACGTAATCCTCGACACAGATGTTCCACAGTCGGTCGCCGTTCTTTTTCTGTCTGGTCGTATGGAACAAGCTTCTTCCCCTGTCTGTTCGACAGTCCCATAATCTTGCCTTCCTTCAAGTCTAACTTGACGACATACCGCTGTGTCCAGCAGTGAGTTCTTCTCCTGTGTGTCCACCTTGTTGTCCTACTCCCCTCCTGTCCTCCCCTTCCTGGTCTGTGTGTGTGTTTTGTACCCTGGAGTTTTTGTTGTTGTGGGTACGGGTGGGTGT
>CM060309.1:103367951-103370451 GCA_030674185.1 Monoplex corrugatus | reverse complement strand
TCAAAACGCGCGCTCGCGCACACACAGACACAGACACCAACCCACAGACACCCCCCCCACACACACACACACACACAACACACACACACACACACACATACACACACACACATCACACACACACACACACACAAACACACACACACACACAAACACACACACATACACACACACACACATACACACATATACACCACACCCAACACACACACACACACACACACACACACACACACACACACACACACACACACACACACACACACACACACACACTCCCCCGTGGGGATTCAGGGGTTATTTCCGAATAAACAGTATCCCCACATTCTGGAAATTCTGTGCTAGAACTTTCTTCGTTTCTGCCACTGTCTTTGTTTCTGCCTTGTTCCTTTGCTTTCTGTCATTTCTTCCTATCATTTTCTGCCTTGCTGGTCCATTCTCCTGTATGTGTTCTATAAAGCCTTATGTGTTTTCCGATAGGATTGATAATTGAGTATATGTATGAAGAGCATATTCGGCTTTAAGGAAATGTAATATGCACAAACAATTTTAGGTCATTTAGGCCCATGTTTATGTATGTCTTAGTGTCCTTAGTTTTGTTTGTGTTGGTATTCAGGTTTCAATTTTCAAACTCTCTGATGGTAAGTGGACGCAATGGCCGACGCCAAGGGATATCTTTATATTATTTATATTTATATACTTGTATTTGATTTTCTTTTCCAAGTGTACGTGTGTGTTTCGTTTTCGTTTTTGATGCAGTGTTGTGCACTTTTTGAGATAGTTATAGCGCTAATATGGCTCACAACAATCGTCTGGGATTTAAACAATAATAACATTAACAACAATATCAGACACACACACACACACACACACACGCACACACACACACACACACACGCACACACACACACACACATAAACACACACACACACACACGCACACACACACACACATACACTCACACACACACACACACACACACACGCACGCACGCACTCACAACCACCACCACCATCGCCACTACCACCACCACCTCCAACAGTTACATAACCAAACCATCACCACCTCCAATAGTTTCATAACCAAACCACCACCACCTCCAATAGTTTCATAACCAAACCACCACCACCTCCAATAGTTACATAACCAAACCACCACCACCTCCAACAGTTACATAATAACCAAACCACCACCACCTCCAACAGTTACATAATAACCAAACCACCACCACCTCCAACAGTTACATAATAACCAAACCACCACCACCTCCAACAGTTACATAATAACCAAACCACCACCACCTCCAATAGTTACATAATAACCAAACCACCACCACCTCCAATAGTTACATAATAACCAAACCACCACCACCTCCAATAGTTACATAAAAACCAAACCACCACCACCTCCAACAGTTTCATAACCAAACCACCACCACCTCCAACAGTTACATAATAACCAAACCACCACCTCCAACAGTTTCATAACCAAACCACTACCACCTCCAACAGTTTCATAACCAAACCACCACCACCTCCAACAGTTTCATAACCAAACCACCACCACCTCCAACAGTTTCATAACCAAACGAAGAAGTGAGAGACTTTACCCCCATTCCTACCACCACCACTAACAACTTGAGCCCCCTCCCCCACCTCTCCCCAATCAAACATAATCAGAAAAATCTGTTTGTTCTTCTTTTGTGTTTTCCCTTGTCAGTTTGTTTGTCTGTTTAATTCATTTCTTTGTTCGCTTTAATTTATTACATTCTATTTCATTCATTCATTCATTCATTCATTCATTCATTCATTCATTCATTCATTCATTCATTCATTCGTTCATTCATTCATTCATTCATTCATTCATTCATTCATTCATCCATTTATTCTACGCCACCTTAGTGGACACAGAAGCTAGCTCGGTTTTTACGGTGCGATGATGTCGATGATAATCATGATGCTATGGAGTTCCAGCTAGGACTGAAACTGCGTGACAGGGCTGTACTCTACGCTTACTATCATCATATGTTTTGGTGTCAACCAGGCCCGAGAGATACAGACACCTGTGGTATTGGTCAGAAGATTAGAGCAACACCCTCAATGACGCATCCGTGAAGTGGATGAGACTCTACTGTGTGGTTCCAGTCTTCCCAATGAGCCCACAGCAAGCTCAATTCTGGATAGGAGCCGACTGGAGCCGAAAAATCCCACAACGATTTTTTGGAGGGACTGATGGGGACTGGAACCCACAACTTTCCAGATGGCAGTGTATAGCACTAACCACTAATCCACGCGATGGGACGTTTATATGTTTATTTCTTTTTTATTCGTTTATCTGTTCACTCACTCGTTTTATTTTGAAAGTTCTTATTTTTTTTATGTTATTTTTTTTTTATTCTTGTGGGTTTTGTTTTCTTTTTCGCAGAGAGAGAGAGAGAGAGAGAGAGAGAGAGAGAGAGTGGGGGTGAGGAACTGGTTACAACCATCGCCACCACAACTC
>CM060309.1:103360451-103362951 GCA_030674185.1 Monoplex corrugatus | reverse complement strand
TAGACTGTTGTATTTCTGTCCTTTGTGATTGTCCTATCTAAATAGACTGTTGTAATTCTGTCCTTTGTGGTTGTCCTATCTAAATAGACTGTTGCATTTCTGTCCTGTGTGGATGTCCTATCTAAATAGACTGTTGTATTTCTGTACTGTGTTGTTGTTCTATCTAAATAGACTGTTGTATTTCTGTCCTGTGTCATTGTCCTATCTAAATCAGACTGTTGTATTTCTGTCCTGTGTCATTGTCCTATCTAAATAGACTGTTGTATTTCTGTTCTGTGTGATTGTCCTATCTAAATAGACTGTTGTATTTCTGTCCTGTGTGGTTGTCCTATCTAAATAGACTGTTGTATTTCTGTCCTGTGTTGTTGTCCTATCTAAATAGACTGTTGTAATTCTGTCCTGTGTCATTCATCATCATCATCAGTCCCGTAGTCTGGTTGACCGTTGGGGCACCATTGAAGATTTTGCAACCAACTTCCTCCACTCCTCACGGTCCTCAGCTTTCCGCAGAATGATATTCCATTCAAGGCCAGTCCACTCTTTGATATTGTCTTCCCATCTTTTTCTCTGTCTGCCTCTTCGTCTCCCTCCCTGAACTGTTCCCTGCAAGACGGTCTTGGCCAGTCCAGATGATCGTGTGACGTGCCCGTACCACCTCAGTTTGCGTCTTTTCACTGAGGTCAGGAGGTCTTCATACGGCCCGATGGCGTTTTCGATTCGGGTTTTCACTTCTTTATTGGTTATATGATCTATGTACGAGATACCAAGGAGTTTGCGGAAGCATCTCATCTCCATTGCCTGTATCCTTCTTTCAATGTCTGCTGTTATGGTCCATGTTTCGCATGCATACAAAAATATTGACATGACCAGGGAACGCATCAGTCTGATCTTGGAGCCGATTGCGATATTCTTGTCGTTCCAGATGACTTTTAGCTTGGTCATTGCAGCTGAGGTCTGTGCAATCCTGGAAAGTACCTCGGGCTTTGATCCTTCATCTGATACTATAGCTCCCAGATATTTAAATCTATGGACGGTCTCAAGTTTCTTGTTGTCTATGGTAATGTCAGTGCTGATGCCATTGGTATTATTTGTCATCAACTGGGTTTTCTCTGCACTGATCTGCATGCCATATGATGTGGAGGCCTCATCAAGATGTTTTATCAAGCTGACTAGCTCTTGCTCTTGCCCAGCTAGTCCGTCAATGTCGTCGGCAAAACGCAAGTTTGTGATTGTTCTACCTCCGATGCTGACTGTTCCCTCGTGGTCTTCAAGTGCGTCAGCCATTATTCTCTCTAAGAAGATGTTGAAGAGAGTGGGGGAGAGCAGGCATCCTTGGCGTACTCCAACTGTGGTTCGGAACCATTCGCCTATGTTGTTGTTATGGTAGACTGCACTGGTCGCCTTTTCGTAGAGGCATTCTATGGTTCTGATCAGGTTGGCATTGATGTTGTACAGCCTCATGGTTGCCCACAAGGCTGCGTGCCAAACTCTGTCGAATGCCTTCTTGAAGTCCACGAAGACGTGGTAAAGGCCTTGTTGGTGTTGCAGGTATGTCCTGTGTCATTGTCCTATCTAAATAGACTGTTGTATTTCTGTCCTTTGTGGTTGTCCTATCTAAATAGACTGTTGTATTTCTGTCCTGTGTCATTGTCCTATCCAAATAGACTGTTGTATTTCTGTCCTTTGTGGTTGTCCTATCCAAATAGACTGTTGTAATTCTGTCCTGTGTGGTTGTCCTATCTAAATAGACTGTTGTATTTCTGTCCTGTGTGGTTGTCCTATCTAAATAGACTGTTGTAATTCTGTCCTGTGTGGTTGTCCTATCTATATAGACTGTTGTATTTCTGTCCTTTGTGGTTGTCCTATCTAAATAGACTGTTGTATTTCTGTCCTGTGTGATTGTCCTATCTAAATAGACTGTTGTATTTCTGTCCTTTGTCATTGTCCTATCTAAATAGACTGTTGTATTTCTGTCCTGTGTGGTTGTCCTATCTAAATAGACTGTTGTAATTCTGTCGTTTGTGGTTGTCCTATCTAAATAGACTGTTGTATTTCTGTCCTATGTGGTTGTCCTATCTAAATAGACTGTTGTATTTCTGTCCTTTGTCATTGTTCTATCTAAATAGACTGTTGTATTTCTGTCCTTTGTGGTTGTCCTATCTAAATAGACTGTTGTATTTCTGTCCTTTGTGATTGTCCTATCTAAATAGACTGTTGTAATTCTGTCCTGTGTGGTTGTCCTATCTAAATAGACTGTTGTATTTCTGTCCTGTGTGGTTGTCCTATCTAAATAGACTGTTGTATTTCTGTCCTGTGTGGTTGTCCTATCTAAATAGACTGTTGTATTTCTGTCCTTTGTGATTGTCCTATCTAAATAGACTGTTGTATTTCTGTCCTTTGTGGTTGTCCTATCTAAATAGACTGTTGTATTTCTGTCCTGTGTGGTTGTCCTATCTAAATAGACTGTTGTATTTCTGTCCTTTGTGATTGTCCTATCTAA
>CM060309.1:103347951-103352951 GCA_030674185.1 Monoplex corrugatus | reverse complement strand
ATGTATGTGTACACGCGTATGTTTGTGTGCATGTATGTATGTGTACACGCGTATGTTTGTGTGTGTGTGTGTGTGTGTGTACACGCGTGTATTTATATGAATCTAGAAATCCAATATAATAACCCGCAGTATCTTTCAGTTCGTCATTAATTTTCATTTACAACTTAGAGTGTTTAGTTTGGAATCTATTTATAAGGGACTCGTCGCGCTAGCACAATTTCATGTACGATTTATCCAGTCTGCCATCCGTGGAGTAAAAACTTATGCGCTCGGCAAGGTCTGGAAATAGAGGGGAAGGGAAGGGAAAGACCTGTGAAGACAGCACTAGAATTGTTTCTTGTTCCCGTTGGAGATTGGTTACGCCCCAGGTGGTCAGTCAGCCCAGTGGTGTGGATAAAGCTTGTGGTTTTTCTCAAGTCCTCTTTGTTGCCACAGAGCTGGTCTTCCCGAGTTGTCTGTCCACAGACTGATAGTAACATTGGGATATTGGGCAGCGGAACGAACAGGCCAGCTTTGATTTAACCATCTGGGGTTGTAACCTTCAAGAGGAGATAAAGGGAGGGAACCAGCAGGGGTCAGGAGCCCTCGTGACCGGACAGTTCAATGGATTACACATGAGTGTGAAACAGTTCCCGTTGTGGCTGTTGGCTTCTTTATCTCTCTCAACTGAGTTTTCATAGCGTAGGATGAAACAGATCCAGTATTGTGGTGGTTCATACCTTTACCATCTCCAAGCTTGGGTTTTTTTCAAGTGATGTGGTAAGTATGTGCGTAGTGGACAAGCCATCCGTCAAGGATGCGAGAATTTTGGGTTTGATTCTTGATCAGACAGGGATTTTTCTCTCCCTCCCTCCAGCTCCCTGTTCCTCCCCCTCCCCCTCTCTCTCTATCACTCTGTCTGTCTGTCTGTCTCTCTGTCTCTCTCTTCTCTGTTCTCTTTGACTTTGTATTTATGACACTGGAAAAATCCCCAAAGATATGTCAAAATCAATTTTCATTGCACTTCCAAAGAAGACAGGGGCTATAGAATGCGAACTCCATCGCACAATCAGTTTGATGAGTCATGTAACAAAAATCCTGTTAAGAATAATCATGATGAGGACAAGGAATAGAATCAAAAGAGAAATAGCAGAAGAACAGTGTGGATTTGTGGAAGGGAAAGGAACTATTAATGCCATATACATCCTAAGAACTGTCATAGAGAGGTCAATTGAGATGAATAAGGATTTGTATTTATGCTTTGTTGACTATACCAAGGCTTTCGATCGGGTACGACATGAAGAATTGATCAACCAACTGGAGAGACTCAATGTTGATGGAAAAGATTTACGAATAATCAGGAATATGTGCTGGGAACAAACAGCTGCAATGAGAATAGAAAACAATATAAGCTCTTTTCAAAACATCAAAAGAGGAGTCAGACAGGGTTGTGTTTTGTCACCAGATCTGTTTTCACTATACAGCGAAAACATGATGAGAAACCTAGAAGAAGACCCTGGATTAAAGGTTGGAGGGAAAATGATAAACAACATTCGGTACGCAGATGACACCGTGCTAATTGCAGAAAATGAAAGGGACCTACAAAACCCCTTTGAATATACTAGAAATTGAAAGCAAAGGTAAGGGGTTGGAACTAAACAGCAGGAAGACTGAAGTCATGGTGATCAGTAAAAAACATGAAATCCCCTCCTGCAAAATAACAGCAAATGGCACAACCTTGACACAGGTTAATAAGTTCAAATACCTGGGAACGTTCATTTCATCAGACGGCAGATGCACATCGGAAATAGCTGGCAGAATCGGCCAAGCCAAAACAGCATTCAAGAAGATGACAAGCATTCTTACCAACAAATGCCTATCAATTAACATCAGAAGGAGAGTCCTTGAATGTTATATAGAACCAATACTGTTGTACGGATGCGAGGCGTGGACAGTCAGCAAGCAAAGCCAGAACAAGATTGAGGCAGCCGAGATGTGGTTTCTAAGAAGAATGTTGAGAGTTCCATGGACAGCAAAGAAAACAAACGAGACAGTCTTGATGAAGGCAGACACAAGTAGATCACTCAAAAGGAAGATTAGGAAAAGACAGGCAACATTTATAGGCCGTTTTATGAGGAAGGGGGATTTGGAGCACCTGGTCACAACGGGAAAGCTGGAGGGAAAGAGAGCACCAGGTAGACCCAGGGAGAGAATGCTGGACGGACTTGCAGAGTGGCTGGGGATGAGGAGGATGGGGGAGATGCTAGGGGCAACGAGAGATAGAGATGGATGGAAGTCTATGGTCGCCAACGCCATGCGGCAGAGCACCTGATGATGATGATGATGATGATGATCTGTGTGTATCTGTCTGTCTGTCTCTTCTCTCTCTTTCTCTGTCTGTGTCTGTATCTGTGTCTGTCTGTATCTCTCTGTCTCTGTCTGTCTGTCTCTGTCTGTCTGTCTATCTGTCTCTTTCTCTCTCTCTCTCATTCTCTCTCTCTCTCATTCTCTCTCTCTCTCTCTCATTCTCTCTCTCTCTCTCATTCTCTCTCTCATTCTCTCTCTCTCTCTCTCTCTCATTCTCTCTCTTTGTCTTCATCCCTCCTTCTCTCTTAACTTCTAATCGGAAGGGCCTGGGTTAAATCCACCGGACAAAAAGTAATCAGGCAGGATCGAACCCACACCTTCTGAACAGAAGATCAGCGTCCCACCCACGTGACCATCACACCCTGTTCAATGTGTGTGCACGTGAGTAAGGCATGAATCACAGAGATAATATTGACCATTTAGTTTAGGTGTGTCCTTACTCACACGCGGAAGAAGTGCACTTAGAAATGTTAACATGGGCCTACGTGTTTTTGGTGTGACGTGTCAAATAGCGCGTTGTATGATAGCTGTATGGTAAGGGTGGCTGTTGTTGTTGGTGGTGGTGGTGGTGGTGGTGTTGCTGTTGTTGGTGGTGGTGTTCGAGATTAACCCTTTGACTCCTTCACCCTATCTGCCAGTATCCTGCAGCGTCAGCCATGACAGCAAAGCAAAAACCTAACCCTTTCACTCCCTCACCCTATCCACCAGCTTCCTGCATGGTAAGGGAATCAAAGGGTTACGTTTTTGCTGTTGGTGGATAGGGTACAGGAATCAAAGGGTTAATTCGAATCTTCAGAGAGCTTTCCAGTCTTTAAAGATGTGATCCAGCTCGTGAGAGATGCGTTCTTGCTCTGATTTCATGGCTGAGAATGCAGGAAGCCGATGGTTAGGGTGAGGAAGTCAAAGGGTTAAGTTTTCGCTTGGTTGCAGGTAGCTGGTGGATACGATAAGGGAATCAAAGGGTTAAGTTCTTGATTTGTTGTCATGGTGGATAATATAGGAAGCTGATAGATAGGGTGAGGGAGTAAAAGGGTTAAGTTTCTGTATCACTGTCATGGCTGATATTACAGGAATCTGGTAGACAGGGTGAGGGAGTAAAAGGGTTAAGTTTCTGTATTACTGTCATGGTTGATATTACAGGAAGCTGGTAGATAGGGTGAGGGAATAAAAGGTTAAGTTTCTGTATCGCTGCCATGGCTGATATTAAGGAAGCTGGTAGATAGGGTGAGGGAGTAAAAGGGTTAAGTTTCTGTATCGCTGTCATGGCTGATATTACAGGAAGCTGGTAGATAGGGTGAGGAATAAAGGGTTAAGTTTCTGTATCGCTGCCATGGCTGATATTACAGGAAGCTGGTAGATAGGGTGAGGGAGTAAAAGGGTTAAGTTTCTGTATTACTGTCATGGCTGATATTACAGGAAGCTGGTAGATAGGGTGAGAGAGTGAAAGGGTTAAGTTTCTGTATTCGCTGTCATGGCTGATATTACAGGAAGCTGGTAGATAGGGTGAGGGAATAAAAGGGTTAAGTTTCTGTATTACTGTCATGGTTGATATTACAGGAAGCTGGTAGATAGGGTGAGAGAGTGAAAGGGTTAAGTTTCTGTATTACTGTCATGGTTGATATTACAGGAAGCTGGTAGATAGGGTGAGGGAGTAAAAGGGGTTAAGTTTCTGTATTGCTGTCATGGTTGATATTACAGGAAGCTGGTAGATAGGGTGAGAGAGTGAAAGGGTTAAGTTTCTGTATTGCTGTCATTGGTGATTATACAGGAAGCTGGTAGACAGAGTGAGGGAGTAAAGGGTTAAGTTTCTGTATTGCTGTCATGGTTGATATTACAGGAAGCTGGTAGACAGGGTGAGGGAGTGAAAGGGTTAAGTTTCTGTATTGCTGTCATTGGTGATTATACAGGAAGCTGGTAGACAGAGTGAGGGAGTAAAGGGTTAAGTTTCTGTATTGCTGTCATGGTTGATATTAGGAAGCTGGTAGATAGGGTGAGGAGTGAAAGGGTTAAGTTTCTGTTTGCTGTCATGGTGATTATCGGAAGCTGGTAGAACAGAGTGAGGGGTAAAAGGGTTAAGTTTTGTATTGCTGTCATTGGTGATTATTAGGAAGCTGGTAGATAGGGTGAGGAATTAAGAGGATTAAGTTTCTGTGTTACTGTCATAGTTCAAAATGCGTGAAGCTGGTGGATAAGGTGGGGGAATGAATGGGTTCCGTTTTGCTTTGTTGTCATGGCTATTATTATAGGAAGCTGGAGGATAGGGTTAGGAATGAAAGGTAAAAGGGTTAAGTTTTTGTACTGCTGTCATGACTAATAATACAAGAAGCTGGTGGGTAGGCCGAAAGTCAAAGGATTTAATACAAGAACTGTGAGTGGTGGTAGGGCGAGAGTCAAAGGGTTAAGTTCTCACTTTTGCTGTCATAGCTAATAGTGCTTGAGCTGGTAGATAGGGTGAGAGTGAACGATTTTACATTGTATACTTTCCTGTCACAGATAACAACTTGGGACATGGTGGGTAAGTGAGGGGGTCAAAGGGTTAAGCTTACTGATAAGGTGAGAGGGTTAATGTTTGTAGGCTTGGCCATAACATCAAAACATAAGAAGTGGGACCACATTGCAGGCTGTGTCCATGGCGTGGTGTGTGGAGAGTGGTA
>CM060309.1:103337951-103340451 GCA_030674185.1 Monoplex corrugatus | reverse complement strand
CAACCATTCTAGCAAAGCAAAAACTTAACCCTTTGATTCCCTCACCCTATTCACCGGCTTCCTGCAGGAAACTGGTGGATTGGACGAGGAGTCAAAGGGTTATCTTTTTGCAGTTGGTGGATAGGATAAGGGAATCAAAGGGTTAACGCGCGTACTTGATGTTCCGCGTGCGTTTATACACACGAAGGGGTAGTAAGCACAGACAGGTCTGCACACATGTTGACCTGGGAGATCAGAAAAATCTCCACCCTTTACCCACCAGGCGGGAGATACCCAAGGCAGGATCGAACCCCAGACCTTCTGATTGAAAGTCTATCATCTTACCCGCTAGACCACGCGCTCTTGGTTGGGTTTGAACTGAACACCAGACACCAAATCATAAGTTTCAGTATCAGTTTCTCAAGACATCTCCGCGCTCGGAACGAATTCCATATGCACTAACGTCACAGGTGCCACGTGTATGGTGATCATGGCACAAACCTCAAACCCTTTGAATCCCGCACCCTACTCACCAACTGTAAAAACTGAACCCTCTGACTCCCTCACTCTATCCACCAGTTTCCTGCAGGAAGCTGGTGGATAGGGTGAGGGAGTCAAAGGGTTAAGTTTTTGCTTTGCTAACACAGTTGACAAGACGAAGTGCTGGTAGACAGGGTGCGGGAGTCAAAGGGTTAAGCCTGCACATAAACCCACGAGCTGGCCAGGTCCTGGGGTCCAGGTCCAGGGGACTGCCAAATCCTGAGTCCACAGCTACACGGAAAGAAACAACCGTACCGCGTAGAAACGTGTGGCCCGCCTGTGAAAGCGAACGAATGAATGAATGAACTTTGCCTTTTAACGCCAAAGACAGTGACTCAAAGGCAGGTCGAAAAAGAATAAATAAATAATGTTTTGGAAGAGTTTATAAAACGTTGAATCATTACGGTATCATTTGGTGAGAGGAAAGGTGCAGAAACACGCGGTGTGCGACAAGGATGACGATCGAAGAAAAACGAATTGATAACCTTTGTTTTCCTAGCCGTGAAAATCAATGACTGAGTGCAGGATTGTTTGGTTAAAGTGAATGGCAAGGAGAGGGAAGACAGATAACCGAGAGGGAGGGAGCGAGAGAAAGAGAGAGAGAGAGACAGAGACAGACAGACAGACAGACAGACAAAAAGAGAGACAGAAAGGCAGAAAGAGAGAGACAGAAAGAGAGATAGAAAGAGAGAGACAGAAAGAGCGAGAGAGAGACAGAGAGAGAGAGAGACAAACAGACAGACAGAGAGACAGAAAGAGGGAGACAGAAAGAGACAGACAGAAAGAGAGTGAAAGAGCGAGAGAGAGAGACAGAGAGAGAGAGACAAACAGACAGAAAGAGAGAGACAGACAGACAGACAGAGACAGAAAGAGAGAGAGAGACAAACAGACAGACAGAAAGAGAGAGACAGAAAGAGCGAGAGAGAGAGAGACAAACAGAGAGACAGAGACAAACAGACAGACAGAAAGAGAGAGACAGAAAGAGGGAGACAGAAAGAGAGAGAAAGAGAGAGAGAGAGAGAATACACATACGAATGTGACTTACTCAATATAGGCCAAGTCCCCTTATTAAAGGAGGTTAAACACGCAAAAACATTAAACTAGAACATTGTACGCAGATAGGCGAACAGAATCATTTAACCAGATAATAGGCTGTGACGAAAGATAACCAATATCTTCAATTCTTCATAAACATCGGTTCAAGATTAAACAGAATGACCTGGTTAAGTGTTGACATCGACATGTTGAACCCAAATTGACAGGAATCGTGGTAAGAAGTCTTCAGCAATATCGATTTTATTCTTACGTTATGTCAAAAGGCCAACACAGTAAGAAATGAAGAAGAGAAAGATGAAAACAGAATCAGAACGCGTATTCAATAGAACCAAACAAGACGTCATGCGCAAATTTTCGGCCAACTGACATTTGTCAAGCGTAAGCATAAGACCACACGCGCCCGCGCCCGCGCGCACACACACACACACACACACATACACTCACACAACACACACATACACTCAACTACACACACACACACACACACACACACACACACACACACACACACACACACCACTCACACACTTCACACACACACAACACACACTCACACCCCACACACATTCACACACACACACACACACACACACACACACATACATACACACACACACAACACACACACACACACACACACACACACACACACACTAAAGAGGGGGGGTGCGGGTGAAGAAGGGAGTGGACGCTGGAGGGGAGAGGGTAAAGAAAAGTTAGAATGTTTATTTTCTATAATTGAATTTGCTATTAAGCTTTTACTCTGCTCTTACCGCCTTGATAGGGTCCGTCGCTCTGTCTGTCTGTCTGTCTTCTTTTGTCCGTCCTGTCTGTCTCTCTCTCTCTCTCTCTCTCTCTCTCTCTCTCTCTCTCTCTCCCCTACGCGCAACATACTTTCTCTCTCTCTCTCTCTCTCTCATCTCTC
>CM060309.1:103297951-103302951 GCA_030674185.1 Monoplex corrugatus | reverse complement strand
CACAACACACAACACACACACACACACACACACACACACAACACACACACACACACACAACATATAAATACTGTTTGCTTGCCTGCGTTTCTCTTTTCGTCTCTCTTGGCAGACGACGCGGCAAACATTGTGAAGTCTTTGTTTTCCTTATGTATAGGCCCTCTGTCCTATATCATTTATTGGTTATCGATGTAGTTCTTCTTGTCTATTTTCAGGTCTAGGCCAATAATCTTTAGATTAGCAACGGCAAGTTTGAAAACTGGCTCTAGCCAATATCTTCTATAGTTGGAAAATACAGTATCGTTGTTATTGCCCCTCCATCTTTTTCTCTGTCTGTCAGTCTGTCTGTCGGTCTGCTGAGCTGTCTGTCTGTCTGTATGTCTGTCTGTATGTCTGTCTCTCTCATCAAGTCCCCACCTCTCTCTCTCTCCTCTGTCTCGTCTGTCGTTGGTCTTCTTCTGTCTCGCTGTCTTGTCTTCTCATCAAGTATCCCCTCTCTCTGTTCTCTTTCCTCTCTCTCTCTCTCTCTTCTCTCTTCTCTCTCTCTCTCTCTCTCTCGTCTCTTTTCTCTTCTCCCTCTTCTCTGTCGCTTTCTTCATCAATCTCCTCCTTCTCTCCTCTTCTCTCTCTCTCTCTTCTCTCTCATCATTCTCTCTCTTTTCTCTCTCTCTCTCTCTCTCTTCTCTCCCTCTCTCTCTCTCTCTGTCTCTCTCTCTTCTCTCCCTCTCTCTCTCTCTTCTTCTCTCTCTCTCTCTCTCTCTCTTCCTCTCAATCTCTTCTCTTTTCTTCTGTCTTTTCTGTCTCTCTGTCTTTTCTCCTGGTCTCTCTTTCTCACAACTACCCCCCTTTCTCATTTCTCTTCTCATTTTTTCTCTCCGTCTCTGCTTTTTTCTCTCTCTCTCTCTCGGTCTTTCTTTCTCATCAAGTTCCCCCTCTCTCTGTGTCTCTTTCTCTCTCTCTATGTCTCTCTGTCTCTTCTTCTCTCTCTCCTCTCTCTCTCTTTCTCTTTCTCTCTCTCTCTGTCTCTCATCAAATTCTCTCTCTTTGGTCTCTCTTATTTTCTCTCTCTCTCTCTTTCTCTCTCTCTGTGTGTCTCTCTCTCTCTCTCTCCATCTCTCTCTCTCTCTCTCCCTCTCTCCTTCCCTCTCAATCTCTTTGTGTTATTTTTCTTTTTCTGTGTCTTCTGCCTGTTTCTGTCTCTTCTCCAACACACGAAACAACACGTAGGCCTGTTACGTGCATTTCTTGTTGATGTGTTTTCTGCACGTCTGCGGTGTGTGTGTGTGTGGTGGTGTGTGTGTATGTGTGGGATGTGTGTTTTTGTTGTCTGTAAAATGGCAGCCCTACAGGCCTGCCTCTGACACCCCTCTCCCTCGCGCCTTCCCTCCCACACCCAACCCTCCACTACACACACCCTTCACACAGGCGCCTGCTGAGGTTGGTCAACGGAAGTATGCTCTTCCCCCCCCTCTAACTCCCCCCCCCGCTCCCTCAAAAAAAAAAAAAAAAAAAAAGAAAAGAAAAGAATTAACGCTCTTTTTCATTGCTTTTGAATGGTAACCAGGTGAAGTCCCGATATGTCTGGCTTGTTTGAAAATAATCACGGTCTTTGATATTCTTTGTGTCGAAGCACATTATTGATGTGAACATATGATTCATATTGCTTACAGCCCAGCCGACTGCTACAGCCCTATCAGAGAGATGTGAACATAGTTCCATATTTGGCAGGAAGTTTGGTGGGGTTTTTTAATTTGTAATTCTTTCGTTGTCGTACACATGTTCATGCCACACTTGGCGTTTGAAATGATCGTTGTCGTTAACTTCGTAGTTCTTCTTGATATGTCTGCATGTTCTATGCTTGCATCTTTTTGTAAATGCTTTCTTCTGTTGTTATTTTTCGTTCGTCTCCTTGTTGTTGCTTCTTGTCTTCGTTTTCTGTGGTTCTTCTTGTTGTTGTTCTTGTTGTGTTCTTGTTGTTTTCTGTTGTTGTTCTTGTTGTTGTTGTTCTTGTTGTTGTTCTTGTTGTTGTTCTTGTTGTTCTTGTTGTTGTTGTTCTTGTTGTTGTTCTTGTTGTTGTTGTTCTTGTTGTTGTTCTTGTTGTTGTTCTTGTTGTTGTTCTTGTTGTTCTTGTTGCTTGTTTTCTTTTTGTTGTGTTCTTGTTCTTTTTTCTTGTTGTTGTTTTGTTTTTCTTGTTTTGTTCTTTGTTTTTCTTTTCTTCTTTTTTTCTTCTTCTCTTTCTTCTTCTTTTTCTTCTTTTCTTCTTCTTCTTCTTTTTTCTTCTTCTTCTTCTTTTTCTTCTTCTTCTTCTTCTTTTCTTCTTTTTCTTCTCTTCTTCTTTTTCTTCTTTTCTTTTTCTTTCTTCTTCTTTTTCTTCTTCTTCTTCTTTTTCTTCTCTCTCTTCTTCTTCTTCTTTTCTTCTTCTTCTTCTTCTTCTTCTTTTTCTTCGTCTTCTTCTTTCTTCTTCTTCTTTTCTTTTTCTTCTTTTTCTTCTTCTTCTTCTTCTTTTTCTTCTTCTTGTTCTTTGTTCTTCTTCTTGTTGTTGTTCTTCTTATTCTTCTTCTTTTTTCTCCTTCTGTTCTTCTTCTTGTTTCTTTCTTTCTTCTTTTTCTTCTTCCTTTTGTTCTTATTTCCTTCTTGTAGTTTTTCTTGTTCTCGTTCGTATTCTTGTTCTTCTTGTTATTGTTCTTCTTGTTCTTGTTCTTTTTGTTCTTCTTGTTCTTCGTGTTCTTGTTCTTGTTCTTGTTCTTCTTGTTCTTCTCCTCCTTCCCCTTTTCTTCTTCTTTTTCTTTTTCTTCTTCTTCTTCTTTGGTTCGCCACCTGCATAGTCACTCCACTCACATCTGGCAGTGAATATCGCTGTTCTTTGCTTCCAGTTACCGACAGCTGCCATGGAGCTTAGCACTCAGACTTTACTTCCTGATTCCCCTGATATGACAAGACAGACGTGAAGGACTTCCAGTAACTGAGAATGAATCCTGTCGAGTCTCAGTGTCGGTGTTGCTTCATCCTGATGGGATCTCAGTGGGTGAGTGTCATTCTCCTCTGATGTGGATGAGCGTGTAGACGTTTACGTTATACTGGCACAATACGATATGTTATACTGGCACAATACGATATGTTATACTGGCACAATATGATATGTTATACTGGCACAATACGATATGTTATACTGGCACAATATGATATGTTATACTGGCACAATATGATATGTTATACTGGCACAATATATGTTATACTGGCACAATATGATATGTTATACTGGCACAATACGATATGTTATACTGGCACAATATGATATGTTATAGTGGCACAATACGATATGTTATACTGGCACAATATGATATGTTATACTGGCACAATATATGTTATACTGGCACAATACGATATGTTATACTGGCACAATACGATATGTTATACTGGCACAATATATGTTATACTGGCACATTATGATATGTTATACTGGCACAATACGATATGTTATACTGCCACAATATATGTTATACTGGCACAATATATGTTATACTGGCACAATACGATATGTTATACTGGCACAATATGTTATACTGGCACAATACGATACGTTATACTGGCACAATATGATATGTTATACTGGCACAATATGATATGTTATACTGGCACAATATATGTTATACTGGCACAATACGATATGTTATACTGGCACAATATGATATGTTATACTGGCACAATATGATATGTTATACTGGCACAATACGATATGTTATACTGGCACAATATATGTTATACTGGCACAATATGATATGTTATACTGGCACAATATATGTTATGCTGGCACAATATATGTTATACTGGCACAATATGATATGTTATACTGGCACAATACGATATGTTATACTGGCACAATACGATATGTTATACTGGCACAATATATGTTATACTGGCACAATATATGTTATACTGGCACAATATGATATGTTATACTGGCACAATACGATATGTTATACTGGCACAATACGATATGTTATACTGGCACAATATATGTTATACTGGCACAATACGATATGTTATACTGGCACAATATGATATGTTATACTGGCACAATACGATATGTTATACTGGCACAATACGATATGTTATACTGGCACAATATGATATGTTATACTGGCACAATATGATATGTTATACTGGCACAATATATGTTATACTGGCACAATATGATATGTTATACTGGCACAATATATGTTATACTGGCACAATATATGTTATACTGGCACAATACGATATGTTATACTGGCACAATATATGTTATACTGGCACAATATATGTTATACTGGCACAATACGATATGTTATACTGGCACAATACGATATGTTATACTGGCACAATATAATATGTTATACTGGCACAATATATGTTATACTGGCACAATATATGTTATACTGGCACAATACGATATGTTATACTGGCACAATACGATATGTTATACTGGCACAATATAATATGTTATACTGGCACAATATACGTTATACTGGCACAATACGATATGTTATACTGGCACAATACGATATACTTTTCTTTTTTCAATCCTGCGGTTTTGGTGTCTATAGGCCTGGTACTTCTGACTTCAATCCTGTAGATTTTCTGCAGGGGTTACTCTGTGGGTTCATGGGACTAGGGCTTTAGGTTCTTATCCGCCTGAGGCTTCGTGGTAGGATATACAGGGTAGTGGTTTCTACATGTCTGCCCGTCCTGTCTTAACAAAAATCATCGGCGATTAGTCCAGAACTGCTTATTCCGTTCATGCAAGCCCTGGGTTCTTTGGCAACTAACCTCTGTATCTGGAGGCCATCTGCCATCTGCCATCTGCCACCTGCCACCCACTGGGTTGGAGATGGTCATCCCGCTCATCATCGTCGTCATCGTCATCATCATCATCATCATCATCATCACCTTCCCCCTTATCCTCCTCCTTCTCCTCCTCCTCCTCTCATCATCATCATGTGTCTTGCCGCATGATGTTA
>CM060309.1:103260451-103265451 GCA_030674185.1 Monoplex corrugatus | reverse complement strand
TGTTTAACATTTCAGACTAACAGGTCATTAACAAAAATATCATTTAAACAACCGTCTGTGAAAAAGAATCCAGTTTTTAGGAATTGTTGAACTTTCTGTACAAATGTTTCTGTCGTGAAGATTATTGGGCTGGTGGTGAGGCATTGTTGCTGGGGGTCCCATCCAGCACTCTCAGGTGTTCCTTGTTAACTTGGTTATATGTAGTATGAATATGACCGCCGTCTTTGCTCCAGACATACCAAAACGAGACAATTCACAAGGTGATATTCTTTTGAGCATACATTGCATCGTTTGTATGAAAAGTTTACCTTTAAATCCCCCGTGTGATAAATTGTACGGAGTGGTCAACGCCAGGGGCGTCTCCTTAGATTATGCGGTAAATGCAGTGATATATATATATATACTGGGAAGAAGAGGACTAGAGCCCTTAAAGCGATGGCAGAGGCAGCAGAAAGGAGCTCAAGCTGGATCTGGGCAAGGAGGAACGAAAAAAGTGAACTTCATAAGGATTAAATTCCCTACAGATGATGTGTGCCCCGTTAGCACATTGGTAAAACCGCGTACCGCAGTTCTGAAGCGCAGAATCGCCCAGGTTCGATCCCCGGCGTGGGAAAAAAAAAAAAAAAAAATAGACAACAGCAGAAGGGCATCCAGGAGTCATGACCTGGATGTGGCCCGGCCCCCCGAGAGTGTAAGGAATTCAGGGCCGAAACACTTGTCTAAAGGGGGTTACTTCTCTGAAGACCTTCTGTTGTCTAGCTCTCCCTAGAGTTTCTTTCTACCTGCACATGGTCAGTCCATTGACTTCCGGGAATAGTTCGGAGGACATTCGGGAAAGACCGAAGGACACTGGGAAAGACTAGATCTGCGGGCTTTGTGGGTTGGCTTCCCACCTTGCCTTTGATAACATGCCACGAGTTTTTCAAATGAAAGATGCTCCCAGGATTCACCGAAAGGGGGAGAGAATGATGAATCCATCGGCACTGACTCCATCACGACTGGAAACGCACAACGGACCATGATTAATGACCAGTTGGAATTTCCGTGTGCGTGTGGAAGGAGATTCACCACCAAACGCGGCATGAAGATCCACAGGACAAAAATGGGCTGTTTGAAGACACATACGAACCAGCAGCAGCGCACTGCGATAGCAGGTGAGACGTTGGATGACCAAGGCCAGGAATTAAACCATAGTGCCAAGGACATCCACGCTGACGGTTCTGATGCGGATTTTGCACAAGCTCTTAACGCCAAACGTGGAAAACTCAATTTGCCGCCTGCCGGTGCAAAAGAACAATGGGAGAAATTAGATGAGGAACTTGTCCTTAAGCTGAATGCGCTAATAGGGAACAGTACGCTGGAACACAAACTTGACACATACGGAGACATCATATACTCTATCTGCAGGGACACTTATGGAGTGAAGCAGCCAAAGACAAAAACGCCTCCCCAGAAATCCAGAAGACAGCAACAGATGGAGAGCATCCGGAGGGAGAAAAGGAAGCTTAAAAAGCGAATGAAAACTGCCTCAGAATTCGAGAAGCAAGGGCTCCTGGAACTCTGGAAAGATCTGAAGGCCAAACACAATGCTCTCAGCAAAGTGGAATCAGCAAGGCGAAGAAAGAGCAAAAAGAAGAAGACTCAAGATCGTTTCTTCAAAGATCCCTTTGACTTTTCAAGAAAGCTGTTTGAACAACCCAAATCAGGGACTCTCACAGTGGGCAAGGAAACCCTAGAGCAGCATCTCAGGGAAACATATTCCGATTCTCAGCGCGAGGCACCACTTGAAATCCAGAATCTGGTTTGGCCTGCAGCGCCAGAAGGAAAATTCAATAACAAACCACCAACACTGGATGAAGTGAAGAACGTAGTAAAGAAAGCCAGAGCCAAGTCAGCACCTGGACCAAACGGAATACCATACCTGCTCTACAAGAAATGCCCAAAAGTGCTCGAGTGGCTCCACAAGATGATTCGATCAGCATGGAGGAACCAGAAGATCAGCGACCTATGGATGAGAGCTGAAGGAGTGTACATTCCGAAGGAGCAGAACTCCAGCAGCATCAATCAGTTCAGGCCAATATCACTTCTGAACGTCGAGGGGAAAATCTTCTTCTCTGTTATGGCAGCAAGATTGACAAAATACCTGACTGAAAACAAGTATCTGGATATGTCAGTCCAAAAGGGAGGCATACCAGGAATGCCTGGATGCTTGGAACATGCCACGTTGATTTGGGATGCCATCCAAAAAGCAAGAACAGAGAAGAGAAACATTGACGTAGTTTGGCTTGATCTGGCGAATGCATATGAATCAGTTCCACACGATATGATCCAGCTGGCTCTTGAAATGTATCACATCCCAGAAAACATCCGAACAATGCTGAGGAAGTATTTCCAAGGGTTCTCAATGCGGTTCTCTACCAAAGAATACACCACGGACTGGATAGACCTAGAGGTGGGCATTGCAATGGGCTGTGCAATCTCTCCCATACTGTTCGTGTTGGCAATGGAAGTCATCTTGAAAGCTGCAATGAAGAGTTCAGGTCCAGTGAATCTGGGAGATGGATACCAGATGCCTCCTCTGAAAGCTTTCATGGATGACACAACAGTCTTGTCCACGGATGAGGAAGAGACACACCAAATCTTAAAGCAGCTGGATGAGCTGGTGGCCTCTTCAAGAATGAGGTTCAAACCTAAGAAATCCCGAAGTCTCTCACTGCGAAAAGGAAAAGTGGCAGATTCAGTCAAATTCATGGTAGCCAACCAAGCCATCCCCACTGTCACAGAAGAGCCAGTAAAAAGTCTCGGAAGATGGTATGATGACTCCCTGAAAGACACACAAAGGGGATGTGAAACCAAGCAAACAGCAGAAGAAGGCCTGAAGAAAATAGATAACTGCGGACTGCCAGGCAAATACAAAGTCTGGTGTCTACAGTTCATGCTGATACCAAAGCTGCTGTGGCCACTGCTAATCTATGACATTTGCACCAGCACAGTCGAAGCAATGGAAGCCAAAATCAACAAATACACAAGAAAATGGCTCGGTGTCCCACCTGGTCTCACTGATGTTGCATTCTACTGTCGTCAAGCAATGCTGAAGCTACCTCTCAAATCCATAGTGGAGGAATACAAAGTTGGAAAAGCAAGACTGTTGAGCATGCTGGAGGAATCGGAGGACAATATCGTGAGAGCAGTTCATCCAAAGCTGAGAACTGGCAGAAAGTGGAAAGTCCAAGAGGCTGTAAACAATGCCAAGAGAAACCTCAGCATCAAAGAAATAATTGGACACACGCAAACCAACAGACAGGGACTGGGAGCAACAAAAATGCAGTGGTGGTCCAAAGCCAAAGGGAAGGAAAAAAGAGACATGATCATACAGGAGTTGAAGGAAGAAGAAGATGTCAAAAGAGTGCAGAAGGCAGTCCAGCAAGGTCAACAGGGGCAATGGACAACATGGGACAGTGTACTCCAAAGAAGTCTCAGCTGGAACGATATGTGGCACATGGCTCCTCTAAGGATAAGCTTCCTCCTCAGATCTGTATATGACCTGCTCCCCTCGAATGCAAACTTAGTGAAATGGGGGAAAGCAGACGACCCAGCATGTCCGCTCTGTCAGAAGAAACAAACAGTGGAACATGTCCTAAGCTCTTGCAAAGTAGCGCTAGCCCAAGGAAGGTATACATGGAGGCACAACCAAGTTCTGAAAGTGATCACAGATGTGGTTTGCGAAAAAACCATGACCCCAAACGCACCAATTGCTATGACAACGTTCTACAAAGCAGGAGGGAAACAGGTCTGGCCCGAAAGGGCTATGACAACCAGCACATTGCCAAAGGGTCTTCTGGATGGAGCAGTCGACTGGGAGTGTACAGCAGACCTCCCAGAGTGGAGAAATTACCCAGATGTCATCAGCAAGACAGGCATGAGACCAGACATCGCTCTCCACTCTGACTCCTCGAAACAAGTGATTCTGATAGAACTCACTGTGCCATACGAAAGCAGAATGGAAGAAGCACATATCTACAAGACCGAAAAATACGCCGGTCTTGCCAGCACCCTGAAGAAAGCAGGCCTGCGGGTCAAAATCTTCGCCATAGAGGTCGGGGCAAGAGGGTTTGTGGGCACCTCCGCTTATGATCTCATGAAACAACTCGCCATTTCTGGGAAGAAGAGGACTAGAGCCCTTAAAGCGATGGCAGAGGCAGCAGAAAGGAGCTCAAGCTGGATCTGGGCAAGGAGGAACGAAAAAAGTGAACTTCATAAGGATTAAATTCCCTACAGATGATGTGTGCCCCGTTAGCACATTGGTAAAACCGCGTACCGCAGTTCTGAAGCGCAGAATCGCCCAGGTTCGATCCCCGGCGTGGGGAAAAAAAAAAAAAAAAAATAGGCAACAGCAGAAGGGCATCCAGGAGTCATGACCTGGATGTGGCCCGGCCCCCGAGAGTGTAAGGAATTCAGGTCCGAAACACTTGTCTAAAGGGGTTACTTCTCTGAAGACCTTCTGTTGTCTAGCTCTCCCTAGAGTTTCTTTCTACCTATACTTAATTTTCTTTTCCTTTTTCTCCCTGTTAAAGTATTGTGTGTTTTTAAACGGCTATAGCCCTGATGTGGTTCTACGCAGTGGGCTTGGCTTTAAACAAAAATAACAGTAACTTCAAATAATTCAGGCTCCTTAATTTATCTTGCAGCACATTGCTGTAAGCGTATTTCTCAAGTTTTTTTTTAAAGGAGATTAAACAAGGGATTGTTTTTCATGTACTTTTTCTATTTTCCCCCCTTGCAGGATAATTTTCTTGTTTTTCTTTCTAAACACACACAAAATAAGTATTGTGTTGAATTGGTGTTAAGATACAACGTCCATTTTGACAAGCAAACTTAATGGAAATAAATCTTAATTCATTTAAGAAATGCCAAAGTCCAGCATGGCTTGACCACTGGAGAGAAGAAAGAAAAGACAGATTTGATCCTAAAGAAAACCACGAGATCCTCCCCACTGTCCT
>CM060309.1:103250451-103252951 GCA_030674185.1 Monoplex corrugatus | reverse complement strand
AATTGAAGGCAATTGTGTATCGTTATCACTAAAGCATGGAATTAAATGTTTGCCAAACTTCAACGCATTGGCTTTCTTATTTTGAAAGTTATAAATTTTTGTGCAAGTGATCCTTAACTTTCTGTGCGTAGCTTATATCAATACATATGAAATCACCATGAGATGACCGATGTTGGTGACATGGGATGAATATGTTTATCTTTTCTTTTTTTTTTTTTGAAACACATTGAGAGATAACCAGTGTATTGGAAATGGAACTGTTGTCTGTTTTCAGAGAGAGAAGTTGCCAAGACATAAACCATTGCTGTTGAAGTGGAACTGAAATTTTTTCCCCGAATAATACAGTATTGGATTCCCAAATAGTTTTACCTTTTCTGTTTTGTTTTTCTTTCCTTTCCTTATGACTGACCACTAAATAGCAGAAAGAAAGGAGAGGTTTGAACCATTAGACAATCACAATACTGTCGGTATCCTTACATGGGACTGTTGGTTTTGTTGCTTTTCTGTTCTGTTGTACATGTATTTCAGTTAAATACGCAATGAGATGGCGTATGTTGGTGACATGGAATGAGTAATTATTTTTGTCCACTTTTTTTTAAACAGGAAAAATAATCATTGTCATGGACATGGAAATCATGTCACCCTTATACAGAAATATCATAACAGTCACCATGATATAACCATTGCTGTTGACGTGGGATTAATTTTTTTGATTTTTTTTTTTTTCATAATCCAAAATGGATGGATTGAAAACCGTTTTTGTTAACATAGGATTGATAGTCGTGTGTGTGTGTGTGTGTGTGTGTGTGTGTGTGTGTATGTGTGTGTGTGTGTGTGTGTGTGTGTGTGTGTGTGTGTGTTTGTGACAGTGTGTGTGTGTGTGTGACAGTGTGTAGTTTAAGCGTGTGTGTATATATGTGTGTATGTGGTGTGTGTGTGTGTGTGTGTGTGTGTGTGTGTGTGTGTGTGTGCGTGCGTACGTCCGTGCGTGCGACAGAGTGTGTAGTTTGTGTGTGTGCGTGTGTGTGTGTTAGTGTGTGCGTGCGTACGAGCGTGTGTACGTGCGTGCGTACGTAAGTGCGTGTGTGCGACAGAGAGTGTGTAGTGTGTGTGTGTGTGTGTGTGTGTGTGTGTGTGTGTGTGTGTGTTTACAAGTTGCATGTGCTGCAAATTGCATGTGTGTTCCTTGAGATAATCACTATCATTGACAAGAGATCAGTCGAATTTTGTAACTTTTTTTCAAAAAGATAAATCGGTTAATCCTGTGCCTTATTTGCAGGAAAATGTTTCTGGACCCCCCCCCACTCTCTCTCTCTCTCTCTCTCTCTCTCTCTCTCTCTCTCTTACTCCTTCCAGGTTCATTTTCTCTTTTTAAAATTTCTGCTTTCATTTTGATCACTTTGAAATTGTCTGTACATGCCGTGAGGTTAACATATCGACTTTGTTTTTTACGCTGAGATAACCACTGTTGTTAACATGGCATTCATTTTTACGCTGAGATAACGACTGTTGTTAACGTGGCATTCATTTTTACGCTGAGATAACGACTGTTGTTAACGTGGTATTCAGTTTTACGCTGAGATAACCACAGTTGTTAACGTGGTATTCAGTTTTACGCTGAGATAACCACTGTTGTTAACGTGGCATTCAGTTTTACGCTGAGATAACCACTGTTGTTAACGGGCATTCATTTTTACGCTGAGATAACCACAGTTGTTAACGTGGCATTCATTTTTACGCTGAGATAACCACTGTTGTTAACATGGCATTCATTTTTACGCTGAGCTAACCACTGTTGTTAACATGGCATTCATTTTTACGCTGAGATAACCACAGTTGTTAACGTGGTATTCAGTTTTACGCTGAGATAACCACTGTTGTTAACGTGGCATTCAGTTTTACGCTGAGATAACCACTGTTGTTAACGGGCATTCATTTTTACGCTGAGATAACCACTGTTGTTAAAATGGCATTCAGTTTTACGCTGAGATAACCACTGTTGTTAACGTGGCATTCATTTTTACGCTGAGATAACCACAGTTGTTAACGTGGCATTCATTTTTACGCTGAGATAACCACAGATGTTAACGTGGTATTCAGTTTTACGCTGAGATAACCACTGTTGTTAACGTGGCATTCATTTTTACGCTGAGATAACCACTGTTGTTAACATGGCATTCAGTTTTACGCTGAGATAACCACTGTTGTTAACATGACATTCATTTTTACGCTGAGATAACCACTGTTGTTAACATGGCATTCAGTTTTACGCTGAGATAACCACTGTTGTTAACGTGGCATTCATTTTTACGCTGAGATAACCACAGTTGTTAACGTGGTATTCATTTTTACGCTGAGATAACCACAGTTGTTAACGTGGTATTCAGTTTTACGCTGAGATAACCACTGTTGTTAACGTGGCATTCATTTTTACGCTGAGATAACCACTGTTGTTAACATGGCATTCATTTTTAAGCTGAGATAACCACTGTTGTTAACG
>CM060309.1:103222951-103237951 GCA_030674185.1 Monoplex corrugatus | reverse complement strand
CACCGCTTCCTGCAGGAGTGAGGTAATCAAAGGGTTAGTTTTTACAGGTATCCACCAGCTTCTGCAGAGTGAGGTAATCAAAGGTTAGTTTTACAGTTTTTTCGCTGGTGAATAGGATGCGGGAGTCAAAGGGTTAAGTCTGTGTCCATGACATGAACCGTGACACAAGTTGAGGGAGGTAATGGAGGAAACGTGTGGAAGATAAAAAATCGGTTAAAATCTCGTTCGTGACGCATTATCCTCCACAGGCGGACATGATATTAGCGTGTCTGAAAAATCAATATACATGTATTCCTCCTTGTGACAAATACACTCCAAAGAAATGAAGTTGAATTGGTGCTCCGTCTCTTCCTGTTTCACCCGGCAACCACTGTCTGTTGTTCCTCGTGTGATTCATCATGCATGCACGCACGCACTCGTCGCATCTATGCGCGTACGCACGCACACATAGTCACACATATACACACATACAAACCACACTCGCAACCTCCCCCTACTATGTACACGCACACTGGCACGCACGCGCGCAACACACTACACACACACACACACACACACACACACACACACAACACACACACACATACACACACACACACATACACACACACACACATACACACACACAACATACACACACACACACACACTCACACACACTCTCTCTCACTCATCATTTACTCACTCACACACCACCACGCACGCACGCACCACATCACACACACACACACACACACACACACACACACACGCACACCACACACACACACACACACACACACACACACACACGAGTTTAATTAATGGCTAATACTTAAAACCTGGTTGTGACTAAGGTGATCCATCCATCGTTACGTTCAATCACTTTACCGTTTAATTAAACAGTTGATTCCGGCTGCTTCACTTGTTTAGTTCATCTCCTCTTCCATTTGCCATTTCATTCCTTCTGTCTCCGTGTGTTTACATAAACTAATCCCCCTCTTACACCCCCCCCCCCCCCCCGTGGTTCCTGTAAAGTGCAACTAGCGACCATGCTTTTGACATGGACAGTTTACGCTATATATTGGTGAAATTATTATTACTATGATTATGATTCACCTGGTCACAACGGGAAAGCTGGAGGGAAAGAGAGCACCGGTAGACCCAGGGAGAAAATGCTGGACGTACTTGCAGAGTGGCTGGGGACGAGGAGGGTGGGGGAGATGCTAGGGGCAACGAGTGATAGAGACAGATGGAAGTCCATGATCGCCAACGCCATGCGGCAGGGCACCTGATGATTATAATGATGATGATGATTATGATTATTATTGTTATTAGTAGTAGTAGTCTTATTCTTTTTCTTATTGCTGTTGTTTTTGTTACGAAAATCATTATTTCATCATCATCATTATTATTGTTGTTATTGTTGTGTTATGGAAATGTTTACTATTAGTATTATTGTTATTATTATGTTATTATTATAATTACTATTATAATTGTTATTGCTATTACAATTATTATTATTACAATCATAATTATTATACTTATAATTATCCGTCAAAATGTGCCAACGATCATCAGGCAGAACTTACGGAAAATTCTCTGCTCTGGCACCGTCTTGAAACATGAAGAAGGGGGGTGGGAGTGGGGGACATTACCTGACTGACACCACGAGACTCATTGGCACGGGGAAGCAGGCAATCAGCGGGTCAATGTTCTATGTTGCGTGTTGGGTTTGAATTCAGGATGTCGGTTCTTCATGAGTCCACAGCTCTAGATTTGCGCACATTCTGGCCGCTTTTTATGCACGCACATACATACACGCAACGGCATTCGTTCGTTCTTTGATTTAACGTCTTTTCACTATAAATGATATTAGACGCAACGGCATAAGCACACATACACACACACACACACGAACGCAATACACACACACATACACACACACACACATACACACACACACACACACACACACACACACCACATACACACACACACAACACACACATAACACACACACAACACACAAAACACACACAACACACACACAACACACACATACACACTACACACACACACATACACACACAAACACACACAACACACACAACACCACACACACACACACACACACACACCACACCACACACACACACACACACACACATATTGGCAAAAGTCCTCTAAAACCGTGGAATTGGAACAGCCTATAAATATAACCACTTCACCATCATGACGACATAAAACTGATGCACCTGTACATTTCGCAAGAAACTGTCCCTCGCGATCATTTGTGTAAAAACAGGAACATGTCTCTTATCTTGGGTAAATATAGAACGAACGTCATGTCAAAAAATAAATTAAAACTGGTTCATCCATTTCTTTAAAAAGAACTGACGTCATTTGTTAAAAATAGAGGTAAGTTAATGTGATAGTCAAATTTTACCCCCATAATCCTGAGGTCATAGGGGAGCGAAGTGGTTATGCCCCCCACCCCTCCTTTTTGTCCTCTGGGGGCCAGCATTATGAAGGTAGCACATTATTTCTGTCCCTCACTGCTCTACCGTTCCCAAGTTTGAGCAAGGGGGTCTGCTATATCCATCCACACCTTGGTGGCTTGGAGGTCGCTTACATCAGTCTTTAAAAATTGAAGTGAGGAAAAAGTGAATTCAACTGTATAAAATCCAAACAAAAATTCACCGTGGTCTTACACAAGCAGAATTTGTTGTTGTTGCTGCTGCTGCTGCTGCTGCGGCTGCTGTGTATTGTGGTTGTTGTTGTGCTTCTTTTTTCCTTCTTCTTCTCCTTCTTCTTCTCCTTCTTCCTCTTCTTTCTCATCCTCTTCTTCACCCTTGTCTCCGTGAATAATCACTGGGGCACTGGAGTAAAAGAACTGTGCACAAACTTCCTCCAGTTCTGTCGAATGTATGCCGAAGCCTGGGAGTCTGCAAATGGATTCTGCCATGTTCTCAGTCCTTCGCTTTTGTTGCCGTTGTCGTCGTCGTCGTTGTTGTTGTTGTTTTCTGTTTTGTAATTTGTTTGTTTGTTTTTTCTTTCTTTCCGTCCGCCTTTTAGACATTAGACAGTCTGTCAGCAGTGTAAACAGTGCATGCTACATGTACCGTCATGGCAAGGACAGGTAATCAATTATGTGGGCAGAACTAAGTGGGTCGGAGGCCATGTTCAGATATAAAGGCTGACACGATCTTTATTACGATTCTTGACACGATTTTAGTCCCTACTAGGAAGACAACACGAAGTACAGAGCGTCCAAAATTTCTGAGACTGAAATCTCAGGTATGCATGTCACAGATAGGTTTTTCTCTTATAATCTGAAATGTGTAGTAGCTCACTGTAAGGCAAAAACATGGGCACAAGAAAGAGTCCATAAGCGTTACGCATTCTTAATATCTTGCGTTACTGAGATTGCGATTACAAATACAATATCGTAATACTCACCATTACAAAACGCTTACTTGCATCATTAACAAACGAACAAACGCACGTGCACGCGCACGCGCACGCGCACGCGCACGCGCACGCGCAAATGAAATGAGAGAAATAAACAAAAACACTCACACACGTTTAGAATGAAATCAAATGAAAACATATACACGCATACATATATACATACACACAAACACACACACACGTACACACACATTCAGAAGTAAATGAAATGAAACCACACAAATGCACATGCATACAAATGCATGACACTTAGAATAAAATCAAACAAGCAAGCTAGCGAGGAAGCGCGCGCGCGCCACACACACACACACACACACACACACACACACACACACACACACACACACACACACCACACACACACACTCACACAGAGGGAGGGGGAAAGAGTGAGAGAGAGAACTTAATACGCAGTCATTTACATGAAGTCAGACTGGAAACCAAGCAGACAGTCTGGAAAGCAGGGAAGTTCTACCTCTACGCCATCCAAGCCTACAGCGAACAACTCATTTCTATACAAAGAACGGAACGTGCTCTCTTGAGAACACGAGTCTTGTTCTGGTAGTACTACAGTGTATGCCACGTGGAATCCATATTATCTCCAATTCGCAGTGTTCTCAGAAACTTTATGCTTCTTTACGTATTTATTGCTTGTAAAAAATATTTTAAAAATGTATCAAATCGTTCAGATTTGTGTGTGTTGTTGCTTCTTTTAAGCGTTCTGATTTGTCTTGGATGCGTGTATGCACGTTGTTTTTGCCCACACTGTGCAGGTGGTATGTCGCTGCACAGTCTGCATGCTACGTCTTTGGTGGACGTCCGTGCTTGGTGTTTTTTAAGTTTCAATAAACCACCGGTCTCTGACATAGTTCCCAGGAACCTAAGCGTACGTATTTGATGAAGCGGGTAGAGACGCTGTAACAGGTCTGCACACATGTTGATCTGGGAGATGGGAAATATCTCCACCCTTTACCCATCAGGCGGGAGGTACCCAGGCAGGATCAAACCCCAGACCTTAAAATTGACAATCTGACGTATTACCCACTTGTGACTACCACACCCGTTGTTCAGCTGTTACTTTTGCAAGACTTCAAGTTAGACCCAACTGTTAGAAACCAAAAACTAAAACAAAAACAAAAAAAACAAAACAAAAACACAAAAATGAAAAAAAATATAGGTACCTTCGATAAGGACAGGCATTTGCTATAAAAAGAAAAAAAAGTTTAGTTTATTGCTTCGAAATTAGAATCGACGTCAAGCGTCAGAATTAGAAACGGGAAGTTTGCGTCTTAAAACAGAAAAGGCGTCACCGTCTTGTGGAAACGCGTCATGTTCTAATAATAAACGTCGTACGAGCCAGCGCAACGTTCTTTGCACTGTCTGTCGTTCTGCTTCGACAGATTTTACGATCTCGAACGTCACGTGCCAAGACGGGATTCTTGGTGCTCCAGAGATTCTTGGCACTCGGATAAGTCCATATGCGCTCTACCGCAGACGCCTGAAACCTGCGCAAAGCCGCATGCGCCGACAAGATCTTGAATTAGGGGGGGGGGGGGAGGGGTATAAAACGCTGCACCGACACCACCAGAATGATGAAAAATTAAGATGGGCAACAAACAGGCCAGTTTTTGATGTCCCAGGTTGGGATTGAATTCTAGACATCGGATATCAGATCTTGAGTCCCACGCAGGTGTCAGCAGAGCCAGCCAGCCCCACTAAAAGAACAGAAGTCTTAATAGTGATTTATATCTTTCTTGTTTCAAATTGTTCCTCTTTCTATTTCATTTCCTAAGAAACTGCATTGCTTCAAGACATCATCATATATAATGATAATGATGACATTTATGGGGCGCCAAATTTTGATTCAAGAATTAAATCAAGGCGCGCGCTCCTCTGACGTCATTCATCAAAGCGATCAGCCACAACGACGAGACCTCCAGGACACAAAGCACACGCACACTAATGGTGATGATGATGATGACTACGATGATAGTAATAGTGATGATAAGGATGATGATGTTGATGATGATGATAAGGATTATGATGGTGATGATAAGGATGAGGATGATGATGAAGATAAGGATGATGATGATGAGGAGGATGATTATGATGATGATAAGGATGATGATGATGGATGGATGGGCGGGGTAGTCAAGAGGGTAAACAACGGATTACCAGTCGCAAGGTCCTGGGTTTGATGAGCTAAAACGTTTTAGCCTGGTGCGTAAAGGATGGACATCTTATGATCTTCAAGGTCAACATGTGTGCAGACCTGTCAGTGCCCTAACCCCCTTCATGTCCATACTCGCATGCAGGATATCAAACATACACGTTAAAGATCCAGTAAGTCACGTCAGTGGCTGGTTTATGAAAACATGAAACACCCAACATGCATACCCACCAAAGATACATACAGTACAACAACATAGTGTAGTGTGGTCAGCTCACCTGACAGCTTGAGGTCTCAGTGCTGTACTAAAAGTCTGATTGTGTGTGATACACACAGAGTCCAGTTGAGTTTGAAGAATACCGCTTAACAAAAACAATTTATTAACCAAAGAACATAACTCTTGAGAGTCACGTAGGAATTATCTCCCATGTTGTAGAACTTCGCAAATCTAACACAGTTTGCGCTACCCATTCAGCTAGCATAGAAGCAGCTACAAAGCACAAAAACCGTAAGCTTTGTAGCTGCTTCTATGCTAGATGAGTGGCTAGCGCAAACTGTGTTAGATTTGAGAAGTTCTACAACATGGGAGATAATTCCTACGTGACTCTCAAGAATTATGTTCTTTGGTTAATATTAAAAATTCTCCCTGCTTCCCTCTTCTTTCCTTTGATAAAAACGATTTATGTTAATATTATGATGATGACAAATATTGAAATGAGGATAATCAAAAAAGAAACCCCTTCATTTTTCATGTCAGACCCATCATAAAAACAATTTCCTTAATTAAAATAGAAGTATGTAGCACTTACCTTCAGGGACATCATTTCTAAAAAATAAGACAGAAGTAGGTAATTTCTTCGACTCGGTGTTCGATGCAACCTGTCCTTGAGTCCTATGAATAATACGCGTTACGAGTTTTTAGATATCATAACTAAGTAGTCAGATCGGAGAAGAGTGGCAAAACGGTTCAGACGTTTGCCTGCCAATAAATAAACTCGAGGTTCCATGGTTCGCTCCCCGTAGAGGGCTTTGACTTTAATCCTCAGTCTGACCGGAAAATTGAACTGAGCGTCTAGTCCTTCGGAAGGGGACGAATAACGAGTCGGACCTGTGAGCCTTCTGACTGTGCACGCTAAAGATCCCACGGCAGTTGAAAATAGTGAAGAGCAGGGCATTGCCCGACTTCCTTGGTATAAAACATTCGAGAGATAGGTTGATTTCCCAGGTCCCACCCCTTGAAGACAGCTTTCTTGCCTTTCTGAAGTCTTGGTAAAAAAATGAATATGAATTTGAATCGAGGGAGAGGGGATGGGCGCCGCCCTCGTGGTGCTGGCTCCGGGAAAAGTTGAGGTCTCTGCCACCTCCCTCCCCTACGATCAAAGGGTTATGGAACTCTCTAGGTAGGACCTCAGGACCTGGCCAGCTCGTGGGTTTATGTGCAGGCTTAAGGCGTGTGCCATGATCATTCTGGATCTTCTCCATCACATGGCACGTGTGACGTTAGTGCGTATGGAATACATTCCGAGCACGGAGACGTCATGTTGAGAAACTGAGACCGAAACTCACATCGGCAGGCTACAAATGTAGGAAATGTGAGTTCAACCCTCGATCGCGTCACTTTTATTCGCGGGCTGGTTGGTCACTTTGATAGATCCGTGGATTCCAGATTGATATCTAGAGTTCAGATCCAGCCTGCGACATTAAAAACTGGCCAGTCTCCCTCCATGTTTTCATCATTCTGGTGGTGTGTCAGTGTTTCATAGGTCCCTTTTCCCCCTTCCCCATCTCAAGACCCTGCCAGTGCATTGGGTCTTAAAACAGATTCAGCAAGTCTGCCAGAGGACTGCTGGCGGATTTGGGTGGTGCGCATATGGAAATGTCCGAGAGTGATGAATTCGAAACTCTGCATTATCAAACATTTTGTTGGGGTTTGTGCTTTGTGCTAAAGAATAATGGGTTGAATGAATGAATACATAAACTAAGACAACGGACTACCTTAACGTGGCAAACTTTGGCTGTTTTTAAAAGAAGTGGCTGTCCATTCCACGTGTGTTTTATATTGTGCGTGTGCATGCACGTGTGTGTGTATCTAAAACACAAAGAAGTGTCTGATGTCTTTCGTGGTGTGTGTATCTAAACACAAAAGTGTCTGAGTTGTCTTTCGTGGTGTGTGTATCTACAACACAAAGAAGTGTCTGAGTGTCTTTCGTGGTGTGTGTATCTACAACACAAAGAAGTGTCTGTCTTTCGTGGTGTGTGTATCTAAAACACAAAGAAGTGTCTGTCTTTCGTGGTGTGTATCTAAACACAAAGAAGTGTCTTTCGTGGTGTGTGTATCTAAAACACAAAGAAGTGTCTGTCTTTCGTGGTGTGTGTATCTAAAACCAAAGAAGTGTCTGAGTGTCTTTCGTGTTGTGTGTTCTACAACACAAAGAACAGCTGCCCTGTCTCTTCGTGGTGTGTGTATCTAAAACACAAAGATTCAGTGTCTGGTCTTAACTACAACAGCTGGTTGTGTATCTAAAACACAAAGAACGTGTGTTTTCCCAAGAATGTCTAGTGCTATTAACTGACATGTCTGATTCTTACTTTTTTGCCGCTCCTCCCGCCCTCTCCTCCACACCCCCTCCACTAACGCACCACCACCAGCCCCTAAGTTCATTCAGTGGAAATTCCAGTGCCTGGAAGCCGCCACGTGGAAGGAGGGGAAATTCTGATTCAACGCCGACCTGGTCTGAAGGCAACAACAGCCATTTCTTAATAAAGAACTGACGTGTTTTCCCAAGGACATGAGTCATGCGCTATTAATACACTGGATGCTACGTGGATTCTTGCACTTTTTTTTTTTTTTTAATCTCGAAACGGCGTTGTTCACAGAAGACTTCATGTTATCTCTCTTGATACATTTGTTGCTTTAACTCTTTGACTCCCGCACCCTGACCACCAGCATCCTGCATTGCCAACCATGCTGGCGAAGCAAACACTTAACCCTTTGACTCCCTTATCCTGTTCACCAGCTTCCTTTGTCAAAAAAAAAAAAGCTGGAAAAGAAAAGTAACCACATATCAACGCAGGAAGCTGGTGGATAGGGTGAAGGAGTCAAAGGGTAAAATTTTTGCAGTTGGTGGATAGGATGTGGAGTCAAAGTGTTAAGTTTTTGCAGTTGGTGGATAGGGTGCGGGAGTCAAAGGGTTAAGTTTTTGCAGTTGGTGGATAGGATGTGGGAGTCAAAGTGTTAAGTTTTTGCAGTTGGTGGATAGGGTGCGGGAGTCAAAGGGTTAAGTTTTTGCAGTTGGTGGATAGGATGTGGGAGTCAAAGTGTTAAGTTTTTGCAGTTGGTGGATAGGATGTGGGAGTCAAAGTGTTAAGTTTTTGCAGTTGGTGGATAGGATGGGGAGTCAAAGTGTTAAGTTTTTGCAGTTGGTGGATAGGATGTGGGAGTCAAAGGGTTAAGTTTTTGCAGTTGGTGGATAGGATGTGGAGTCAAAGGGTTAAGTTTTTGCAGTTGGTGGATAGGGTGCGGGAGTCAAAGTGTTAAGTTTTTGCAGTTGGTGGATAGGATGTGGGAGTCAAAGTGTTAAGTTTTTGCAGTTGGTGGATAGGGTGCGGGAGTCAAAGGGTTAAGTTTTTGCAGTTGGTGGATAGAGTGCGGGAGTCAGAGGGTTGAGTTTTTGCAGTTGGTGGATAGGGTGAGGGAGTCAAAGGGTTAAGTTTTTACAGTTGTGGATAGAGTGCGGGAATCAAAGGGTTAAGTTTTTGCAGTTGGTGGATAGGGTGAGGGAGTCAAAGGGTTTAGTTTTTACAGTTGGTGGATAGAGTGCGGGAATCAAAGGGTTAAGTTTTTGCAGTTGGTGGATAGGGTGCGGGAGTCAAAGGCCGTTTAAGGGTTAAATGTTGCAGCTGGTGGATAGGGTGCGGGAGTCAAAGGGTTAAGAAGAACAGTGGGTGATAATATCACATCTGTCATTTTTTGGTTGTTTCATAAGCGTTCTGATTTCTTTCGGATGCGTGTATGCACGTTGCTTTACACACACTGTGCAGACAGTATGTTGCTGCATTGTCTGCGTACTCCGTCTTTGGTGGGCGTGCATGCTGGGTGTTTTTGGTTTTCACTATCCAACGGACACAGACACGATATTCAGGATCTTTCTATGCAAGCAGAACATGTAACATGCACGTTAAACACGGAGAGGATTCCGGAAGATACTGGCTGGTCTACAGACATGTTCACTGGAACATCTCCACACTTTACTCACTGGGCAGCCGGGTACCCAGGCAGGATCGAACTTCAGACCTTCCATGAGGAGTCTGACGCCTTACCCACTTAACCCTTTGACTCCTGCACCCTATCCAGCAACTGCAAAAACTTAACCCTTTGACTCCATCACCCTATCCACCAACTGCAAAAACTTTACCTATTATGACTCCCTCACCTATGCAGGAAGCTGGTGGATAGGGTGAGGGAGTGTTGAGTAGTTGTTTTGCTAACATGGTTGATAATGCAGGGTGCTGGTGAACAGGGTGCGGGAGCCAAAGGGTCAGCCATTACAGCCACGTCAAAAACGTGGTGTGAGTAGTGGGTTGGGTATCGTCTTCACAACCTGTATGATGTCATCTTTCTTTCTGTGTCTCGGTTTCTCCCATTCACGTGCATACGCAGGCGCGCGTGCGCTCACACACACGCACATGCATACACATGTATGCGCACGCGCACACACACAGTGTCTCACACACACACACGCACAACACACAACACACACACGCACGCATGCATGTACACGCACACACGCGCGCGCGAGCATACACACGCATACACATATTGCTCGTGTGTCTTCCATTTCACCATTTCTAGATATAAAGCAACATGATAGAAAATCACAAGAGATTTGCTGGTCTTGTGGAGTATGGGAATCACTGCATTGCAGTGTAGGGCCTACCCTTTTTTTATTTTTATTTATTTATTTATTTATTTGTTTATTTATTTATGTTTACTGTATACATGTATGAATATGAGTTAACGCTCGCACACATGCGCACAACGGAAACATACGCCACGCACGCACACCATGGTGAAATATGTATGCATATATGCGTGCGCGCACACCACACACACACACACACACAACACACACACACACACACCACACACACACACACACACACACACACACACACACACACACACACACACAATATACGCTTGCAGAATATATAATAGTCCCGAGCATGTGTGTTTTATTATTTGTTTTTGTTAACTTGTTATGGCTGAATTGAACTGATTGAATTGAAACGAGCACACACACACACACACACACACACACACACACACACACACACACACACACACACACACACACACATATATATATATACACACACACACACACACACAACACACACACACACACAGCACACGCAAATCCGGTATATAGTCAAGGCAAACAATTGCGCGCGCACGCACATACACACGCACGGACACACACACACATGCTCGTACGCACGCATACACACACACTGATAAATAACACATTTAATGAATAATTCACAAGCACACGCTGTCACTCCAACGCGCAGAGAGAGAGAGGGTGTGTGTGTGAGGTGGGAGTGGGGGGTGGGGGAATCTGTGTGATAATCCACCGTAATATTTATTTTACGGCTATAGTGTTGATGAAATCTTGCACCTGGGACGCTGGCACACACGCGTTCACTCGCACGCGCGTGCACACACACACACTGGCACAAGCACATACATAAACACGCACACACTTGTATACATAAGCGCCCACACACACACACACGCACACACACACACGCACACGCACACGCACACTGTCTGTCTGTCTCTCTCTCTCTCTCGCTCACTCACTGTGTGTGTGTGTGTTGTGACACAGATAAACAATGGGGAGGGATTGAATTTTAATGAACACATTTACATATCAACCAATGCATTTCGACAAATAAACAGCACAGATCTACACGGATGCTGTCTTATATTTAACCACAACACTCTAATACATTATCCCCTTTATTCCCCCAATCTGTGCTCCAACACCGTGTGTTGCCAACCATGCTAACGAAGCAAAAACTAAACCCTTTGACTCCCTCAACCCATCCACCAGCTTCCTGCAGGTAGGATAGGATGCGGGGTGAAAGGGTTAAATTTATACACGACATACAGGCAGTTAAACTATGCAACGTTCGGACACTCAGTTCAATTCCATCAGACTGTCTACTTTACGAATTGTTTGAAACACCAACTTTGAAATTCGTCATCATCATCATCATCAAGTGCCCTGCCGCATGGCGTTGACGATCATGGCCCTCCATATGCATCTATCCCTTGTCGCTGCAAGTACATCTTCCACCTTCTCTGTCCTCCGTCACCCTGCAAGTCCGTCCAATGTTTCCTTTTTATTTTGTAAAAACGGACTTGAAAATAAACAGCATCGACTCCTTAGTGTGCAGAGACATTAGAGGAAAAATGTTTTGAAATTCAAGTTCAGTTTTCATTTCGTGTTTTGAAGAAGACTAGGTAGAGACGGATGACCCAAATTCATGTTGTTGTTTTTTTTCCTCTAAGGTCTGCGCTGTTTATTTTCAAGTGTGTTTTTACAAAATAATTTTTCTTGATTAAATAAGAGAGAGAGAGAGAGAGAGAGGGGGGGGGGTAATAGTAATTTTTTAAAAAATGTGTGTGAGAGACAGAAAAACACTATGTCAGAGAGGGAAGAGAGAGAGAGAGAGGGGGGGGGGGCATTGTTTGTCAGCCCTCGTCCTGACATAGTGGTATTATTACGATGTTATTATTATGTTACATATAGTTGTGTTGTAGGAGACGGCTAAAAACCAGTTACATTTTTGTGCAAGGGTCGTGTCTTGTTTTATGGTATGACTTGGGAGACCAGCTCTGTCAAGTGTATCATTGTGTGTGTGTGTTTGTATGTGTGTGTGTGTGTCTGCGTGTGCGTGCGTCTGTGTGCCTGTGCTTGTGTATGTGTGTGTGTTTGCGCGCGTGCATGTGTGCGTGCGTCTATGTGCGCGTGCTTGTGTGTGTTCTATGTGTGTGTGTGTGTGTTTGCTCGCGCGCATGTGTTCGTTCGTTCTTTGATTTAACGTCTTTTCACTATGAGTGATATTAGACGGTCGCGCGCGCATGTGTGCGTGCGTCTATGTGCGCTTGCTTGTGTGTGTGTGTGTGTCTGTGTGTGTGTGTGTGTGTCTGTGTGTGTGTTTCCGTGTTCCTCTGTGCATGCTCTCTCTCTCTCTCCAGTGTATCTCCTCTCCTCTCTCTCTTTCTCTCTCCTCTCTCTCTCTCCTCTCTCTCTCTCCTCTCTTTATCTCCCCTCTTTCTCCGCTCTCCTCTCTCTGTCCTCTCCCTTCTCTCACTCGCTCTCTCTCCCTCCCTTCTCTCGCTCTCTCCTTCTCTCGCTCTCTCCCCTGTCTCTCATCTCTCCTGTCTCTCACCCCCCCTCTCTCTCTCTCTCGGTCACCCCTCTTCTTCCTTCGAGTTATGGGTACAACTGTTTAAGTGTTATATTGTGGGTTTACCTTGTTATTGTCGTGTGAACGGACTGGCTGGTTTCTGATGAACAGCTGTTGACTCCAGGTCGATGTCTGCAGGCCATACCCAGACCATAGAATGTATCCTGGTCTGTTTGCTGACCTTGTTCTGTTCCAATCATTCTTCTTGTGTTAGCTTTGTCTTTTATTGGTCCTGTTAACACACCACACACACACACACACACACACACACACACACACACACACACACCACACACACACCACACACACACACACCGTATGGTTGCCAGGGGCTCTTCAGTATTAATAGTGTCCCCATCTTCATAATAATAATAATAATTACAATATTTATATAGCGCAAAATCTTGATAAATCAAATCTAAGCGCTAACCTTCTGGAAATTCTGTGCTAGAAATTTCCTCTTTTCTGTCACTCTCTTTGTTTCTGCCTTGTTCCTTTGCTTTCTGGCATTTCTTCCCTGTCATTTTCTGCCTTGCTAGTCCATTCACCTGTATGTTTTCGATAAAGTCTTGCATGCTTTTTCTTATGATTGATAATTGGGTACATGTATTAAGTGCATTTTTGGCTCCAGGGAGGTGAGATATGCGGAAGAAATTTTAAGTAATTTATGCCCGTTTATATATATATATAAGTGTCCTTAGGTATACTGAAATGTGTATTCAGGTGTGTTTTCTAAATCCTGTGTGCGATAAATTGGACTGAGTGGTCAACGCTGGGGCATGTCCTTGGATTGTGTGGGCGAATGCATTGATATGTGTACTTAATTTTCTTTTAAACAACAATAACAGTGCCGCCCATCATCTGCGAACGTCTGAACCATTCTGCCACCTTTCTCACTGAAACAATAAGAACAAGAATATGAGGCATCTGTCTATTAATCGCAAGAGATAAACCCACCCCATTCCCCGCTACACCCACACACTGTAATGTTCTTGTCAATATAACTGTACTCGATATCACACTGGTACGTGGTTGTTGAATGGTGTGTTGCAGGTTTGCCACAGCTGTGTGCTGTGTGTATATGTAGCCCTTTATGGCCTAAGTGACACCTTTTGTCGTCAGTTTGCCTTTGTGTACTAACATTAGTAACAAATTAATGATGAATCATGCAGTACCCACAGGCGCTGTACACGAACGTGTATATAGTATAGATAATTATGTGTATGTGTTTTTCTCTCTCTCTGTGTGTGTGTGTGTGTGTGTGTGTGTGTGTGTGTGTGTGTGTGTGTGTGTGTGTGTGTTCTCTTTCTGTCTGTCTGTCTGTCTGTCTCTCTTTCTTTCTTTGCCTGTCTGTCTCTCTCACTCTTTCTTTGTCTGTCTGTCTCTCTCTCTCTCTCTCTTTCTTTGTCTGTCTGTCTGTAAGACAGGTCCAAAGGGACCTAATGCTATTATCCTTGACTAATAGAATATTCTGATGTCTGAACTCTCTCTCTCTCTCCCCCTCTACCTTTCCCTTTTTCTTTCTCCCCCTCTCTGTCTCCCCCTCTCTATCTGTCTCTCTCTCCCTGTCACCCTCACCCTCTCTCTCTCTCTCTGTCGTTCTCTCTCGTTTTCTGTCTCTTTTCTGTCTCTCTGTCTCTCTGGTCTCCCAAGTCAACGTGTGTAGAGAACCTGCCAATGCCCGAAGCCCCATCGTGTGTATAGGCATGTAGAATATCAACTATGCACGTTAAAGGCTTTGTAAGTCATGCCAGTGGCTGGCGTATGGAAACATTAAAACACACAGCATGTGTATAGGCATGTAGAATATCAACTATGCACGTTAAAGGCTTTGTAAGTCATGCCAGTGGCTGGCGTATGGAAACATTAAAACACAGCATGTGTATAGGCATGTA
>CM060309.1:103197951-103202951 GCA_030674185.1 Monoplex corrugatus | reverse complement strand
CTCCCTCTCCCTCCTCTCGTTTCCTTCCTCTCCTTCCTTCCGTCCCTCTCTTTTCCTCTCCCTCTCCTCACTCATTTTTCTCCTCCTCTCTTTTTTTCGGTCTGTCTCCCTGCCTGTCTCCTTCCTCCGTTTCCCTCTCTCCTCTCTGTCTCCCTGTCTCTCCCTGTCCCCCCTCTCTTTTTCTGTCTCTCTCTCTCTCGCTGTCTCTCTCCCCCTCCCTCTCCCTGTCCTTCTCTCTCCCTGACCCTCTTTTTCTGTCCCTCTCTCTGTCTGTATGTCTTACTCTCTCTCCGTCTCTTTCCCCCTCCCTCCACTCTTGTTCCATTCCCCTGTAGTATGTGGGACGTGGGATTGGGAATGTTTAGAATTCTTTTTCTCGTCAGACCGAGTGTCTGGAGAATGTACAGATCTGGACATGTGTTTTGGGATGACTGTCTTGTGCTTGGCGTGGTGGGATGTGCGTGCGTGCGTGGTGTGTGTGTGTGTGTGTGTGTGTGTGTGCCTGCTTGTCGGTCCTTGAGAGAACGACCTGGCTACCTCTAGTTCCAGACATGTCACATTTTTCCCCTTCCCGTACACACACGCTAACCCGTACGCACACACTCGCACAGAGCACACAAGCATACACACACACACACACCAACCGACACACACACACACACCGACACACACACACACACACACACACACACACACACACACACACACCACAACCCACATACCCACAACCACCACGCACACACATACGTACGCACGCACACACACACACACACACACACACACACACACACACACGAACGCACTTTCACACACACACACGCACTTACACACGCACTTTCACACACAAACGCACTTTCACACACACACGCACATTAGCACGCGCGCGCACACACACACCGACCCACGCACACGCACGCTCGTGCGCACACACACACACACACACATACATACACGCACCACCACCATCACCACCACCGTCGTCGTCATGTTTCCTGAAAGAATGACTGTCTCCAATCACTAATTTCTCTCACCCCATCCTCGCCCACACCACCCCCACCGTCCTCCCTATTCCAGGTCCGCTAACTCGTGCAGGTCTTGCCCTTCTTCTTCCCCTGTTACTCCTCCTGCTCTGCTCATTCCCCCATCTCCTTTCCCCTCAGGTCCCGTTATTACTCTCTTCCCCTCCCCCCTCCTTATGCTTTTTTCTTTCTTTCTTTTTCTTTCCCCCTGTTTCCTGTTTTCAATTAAGGAGAAGTTTTTCTTTGTTACTATGGGTTGGGGGTGACTTGACTAGTGACTTGAGGTGTGGGGAGAATTCTTTGTTGTACTTTCCCTTTTGTGTGTGTGTGTGTGGTGTGTGTGTGTGTGTGTGTGTGTGTGTGTGTGTGGTGTTGTTTTGTATATCAAAATATGGAGATTTTCTGTTTTACCTTGCCTTTGTGTGCGTGTCTTGTGGTGTTTTATTGGCTTTAAGGACATATAAAATGGTGGTGATCTTGACAGAAGTAATATCTTTCTCTTCCCACTCCTCCCTTTCTCTTTCTCTGTCTCTCTGTCTCTGTCTCTCGTCTCTGTCTCCTCTCTCTGTCTCTGTCTCTCTCTCTGTCTCTCTCTCTCTCTGTCTCTGTCTCTGTCTCTCTCTCTCTGTCTCTCTGTCTCTGTCTCTGTCTCTCTCTTTTTCTGTCTCTCTTCTCTCTCTTTCTCTCCTCTCTTCGTCTCTGTCCTCTCCTCTGTCTCTCTCTCTCTCTCTTGTCTCTTTTCTCTCTCTCTCTCTCTCTGTCTCTGTCTCTCTGAAGTTTATTCATTTTGAGCAGGATACACAAAACCAAACAATATTAGCAAAGCAGTATAGTTCTGTATCAAAAAGTCCAAAACACGCGGAAGACTGCCACATCGAAAGGATCTCTGTAAATGGAGTACGATCATTGTTAGCAATGTGTAAAGTAGCTGCATGTATATGAACAAACGAAACTGTTATAGCATACAGAAAATGTGTATATGATACATAAACAAGCATTGAAGGAATCTTTGGAAACTTCATCTGAAATTGGGGATAAATGTAGCAGCCATTTTCCTCTAACAGTGCACAAGTTCCACCTCAGATTTGCGTTATCTTTTCCAGTCTGGTATTTTGTGGTAATACTTTTTTCTTTTTTTTGAATGGTGCTTGGCTGATCCCCCCACCCCCCACCCGAGTCTGCTTTTATGAATACATGTTTTTTCCTAGAAGGGTTGATAGTCAAAATATTTGATTATTAAATCAAATCTTCAATCTCTGGGCATATTTTCGTCAGTGCCAAAAAAAGGATTATTATTTTTCAGATAGTCTTGATGTTTGCGCAAGTGACGCATTTTGACCTCGATTCTTCTGTCCTTTCCCAGAATCCTCTGACATGTAAACACTTCCCAGGGAAAATACTATGATCAGTGTTGCCTCTGCTCTCCAAACACAAGTCAGCAGGAAAGTTCTTTACCTGCCCCATTTCTTTAAGAATGACATTAATTTGGAGGAATGCGTGTACAGTCATCACCATCATCATCAGGTGCCCTGCCGCATGGCGTTTGCGACCATGGACTTCCATCCATCTCTATCTCTCGTTGCCCCTAGCATCTCCCCCACCCTCCTCATCCCCAGCCACTCTGCAAGTCCGTCCAGCATTCTCTCCCTGGTCTACCTGGTGCTCTCTTTCCCTCCAGCTTTCCCGTTGTGACCAGGTGCTCCAAATCCCACTTCCTCATAAATGGCCTATAAATGTTGCCTGTCTTTTCCTAATCTTCCTTATGAGTGATCTACTTGTGTCTGCCTCCATCAAGACTATCTCGTTTGTTTTCTTTGCTGTCCATGGAACTCTCAACATTCTTCTTAGAAACCACATCACGTAAAGATGAGAAGAACAAGAAAAAAATGATGTAATGGGAGGAGAGGTGGGAGTTAGAGATGACCAGATTTCAGTGGTGAACTCCACTTAAAAATGAACTGGGTAGTGTGTTTGTGTGTGTGCTTACGCACATGCACGCACGCACGCACGTGTTGTTATCCCTCTAAAAAAAAACTGTAACTGTTTCATATTATTTTTTATTTTAGAACGGGTGTTCCTTGTTACCATGGGGCTGGCGGCGTGACGGTACAAAGTGGGGGGTGGGGACAGGAGGGAGGGAAAGACGAGTGGGGAGGGGGGCGAGAGAGGAGTCGAGAGGGAGTTAGGATGGGCCATGGATCGACTACTCGAGGAGGGAGAGAGATGAAGGGATGGAAAACACAGAGAGAGATGGGGGGGGGGGGGAGAGAGAGGGGGGCAGGAGGGAGGGAGGGGAGAGCATGGGTTTTTACAATTTGCTAAGACATCTTCACAAAGAGCACCTTTACATTAATTGAACTATGCCAGACGCACACTCGTACAGATAAAAATCATGATTTCTCTGTCTCTGTCTGTCTGTCTGTCTGTCTGTCTGTCTGTCTGTCTCTCTCTCTCTCTCTCTCTCTCTCTCACACACACACACACACGCGCGCGCGTGTGCTCGCAGCATTCTGTCTGTCTGTCTGTCTGTCTCTCTCTCTCTATCTCTCTCTCTCTCTCTCTCTCCCACACACCACACACACACACACAGGCGCACGCGCGCACGCACACGTATTCTCTCTCTGTCTGTGTCTCTCTCTCTCTCGCGCGCGCGCAGATCACACACGGGCACACACATAGACACGCACACACACATACGCACACATGCACACACACACACACACGCACACACACACACGCACACAAGCACACTCGTACTGTCTTCTCTCTCTCTCTCTCGCGCACACACACACACACACACACACACACACACACACACACATATATATATATATATACACACATACACACACACACCCACACAGACACACACAGCCACACGCGCGCGCGCGCACACACACATATATATATATAATATACACATACAGATACACACACAGACACACACACACGCACGCGTACAGACACACACACACACACACACACCGCGCACACACACACACACACACACACACACACACACACACACCACACACACACAACACACACACACACACACACACACACACACGTACGAAAATGGTAACAGTAGAAGGAATTTATAGGTCTGACAAAGGTGATTGTCCTCACATAGTAACCGCCGACAGTGGGCTGACTGGTTCTATTGATAGAAACGTCGATCACAATCACCGACCATCACCCTTCGAGCACGCAGAAACCAGGATCATGTGAAAACTTACAATTATATAAAAAGATAAGTAGCGAGATTCCTTGAACTCTCCCACAGAGAACAAAAACAAAAAAACAAAAGAAAAAAAAAACAACACACACACACACACAAAAAAAACAAAAACACACACACACACACAAAAACAACAACAAAAAACCCAGCACATTGTACAAATTCAAGAGAAATTCATTGCACTCGGACACTTCCATACGCGCTTCACCCAAATCAGTTGGCAGTTTTATCTGGACGCTCTTCCTGTGCCTGTGCAAACCGTTATGTGTTGGCAAAATCTTGAAATGAGAGGGAAGGGAGGATCGATGAGAAACATTAAGCTGACACCACCAGAATGGTGGGAACATTCAGATGGACAGTGAGCAGGTTAGTTCCTAATGTTGTGGGCTAGCATCGAACTGGAGACATCAGATCTGGAGTCCACGGTTCTATAGTAATGATGATGATAATGATGACATTCATCAGGCGCCAAGTCTTGATTCACAAAATCAAACCAAAGCACGCACTCTCACCATTCATCAAAGCAATCACCCAACAACGACCAAAACTCCAGGACACAAAGCACACGCAAACTGGGGTGCGGAGGACAAAAAACGAAACGAAACGAAACAAAAACAAAAAACAAAACAACAAACCAGCCTGCGCTGAAGACCCAAGAACACATGGCGCCAAAGAACACAAGGAGGCCCAAAGGCCCTGAAACACATGGGTACTGTACAGACCCTGGGCCAAGAACAGAC
>CM060309.1:103185451-103190451 GCA_030674185.1 Monoplex corrugatus | reverse complement strand
CTAACCAGCATATTTAACATTCTGTATGTTTTATACAAATGCTTATCAATTAACATCAGGAAGAGAGTTCTGAATGTTATATAGAACCAATACTGTTGTACGGTTGCGAGGCGTGGACAGTCAACAAACAAAGCCAGAACAAGACTGAGGCAGCCGAGATGTGGTTTCTAAGAAGGATGTTGAGAGTTCCATGGACAGCAAAGAAAAGAAACGAGGCAGTCTTGATGGAGGCAGACATAAGTAGATCATTCCTAAGGAAGATTAGGAAAAAAACAGGCAACATTTATAGACCATTTTATGAGGAAAGGGGAATTGGAACACCTGGTCGCAACGGGAAAGCTGGAGGGAAGGAGAGCACCAGGTAGACCCAGGGAGAAGATACTAGACGGACTTGCAGAGTGGCTGGGGACAAGGAGGGTGGAAGAGATGCTTGAGGCAACAAGAGATAGAGACAGATGGAAGTCCATGATCGCCAACGCCATGCGGCAAAGCACCTGATGATGATGATGATGATGATGATGATGATGATGATGATGATGATGATGTTTTATACACACGAATGAGGTTCAGACACCAGCAGGTCTGCACACATGTTGAGCTGGGAGATGAGAAAAACCCAGTCCTTATCCACTAGGCGTAAGTGTCCAGGGAAGAAGAGAAAAACCCACAGTCCTTATCCACTAGGCGTAAGTGTCCAGGGAAGAAGAGAAAAACCCACAGTCCTTATCCACTAGGCGTAAGTGTCCAGGGGAGAAGAGAAAAACCCACAGTCCTTATCCACTAGGCGTAAGTGTCCAGGGGAGAAGAGAAAAACCCACAGTCCTTATCCACTAGGCGTAAGTGTCCAGGGGAGAAGAGAAAAACCCACAGTCCTTATCCACTGGGCGTAATTGTCAGGCCAGGCGGATCGAACATAGGATCTTCTGATTGGAAATCGACGTTTGCCCACTTGACTACTGCCCTAACATCTCATGACAGGGCGGTAACACACAGACTGTTGCAAGTTGATAGTTAACCCTTTGACTCCCGCACACTGTCCACCAGCTTCCTGCATTGTCAACCACGCTAGCAGAGCATAAACTTAACCCTTTGACTCCCGCACACTGTCCACCAGCTTCCTGCATTGTCAACCACGCTAGCAGAGCATAAACTTAACCCTTTGACTCCCGCACACTGTCCACCAGCTTCCTGCATTGTCAACCACGCTAGCGCGCTAGCAGAGCAAAAACTTAAAACCCTTTGACTCCCGCACACTGTCCACCCGTGTCCTGCATTGTCAACCACGCTAGCAGAGCAAAAACTTAACCCTTTGATTCCCGCACCCTATTCACCAGCTGCCTGCAGGAAGCTGGTGGATAAGATCAGGGAGTCTAAGGGTTACGTTTTTGCAGTTGGTGGATAGAGTGCGAGAGTCAAAGTTTTAATGATTGAAAGTTACTGATTTCACATTTCACGTTACCATCGGTAGGAACGTAAATGTATGCATAATCAAAAATCTTCCAATTTTCCTAACACAGGGCAGCCATAGACAGATGTATGTGTGTGAAAATCTTCCGTGATTAAGTCATTGATTTGGATTGAGCGTATTGAAATTCAGAACAAGTGATCATATGTAGTTTTCCCCAATATTTGCCATCTGTTTCAGTCCCGTTGCTTTGGGTGTGTGTGTGTGTGTGTGTGTGTGTGTGAGAGAGAGAGAGAGAGAGAGAGAGAGAGAGAGAGAGAGAGAGAGAGAGAGCCAAATAAATGCATTTTTATGGAGTAGGCCCCCGAAACCCAATTACGCCAGAAACTAATAAAAGAATAATAAGGCAAAATAACAGCCAGAAAGATAATGTTATAACAATATAACAGTGTGTGGTTGTGTGTATGTGTGCGTGCGTGTGGTTGTGTGTATGTGTGTGTGAGAGAGAGAGAGAGAGAGAGAAAGACAGAGAGAGAGAGAGAGAGAGAGAGAGAGATGCATGTTTTATGGAGAAGGCTGGCAAAACCCAATTATACCAGAAGCTAATAATGAACGATAAAACAAAATAACGATCACAAGATATTATTGGATGATTGAGCGTGTATTTGTGTGTGTGTGTGTGTGTGTGGTGTGTGTGTGTGTGTGTGTGTGTGTGTGTGTGTGTGTGTGTGTGTGTGTGTGTGTGTGTGTGTGCGTGGGGGGAAAGGAGAGAGTGTGTGTGTGTGTGGTGGAGATCTTAATGTTTATCATAGCCACTATGATGAGGGTAGCAACCATCTTTCTACTTGCTGCTCTATACTCCATAACTGTTAACAGGATAGGTAAAAAAAAAAAATTAAAAACGAAGTTGAGATTATTATTCCATAACCTGAGGGTATAGGGGAGTAAAATTTCTAATGAAGACTTCAACTCTTCTCCCAGGATGTGAACCTCATGAAGGTGGCGCCCATCTCCTCTCCCTCGCTGCTTTACCTTCCCCAACATAAACAGGGTGTTGGTGAGGTGGATTTGTGCTGAGTGACTGCGTTTTCGTCCACTTTCGTTTTGTTTAAAACAAAACGGATTAAAGGTACCATATAAAACCATTCAACTGATACAAAGGTACCATATAAAACCATTCAACTGATACAAAGGTACCATATAAAACCCCAACGTTAGATAGGATGTCAAGACCCGAACAGCACATAGGACTTGTGTTCAGGCTTGTGGCTTGTGCCACGATCAGTTTGGATCTTCTCACGTCACGTGGCGTCAGTGGCATCAGTGCTTATGTGATTTGTTTCGAGCAAGAGGCGTTATCTTGAGAAACTCTCTCTCTGTGTCTGTCTGTCTGTCTCTCGCTCACTGTCTGTCTCTCTCTCTCTCCCTCTCTCCATCTGTCTCACTGTCTCTGTCTCTCTCTCTCTTCTATCTCACTGTCTGTCTCTCTGTCTCTCTCTCTCTCTCCTCTCTCTCCTCTCTCTCTCTCTCGTTTGCTCGCTCGCTCGCCCGGTACAGGTTCGAATCCCCGATTGGAATGCGAGAGTTCTAGCACCAGCTACACTGTTAAGGGAGGACCATCCAGCCCCCTTCAATTCATTTTTCGTTCACTGTTCCTTCAGGGTAGCGGGGGTTCTCGTTATCTCTTTGATATCTGTAATACCGTCACAACTTCTTTCTCTAGGTAAAAGTTGCTATTAGCTGTAGGATGTTTGTACTTGCGAGTCACGGTACAGTATGTATAATCATTATTGTTATCATTATTATCATTATTTTAAAGCCCAATCGACTGTGCAAAGCCGTATCAGGGCTATAACCATCTCAACAGCTCTTTAAATCTGACCAAAAAAATTGAAAAAGAAAATCAGGTACACATATTACTGCATTTGAGCACATGCTCTAAGTATATGCCCCTGGTGTTGAATACTCTGACCAATTTATTACCAAGGGAGTTAAAACACAAACCTGAATACAAATGTATAAACATGAACAAATACAGTTAAAATGTACTAAAAACGGGCCTATATTACCTAAACATATCTCTACACATTATGTTTCCTTAGAGTCAAAAATGCACTTGATACATGTACCCAAAGAGAAAGTAGTGGAAGGCTTTATGGAAAAACGTAAACGATTAATGGATCAACAAGGCAGAAAATCAAATAGGAAGAAATGACAGAAAGCAAAGGAAGAAGGCAGAAACAAAGAGACTGACAGAAAGGAAATGTCTAGCACAGAATTTGCAGAAGGTGGAGATACTATCTATTCTGAAAGAGCTCCCTAGCATCCCCATGGGAGAGTGCGTGTAATGAAACCACATTTCCAATGCAGATTAATGAAGCAGTGGTGAATGGAATTAAATGACAGGCGCTGTAGGCAAGTGGTTAGCACTCGGGTTTTTCAGCTAGAAGGTCTGGTGTCGAGCCTCCTTGGTTCTGCTCATTGGATAAAGGGAGATTATTCCCATCTCCCAGGTCAACATATGCACAGTGAATGCTGACCTGCCGGTACCTGAACCCACTTTGTGTGTATACTGCACACAGACCACCAAGTGTACGCGTCTCTCCCCCCCCCCCCCCCCAGGGGAAGCTGTAGGCTCTTTCAGTATAAATGGTATTCCCCCACCTTCTGGAAATTTTGTGCTCGAAATTGTTTTGTTTTTTCTGGGATTCTCTTTATTTCTCCCTTGCTGCTTTGCTTTTGTATTGTCTCTTCCAATTATTTCCTGCTTTGCTGGTCCATTCACCTGTATGTTCGTCTATAAACCTTTCCATACTGATCATTGGGCACATGTATGTAATGTGGTGTGCAGAAGCAATTTTAGCTAATTCGAGTAGTTTTCCTGTATATTTTAGTGCACCAAGTTATGTTTGTACATTTATAATTAGGTGTGTTTTTAAAAATTTTTTTTTTTACTTCCTATTGATAAATTGGAATGATAAACTCCAGAGGCATATCCTTACATGATGTACACGAATGCATCGATGTGTGTACTGATGTTTTTCTTGTTTTTTTGTTTTTGTTTTGTTTTTTTCTATCCTCCCAGGTTCACAGAAGTGTTGAGATGGTAATAGCCCTGATATGGCTCTGGGCAATGGGCTGGGCTTTAAACAACTACAACAATAATAACAATAATGGGCTGTAAACATGAATGAGAATGATAACCTAAATCAAAGTGGCCGCCAATGTGCAAGCAAATACGAACCAGAAAAACAAAAGTAGAATTAAACGCGAATTTTATACAATTCTAGACATTAGTGCATATGGAATTCATTCCGAGCTCGGAGACGTCATCTTGTGAAATTGAAACTTCATACGAAAAAACATAACAGGCGGAAATTTTCGGCAAACGGGTCTTTAGGTGTATATGATACCAAAAAAAATCCAAAACAAAACAAAAAAACAAAAAACCTAAATGCAGAACATTTGGCACAGTATACGCTTGACAAAGGCCAGTTGGTCAAAGATTTACGTCTATATTGTTTTGCAGTATTAAATATGCATTCTTCTTCTTCTTTCTTCTTCTTCTTCTTCTTCTTCTCTTCTTCTTCTTCTT
>CM060309.1:103167951-103182951 GCA_030674185.1 Monoplex corrugatus | reverse complement strand
TGTTTCTGCCTTGTTCTTTTGCTTTCTGTCATTTCTTCCTATCATTTTCTGCTATTTTTTTCCTGTTGAAGTTTTGCATGTTTTGAAAACGGTTATAGCCCTGATATGGCTCTACGCAGTCGGCTGGGCTTCAAACAACAATAGCGATAACAAGATGTTGCTGTATAGCGCTGTCTTGAATTGTGAGTACAATGTACACAGCTGTGTTATAGTTCGTTGACCTTGTCAGTGGTATTGGTTGGTTTCCCTTACTAGATCAGTGGACTCAAGATCCCTTGTCACGAGTTCAATTCCAGCATGTAACATTAAAAACTGGGCTGTCCGCTGTCCGTGTTAAAGTTTCCATCATTCTGGTGCTGTCAGCTTACTGTTTTTTTCCCTCCCCCTTCCTATTTTAAGACATTGCCAGCGCATAAGGTTCTGCGCAGACTTCAGATTGTGCCAGATGATTATTGGCAAGGTAGAGCGTATATGCGATTATGCTAATGTGATGAATCCCTTTGGAACAAACTCCAAGACTTTGATCTTGGTGTTGGAGCTCTTGTTGTATGTCGTGTGTGTCGTTTGTGTCTGTGTGTGTCTGTGACAGAGAGAGAAAGAGAGAGAGAGAGAGTGTGTGTGTGTGTGTGTGTGTGTGAGAGAGAGAGAGAGAGAGAGTGTGTGTGTGTGTGTGTGTGTGTGTGTGTATGTGTTTGAGCGTGCGTGCTTTTGTGTCAGCGTGCGCGTGCGTTCATCTGCGCACACCTGCGCGTGCAGTCATGAACCCAAATTACCAGTTAAGAAAATCTCAGAGCCGGAAACGATAGAGGATTCCTGTTTTGAGCCGGTGAGACGATGGGATTATCTTACTTGTGAAGAACGGATCCCGTTAGATGCTAAGATAAACATGCACAAACGGTGCCTGCATTGGCGGATAATTCTGTCAACACTGCCGTCATTTTTATAATCGTACACTTCTGCTTGATTTTGTGTTGTGTTGTTGTTGCTGGTGATGGTGGTGGTGCTGTTTGTGTGAAAGAGAGAAAGAGGGAAGGGTGGAGAACATAGATGGAGAGGGGTAGGAAGGAGAAAGAGACAAGCATATAAATAAGCAGCAAGATGATAAATAAAAACGGTTTATAAGGGTGTTTGTGTGACTGTTGTAGTAACGGGGCTGGGGGTGCCTGTGAGTTGGTGTACCCGCACGCATATGTGTACGTACATGCTTGCGTGTGTGTGGTGTGTGCGTGCGTGCGTGCGAGGGGGTATGTGTATACGTATATAACAGTGTGTATGTGCGCGTGTGCGTGTGTGCGTGCGAGGGGGTATGTGTATACGTATATCAGTGTGTGTGTGTGTGAGGGTGTGTGTGTATACGTCTCTATTCTCTCTCTCTCTCTCTCTGTCTCTCTCTCTCTCTCTCTCTCTCTCTCTCTCTCTCTGTGTGTGTGTGTGTGTATGTGTGTGTGTGCACTACAGGCTACAAACGCATCCGTGATTGTGCGCACGAGTCTGCCTGTGCACTAGCGTTAACATTTATCCAAAACTGTCGACGTTAGGCACTGCACAGATGGAAGGAATAGGTAATATGCAGTGTACCTGTGCTCCAGAGTAAAATTCTTTTTTGAAAAAACCCAAAAAAACACCACCACCACCACCGTGTTTGACCATAAGACAGGTAGATCTATGTAGTTTAGACCATCATTCACGGTGGTCGCTATCAACACTGTGGATTTCCCAGCTTGGTTGAAAATTTGCTTGGTTTTGTGTTTTGTTGTTGTTTGCCTTGGTGACGATGGTGGTGATGTGGTAGTGGTGGTGGTGGAAGTAGTGGTTATGAATAGTGGCGATGGAGGTAGTGGATAGTGGTGGTGGTAATGATGTTGATAGTGGTGGTGATGGTGATAATGGTAATGATGGTGGTGGTGACGATGGTGGTGATGTAGTGGTGGTGGTGGAAGTAGTGGTTATGAATAGTGGCGATGGAGGTAGTGGATAGTGGTGGTGGTAATGATGTTGATAGTGGTGGTGATGGTGATAATGGTAATGATGGTGGTGGTGACGATGGTGGTGATGTAGTGGTGGTGGTGGAAGTAGTGGTTATGAATAGTGGCGATGGAGGTAGTGGATAGTGGTGGTGGTAATGATGTTGATAGTGGTGGTGATGGTGATAATGGTAATGATGGTGGTGGTGACGATGGTGGTGATGTGGTAGTGGTGGTGGTGGAAGTAGTGGTTATGAATAGTGGCGATGGAGGTAGTGGATAGTGGTGCTGGTAATGATGTTGATAGCGATGGTGATGGTGATGATGGTGGTCGTGGCACGAGTGGTGGTTTGTGATGGGGATGGTAGTGATAGTGTTGGTTGTGATGAGGGAGGCGGCGTTGGTGGTGGTGGTGATGTGTGATGATTGGTTGATGGTGGTAATGGAGATGATGCTCAGAGTGGTGTGGGCGGTAGTGGTAGACACTGTGTGTATGTGTGTGTGTTGTGTGTGGTGTGTGTTGTGTGTGTGTGTGTGTGTGTGTGTGTGTGTTATTATTATTTGGTTGGCGTGGTTCGATGTTACGTCAGCACCCACCTCAGGTGATAATGGCCAACGGTGGTAACCATCCCAGGGAAGTGGGAGAAGGGGGGAACTTACCTAATCCTATACTGACACATCACCACAACTATGATGTTAATAAGATGGACAGTAAGAAGGCCGTTTCCAGCATAGTGCACACCGTGGTCCGATCAGCTAAGTGAGCCAACGAGGCCCCACTGTGTGTGTGTGTGTGTGTGCGTGTGCACGCGCGCGCGCGTGCGAAAGGGGGGGGGAGAGAGAGAGAATGTGTGCAAGTGAGTGTGTCTGTCTGAGAGTGAGTTTATGTGTGTGTGAGGGAGACGAGAGACAGTGTGCAAGTATGCATGAGAGAGAAAGTGTAAGTGTGTGTGTGTGTGTGTGTGTGTGTTGTTTGTGTGTGTGCGCGCGCGCGCCTGAGAGAGGAAGTGTGCGTGTATGTGCGTGAGAGAGGAAGTGTGTGTGTGTCACAGAGTTTAAGTATTCGTGAGAGAAGGAGAGAGAGCGCGCGCGCGTGTGTGTGTGCGCGTGTGAGGGAGAGAATTCCATTTCCAGTAATGATTCATTTGTAGGCTATCACTTGTAACAACATATTTATTTCTGCTGTACACAAAACATAGCACAGTGGTTCGTGACATGGGACGGCCAAAAGCTGTGGGGTAGTTGTGCATAGCAGCATGCACGTGGAGCGCGCGTTCTCCTTCGAGGTTGACTGTTCTGATAACAACATCTTCCCCCACCCCCTTACCCTGTGACAGTCAGGAGCGGAAAGGAAATGAGTGTGAAATCCCTGACAGAGACAGAAAGAGAGAGTGTGTGTGTGCGCGTGCGTGCACGCGCGCGCGCGCTCGCGCTGTGCTTGTGTGTCCCCGCGCTCGCTTGCCTAAACATCCATTCCGAGTTATCGATGTTATTCAGACTGGGAACAAGCAAAGTCGGAAGCGACGGAAAATCATGGCGGCGTATCGTGGAAAAATCCGGTTTGGCAAGAAGAGAGGTAGGTATACATAATATTAAATACATCACACACACACACACACACAGACACACACACACACACACACACACACACACACACACACACACACACACACACACACACACACACACACACACACACACACACACACACACACACACACACACACACACATACACAACACACACAAAACAACACAAACACACACACACACACACATACACATACACACACACACACACACACACTTAATACACACACACACACACACACACCACGCACACAAGCACACCACCACCACCACCACCACCACACACACGTACACACATACGCTATGAAGAGGATGGAGGATACGAACTATGCTGTAGTGTCGTAAAGGGACTGCCTACCATTAGTCGATGTCCGAACAGCGAAAATCGTACTTCTCGGGACGAAGCGATAGGGGGGAATAACTGACAAACACGGGAAGATAACTAAAGGGACTTACTGGCCAGTAACAAATGAAGAAGGGAAGCAACCCTTCAGAACGGAAGAAAACTGATGGAGAGGTAACTGAAGAGAAGGGGAGATAAGTGATGAAAACGGCAGACAACTATGATCCCTGAGTCTCAGTCCTGTATAAGTCAGTAATCAACTATGACACTGATGTCCTTTTCGCTCGTCTGTCGCTTATACCATCATGGGTGTCAGGGGGAGATACCATCATGGATGTCAGGGGGAGATACCATCATGGATGTCAGGGGGAGATACCATCATGGGTGTCAGGGGGAGATACCATTATGGATGTCAGGGGGAGATACCATCATGGGTGTCAGGGGGAGATACCATCATGGTGTCAGGGGGAGATACCATCATGGGTGTCAGGGGGAGATACCATCATGGATGTCAGGGGGAGATACCATCATGGGTGTCAGGGGGATACCATCATGGTGTCAGGGGGAGATACCATCATGGGTGTCAGGGGAGATACCATCATGGATGTCAGGGGGAGATAGCATCATGGATGTCAGGGGGAGATACCATCATGGATGTCAGGGGGAGATACCATCATGGATGTCAGGGGAGATAGCATCATGGATGTCAGGGGGAGATACCATCATGGATGTTAGGCGGAGATACCATCATGAATGTCAGGGGGAGATACCATCATGGATGTCAGGGGGAGATACCATCATGGTTGTCAGGGGGAGATACCATCATGGATGTCAGGGGGAGATACCATCATGGGTGTCAGGGGGAGATACCATCATGGATTGTCAGGGGGAGATACCATCATGGTTTCAGGGGAGATACCATCACTGGTGTCAGGGAGATAATCATGGGTGTCAGGGGGAGATACATCATGGATGTCAGGGGAGATACCATCATGGATGTCAGGGGAGATACCAGTCATGGATGTCAAGGGGAGATACCATCATGGATGTCAGGGGAGATACCATCATGATGTCAAGGAGAATATGGATGTCAGGGGAGATAACCATCATGGATGTAAAGGGAAGATACCATCATGGATTCAAGGGGAGATACGTCATGGATGTCAGGGGAGATACTCGTGGATAGTCAAGGGGAGATACCATCATGGATGTCAGGGAGATAGCATCATGGATGTCAAGGGGAGATAGCATCATGGATGTCAAGGGGAGATACCATCATGGTGTCAGGGGGAGATAGCATCATGGAGTCAGGGGGAGATAGCATCGTGGATTCAAGGGGGAGATAGCATCATGGATGTCAGGGGGAGATAGCATCATGGATGTCAGGGGAGATAGCATCATGGGTGTCAGGGGAGATAGCATCATGGATCGTCAGGGGGAGATAGCCATCATGGACGTCAGGGGGAGATACCATCATGGACGTCAGGGGAGATACATCATGGGTGTCAGGGGGAGATACCATCATGGGAGTCAGGGGGAGAATAGCATCATGGATGTCAAGGGGAGATAGCATCATGGTGTCAGGGGGAGATAGCATCATGGATGTCAGGGGGAGATACCATCATGGATGTCAGGGGGAGATACCATCATGGATGTCGGGGGAGATACCTTCATGGATGTCAGGGGAGATAGCCATCATGGATGTCAGGGGGAGATACATCATGGATGTCAGGGGGAGATGCCATCATGGATGTCAGGGGAGATACCACCATAGATGTCAGGGGGAGAGAGAGAGGCGACAGTCAACCCCAAGCTGGAAGGTCTAACACGGAGAAAAGCCGTGTGAATCAAAAGTCGTTCACACCGTCGTTCTTGGTGTCTTCCTTGGTCTGCCTCTCGCTTTTAAATCCACACGTCCTCTCACTCCGCGCACGTCTGTGGGCTGTATATCTCGGTCTGCTGATGGATGTGATGGTGGACTGGTGTTATTCCCACCATTTCTGGGATCTTGTTGTTTGTGATCATGTCACGTGTGGTCATGTTGACAGCTGTTCGCAAACAATGCATTTCACAATAATGATTTTGTACCCTAGGGTTTGTTGGGTCCGGGTCCGGGTCTGACCTGACTGTGGTATGTCAGGGTGGTGATGAAAATGCCATTTAACTGGTGAGCCTGGATTTTTGTGTCTAGTAGTCAGTGTAGGAGTGTTGGGGAGTTTTAGAGAAGTAGGACAAGTTGATAATAGACGTCAACGCCCTGTCGCTATGGAAGCAGGTGTTTTCCATCCCACACATCCTTACTAACAACTCCTCCCCAGGAGCACTTAGCACTGACAACGGGGTCTGTTACATGTATCTTTCTCTGGCACTGGTGGTCAGTCACGCACATAGTCATGCAACAATTAGTACATTACACATTATATTTCATTTTCATTCCTTCCATTTTAGAAACATCACAAAGTTGTTCATATAAAATGAATTTAAAAAATTCTTTAGTGCACATTAGATAGAAATTGGAATGTTTACAGAAATGATAAAATGGCTTTGAATAATTTGTTTGGGGTGCAAAAAATGTACCAACGTTCGCTGTAAAAACAAACGAAACCAAAAATAGGTCAGGATAGGGAGGCCAAATTGTACCTAGGAATTTCAAATAAGCGCATATCTAACTAAATAGAGACATTTTAATTTTCATTGTGTACACATTTATAGTCTTCCGAAGCAATATGTTGAAACAGCAAGCTTTAGATTTTGTATTGTTGTGTATGCTGTTTTCAGCGACATATACCGATAGTGCGTTAACAGACGTTGTTTACTTCCTGGATTCCTGTCTTTCTGTCTTCAGTGAAAAGACTGCCAAAGTGTTTGAGTTCACCTATTTGTTCGAGTTTTGTCATTAACATTGATGCTGCAGTCGCCTGATGTTACGCCGACTTTCATCGTCTCAGTTTTGCTTTGCTGACTTTCATGCTTTAAGTTTTCACAAATAATGGTCTGGCTAGTTTTGTGTTCCTGTAATGTTTCTTCTTCTTCGTGTGCTAGGCTGTGATTGTCAGTAAACACCATGGCGTCTAAAGATTGAGCGTCTGGGCTTGCTGGTTTCGTGAACTTGTCGACATAAACGGTAAACAATAGTGGTGATAGGACGCAGCCCTGTCACACACACATCGGACGTGACTTGAAGGCAGTCGGTAAGTCGTGACACTGATGCATGGCCCAGCAGTGTTTGTAGCCAACCAGTTCTCTGACCAGCATTGCGGGCCATGTACCTATCCGTCTTGTAACGTTGGCTTGTTGTGCTCCATGTCAATTCGTCATGCCTTCCACAGGCCAGCCGGATACCCCGTGGGAATGCCGGGAGCTCTTGCAGTATAAATTGTTTCTCCACCTACTGGAATATCTATCACTCGCCTTGTTTCTTTGCTTTCTGTCGTCTCATCTTTTCTTCATGTTCTACTTTGCTGTTTCATTCATCTGTATGTTCTGCATAAAGCCTTACGTACTTTGTCTATTAGAATCGCTATTTAGTTTATTATCAACTGCATTTTAGCTCTAATGAAATGTCAACTAATGGACATTTTAGATACTATAGGTCAGTATTTATGTGTTTGTGTATTTAGTTATGTCTATGCGCTTGTAAGTTTTTGTTTTAGTCCCTCTGTTGATAAATTGGGTAGAATGGGCAACGGCAGGGCATAGAAGAATCAATTTCGTGAATGCAATGATATGTGTTTAATTTTTTTTTCGGGTCATGGATGTGTTTCAATGTGTGTGTGTGTTGTTGTGTGTGTGTTGTGTATGTTGTGTTGTGTGTGTGTGTGATGTGTTGTGTGTTGTGTGTGTTGTGTGTGTGTGTGTGTGTGTGTGTTGTGTGTGTTGGTATTGTGTGTGTGTTTTGTGATGTGTGTGTGTGTTGTTGTGTTGGTTGTGTTTGTTGTTTTTGTTGTTGATGTTGTGTGTTGTGTGGTGGTGTGTGGTGGTGTGTTGTGTGTGTGTGTTGTGTTTGTTTGTGGTGTTGTGTGTTGTATGTGTGTGTGTGTGTGTGTTGTGTGTGTGTGTGTGTGTGTATGTGTGTGTGTGTGTGTGTGTGTGTGTGTGATGTGGTGTGTGTGTGTGTGTTGTGTGTGTGTGTGTTGTATGTGTTATGTGTGTGTGTATGTGTGTGTGTGTGAGTGTGTTGTGTATGTGTGTGTGTGTTAGAGATGGTTATGGCCCTGATATGGCTGTGAACAGTCAGTCAGCTGGGCTGTAAACACCAATAATGATGGTGCTAATAGTCAGCCAGCCCTTGCTTCTGTAGTCCTCGTCGTGGTGGGAGATGGACACGGATCAGCTGGTTTATGGGGTTCTGGTGAACCTACAACAGAACTGGCAAACCGGTAAGGGACACACCACAAACTTCTACAACACACTGTTATAGGGAAAATGAAACGGAGAGATCAGGAAGGACGGCTTCCCGTCTACTTCCCGCACAGACATAGAGACACACAGATAGACAGAGAGAGACACATACACACACACACACACACACACACACACACACACACACACACACACACACACACACATACACACACACACACACACTACACACACACACACACACCATACACACACACGCACACACATACACACACACGCATGCACACACGCACGCACACACACTCTCTCTCTCCCTCTTCCTCCCTCTCCCTCCCTCCCTCCCTCTACCCCCTCTTTCTCTTTTTTTTTTAACCACATCATTATGTTAAGTGGTCCGTGCTTTGGTCACAGCAGTACGGGTTGACATGTGTTTGTTGTGCCTGTGTTCGCGTCAGTCATTTCACTCTTTCGTAAAACATTAGGGCTCTTGTGAATTGATGTGTTGTACGTGTAGACATTATTGTGATTATCATTATTCATACGTTACACGTCTGGGTGTGGTGTTGGTTTTGTGTGTGTGTGTGTGTGTGTGTGTGTGTGTGTGTGTGTGTGTGTGTGTTAGTTGTTGCTACTGGTGCTGCCTTTGTTGATAATGTTGTGATTAGTTGATATATCACTGTTCCCGATAGTTAAAGAATACAGTGGGTATCTGTCAATCCCAGGCCTATTCGACTCCAGTACTTTATGCAATAAAGATTTGTATACGGAATACAGTGTTTCCGTCAGGCAATTTGCACCAGTTGACTTTCTGTTTTATGAACCACAGTGGGAAAAATGGTAAGGGGTGGTTCCCGTGTGTGTTTGTGTGTGTGTGTGTGTGTGTGTGTGTGTGTGTGTGTGTGTGTGTGTGTGTGTGTGTGTGTGTTTTGTGTTTTGTATGTGTTGTATGTGTGTGTGTGTGTGTGTGTGTGTGTGTGTGGTGTGTAGTGCGCGCGCGCGAGCCCGGCTTGGGGATATGTGTGTAACGGTGTTGTATGTCTTTCTTGTTTGTTGTGTGTGTGGTTTGTTTGTTTCTGTCTGTCCCCTCAGAATTTTTACGCGTGAAATGTTCTGTCTCTCTCTGGAGGAAAACACATCGATGGTGCGAAGCCACCCGATTTCTTTTTATTCACTGTTGGTGTATATCATTGTTTTTCTATGAAAGTGGATTTCTCTACACAATTTTACCAGAGATATATCTTTAGCTACAGTGGGATCTTTCAACGTGCGTGGATGCGTGCTGCACACTGGACATCGGACACCATTTATGGTTTCTTGGCGTTGGGGGTGGAGGTGGGGGAGAGAAAATCACCGTCCTACAGGGAACTGTACGTGTGGGTGCATCATCCACTTGGCAACCGGCCAGTCAAGTAGCTGACGAAGGGAAGTAACTGAATGGACAAGGGCGATAACTGATGAGGATAGATAACTGTGACACTGACGTATGGACCGATAGTGTGTGTATGTAACCAACCCGCTCTGTGACCAGTGTTGTGGAGAAACGCTTGATTTTAGTATTGAACGATAGTAGCATTAGGTCCTATCGTTGGACCTGCCTTACAGCTAGTGCTCGCTTTCCTTCACACACAGTATTCTTGTCTTTTTCTCCCGCAACTCTGTGAAGAATCATTGGAGCGCCGCACCAAAGAACTGTTAATCAGATTCCTCAGTTCAGTCGGTTGTGTGCCAAAGCTTGGATCTCTCTGCACATGGTTTCTCTGTCCATTTGGCATTGTTGTCAGTCCATCGTTTTCATCGTCTTCCCTCACGGTCTCTCACCTGCAACAGTTCCTGGAGGATTGACTTAGCAAAGTCATTGTAGCGGATTTGTTACTTAGTAAAATAACATTTATTCTATTTTTTTACGTAATTAGTCATTCATATTCATTTGTTTTTGTCACTCTGGATTTACCATGTGAAAACTCAGGCTGTTATCCCCGTTGAGAGCGCGTTGCCGCGGTGCAGGCGCCTCCCATTTTTTAAATACTTTTTTTTTTTGCTTCATAAAGACGAGAAGGCTAATTGGCCATTAAATTAAAGGGAGGGACCTGGGAAATGAACCTATCCGTCTCAAGTATTTCATGCCAGGTCAGCTGGGCGAAAGCCTTGCTCTTAACGATTTTCAACTGCCACGGATCGTTAACGTGCGCATGCCAGAAGGCACATGGGTCCGACCGTGTATGTCGCGAAGGCCACGGTCCGACTCGTTTTTCGTTCCTTTCCGAAGGTCCAGACGTTCGGTTCGATTTTCCGGTCAAACTGAGGAGAAAAGTCAAGGCCTCAGCGGGAAACGAACCCTGGAATATCCAGTTTAGTTTCTGGCAGACGAACGTCTGAACCATCCTGCCACCATTCTCCCTTTAATTACAGTCAGGTCAGAGGTCGTTCTCTGCTACTGGTAACCATGTAACCCAGTACTACCTTCCGCATGTGGGGAGCAAACACCCGCCCCACCCCCCTCAAAAAACAAAAACAAAAAAACGAAGAAAAAAAACCCATCCGACCTGGAGAGCCGGGATGGGATTTGCCAGGTTCGACTTGCTCAAGACACGCCATTGACGTACACACTGTGTAAGCATACAAATATAAACGTAGAGTCATCATCAGGTGCCTTGCCACATGGCGTTGGCGATCATGGCATTCCATCTGTTTCTATCCCTTGTTGCCGCAAGCACGCACACCACGCACGCACGCACACCACGCACGCACGACACCACACACACACACACACACACACACACACACACACACACACACACACACACACACACACACAGAATCTAGCCCATGCCATTTTTCCCACTGTGTTCAGACAACAGAAAACCAACGTAGAGTGCATTCAACAAAAGTATGGAAATGAATTGTAAAAACGTTAGCCTAGAAACGTACTACTAAGTATAAGGAAGACAGACAAAGCCGACATAAAACAAAGAATCAAAGAGGGAAGTGGTAATTATTGAACTGGTCGTTTGTCATGACGCACGTTTATGCACAGAAACAGGTTTGTGTATCGGGCCACAAACATACGTGTACGACTTTGTACAGGTGGGGCTAAGATGATGTTATACGATGATTTGAGGAGAGTTTTAGTTTGGGGAAGTGGTGATAAGGATAGAGTGAAAGAAAGTTTGGGGAAGTGGTGATAAGGAATAGAGTGAAAGAAAGTTTGGGAAGTGGTGATAAGGATAGAGTGAAAGAGAAGTTGGGGAAGTGGTGATAAGGATAGAGTGAAAGAAAGTTTGGGGAAGTGGTGATAAGGATAGAGTGAAAGAAAGTTTGGGGAAGTGGTGATAAGGATAGAGTGAAAGAAAGTTTGGGGAAGTGGTGATAAGGATAGAGTGAAAGAAAGTTTGGGGGGGGGGGGGAGTCATATATTCTCTCATAAGAAATAGCGTGTTTTGTTGTCAGTTCCGCCCTTTACCTCAGTCATTAGATGGCCATGTTCATAACGCAGGGGTTGTGGGTTCAATCCTGGGCCGGACCACGGTTTTTAATGCAGGCTGGTTGGTTCTTTCGATATAGCAGTGGACTCAAGACATAGATCTCCCAGCCGGCAACATCCACAGCTGGCCTATTAGCCGCCCATCTTAATGTTTCCAAGGGTCTGCCCTGGTCTTCACTCATCTTAAATGTTTTCATCATTCTGGTGGTGTCGGTTAGTGTTTTATAGATCCGTCCTCCCTCCCCCCCCCCCTCCCCACTTCAAGACCTTGCCAGCACATAGGGTTTTGCGCAGACTGAAGAAATCTGCCAGATAACTGCTGGCACATGTGGGTAGAGCGCAGATGGAATTGTGTGAGTGAGAGGAAACTCTCTTGAACAAAATCCAAACTCTAAACTCCTAAAGTAGAAGAAATACTTTTACTTCTTCCTTCGTTTCCCGTCTACATGTCTGGTGATAGATATGGCCGGTGTTCGTTCTTTTTTTTTTTTTTTATTTCCCCGGTTGCCATGTATGTAGCTTGGTGGTCAGATACGTGCAATGTAGTATTCCCACCCGTGTCCCCTGGCGTGACACACGGGACGGGAGGGACCTTTCCTAGCTGACAGTGGATCCTGCTAAGACGTAGAACCCTCACCTTCTCCACTTTAACCCTCTGACTCCCGCCCCCTGTCCATGCTAGAAAGGCAAAAACTTAACCGTTTGACACCCTCACCCTATCCACCAGCTTCCTGCGAAGCTGGTGGATAGGGTGAGGTGTCAAACGGTAAGTTTTCAGTTGGTTGATAGGGTGCGGGAGTTAAAGGGTTTAAGGGACGTCTGTGGGCGATCGACGTTCTTGTCTTATGTAGGTGACTGTGTAGACATTTGTGTATATTGCATGGTAGGCTACTGTGGTGTGTTTTAAAATACCCCTCCCTGCTGGCTCGGATGGTGCCTCTGACTTCAGCCCTGTACAGGGGATACAAGGTACACACATACTTCAATAGACATGTGTGTGAACATACATGTTTCGATTGTGCACGCACCACCCACCCACCCACCACACACCACACACACACACCACACACACACACACACACACACACACACACACACAGAGTCTATTCTCTCCCCCCCCCCCCTTTTTTGTTTCAAATATATACACACCCGCGCGCATATGTTTCCCCGTTCTTTCTGTCTTGTCTTTATTTGAGTATGTATCTCTCTCTTTCAACAATCTCTCTCTCTCTCTCTCTCTCTCTCTCTCTCTCTTCTCTTCTCTCTTTCTCTCTCTCTCTTTCTCTCTTCTTTCTTTCTCTTCTCTGTCTCTGTCTCTCTCTGCTCTCTCTCTCCCTTTTTCTCTCTCTCTCTCTCTCTTGCACTCTTGCAAGAACAAAAGTCTTTTATGCGTATAGTAGTGGCCCATTGCGACCTACACAAAGGGAATAATACAGTTAGTGACCGGCTGTCACGGTCTTTATACATGCAGCCAGCTACAGCCTGCCCCAGAGTCCCATCCCACGTGATATGGTTTTCTTACAGAAACAGGAATGAAAATGTACAATAGGCCTACTAGAGTTATATATGTATCTGTGAGTGAGAGAGAGAGAGAGAGAGAGTGTGTGTGTGTGTGTGTGTGTGTGTATGTGTGTGTGTGTGTGAGGCAGAGACAGAGAGAGACAGAGAGAATATCCTTAATTTTGAATAGAGATATTATCCGAGATGAGAGAGAATGCGCGTGCGCTTCCATAATGTGTTAGCACAATTTCTCAGCTGCTTCTGAATGGATCTGAATCGCTGTTGGCTCAAAGATGTTGAACGTTAAGGAGTGGCATATGCATACGTTTGGAGGACAAGATGTCAAGGTCAAAGTCACACAGAAACGAGAAAAGTCAAAAAATGGGGATGTACTCGGGGCGAAAATAAGCACTTTTTAGGACTTAGTGTGAATATCCTTTTGTCAGGAAGTTGTAACACTGTTTACAATCTGTTTTCACTACTATGACGGTGCTTGTCCTTGTTTCTTGTTGAGAATAATTTGAACTTGTGATTTTTTTTTTTTTGCGGATCTGTCATTGAGGGTGTTGCTCTGTATCTCTTGGGTCTGGTTGATCGGTTGATACCAGGTTGACATTAATTATGAGAGTGTAGTGTCGTGTATGGCCCTATCACGCAGTCCCAGTCATGAACAGTAACTCCGTAGCATCATCACTGCCATCACTATTGTCACTATCATAGTATTCTGGGTGTCCCATGTAACAGAGCCCGAAACCTGTGGGGATACCGGGGGTGGGGGAGGGGGCTTTTTCAGTATAAATAGTGTCCCCCACCTCCTGGAAATTCTGTGGTAGAAATCTCCTCTTTTCTGTCAGTCTCTTTGTGTCTGCCTTGTTCTTTTGCTTTCTGTCATCTCTTCATATCATTTTCTGCCTTGCTGGTCCATTCACCTGTATGTGTTCTGTAAAGCCTGCCATGCTGTATCTAAGATTGGTAATTGGGTACATGTATTGACTTCATTTTTTGACTCTAAATAAATGTGGAGCAATTTTAGGTAATTTAAGCCCGTGTGTGTCTGGTGTCGTGTGTGTGTGTTTTAATGTCCTTAGTTATGCTTACATTTGGATTTGGATTAACTTTTTAAACCTTCTGGTGATAAATTGGGATGGGAAAAGCCCATTGTGCCTCTGTTGACGAACAACAGGGTATATCGTTATTCAATATAAAAAAGATTTGTATTTTTTGGGGGGTGGAAGGGGGATAGGGGGGAGGGCATAGACGCATGGAGCACATACAGATGCTGGCTCAGAACACACAGAAATGAAGGACCTTCGTTGTTGCCTTACGTGCCAGTGCCCTAGTGGACAGTAAGTAACACGGACTGTACATTATTATTATTTTATCATTTATTTGTTCATTTTTGTCTATTTACCCCGTGAGGATGCCGGGGGCTCTTTCAGTATAAATAGTATCACGTGTATGTTTTCGAGGGAAGTGAGATATACAGAAGTAATTTTCGGTAATTTAGGCCTGTTTTGATATGGTTTAGTGCCTTTAGTTATGTTTAAATTTGTATTCAGGTATGGTCAACGCCAGGGGCATCTCCTTAGATTATGTGCGCGAATGCATTGATATGTGTACTTAAACTTTCTTTTCCTTTTTTCTCCCCCTGTTAAAGGTATGTTTATAACCCTGATATGGCTCTATGCAGTCGGCTGGGCTTTAATTAAACAAAATGATCAGAATATATCAGTTATCTACTTATCTCTATACATCTAGTTA
>CM060309.1:103090451-103165451 GCA_030674185.1 Monoplex corrugatus | reverse complement strand
TACTGCTACTACTACTACTATGCTACTACTACTACTACTACTACTTTCTACTACTACTACTATACTCGTCCTCTTCCTGCTCCTTTCTTCTTAAGACTTATTCATCTTCTTCTTCTCCTCCTCTTCTTGCTCCTCCCCCTCCTGCTTCTGTTTTCTTCTTAAGACTTTTCTTCTTCCTCCTCCTCCTCCTCTTCTTCCTCTTCTTCCTCTTCTCGTGTTCCTCCTCCTTTCTCCTTAAGACTTTTCTTCTTCTCCTTTTTCTCCTGTTCCTTCCTTCATAAGAATCTTCTTCTTCTTCTGCTTCTTCTGCTTCTGCGTCTTTTTCTGCTTCTGCTTCTTCTGCTTTTTCTTCTTCTTCTTCTTCTTCTTCTGCTTTTTCTTCTTCTTCTTCTTCTTCTGCTTTTTCTTCTTCTTCTTCTTCTTCTGCTTTTTCTTCTTCTTCTTCTTCTGCTTTTTCTTCTTCTTCTTCTTCTTCTGCTTTTTCTTCTTCTTCTTCTTCTTCTTCTTCTTCTTCTTCTTCTTCTTCTTCTTCTTCTTTTTCTTCTTTTTCTCTTTCCTCTTTTCTTCTTCTTTCTTTCTTTTTCTTCTCTCTCTCTGTTTTTCTCTTTCTTCTTCTTCTCTTTCTTCTCTTCTTCTGCTTCTTCTTTTCTTCTTCTTCTTCTCTTTTTCTCTCTCTCTTCTTCTTCTTCTCTCTCTCTTCTTCTCTCTTCTTCTCTCTCTTCTTCTTTCTTCTTCTTTTCCATTCTTCTTCTTCGCTTCTTCTTCTCTCCTTCTTCTTCTCTTTCTTCTTGCTTCTTCTTCCTTCCTTCTTCTTCTTCTTCTCTCCTTCCTCTTCTCTTTCTTCTTTTCTTCTTCTTCTTCTCTTTTCTTCCTTCTTCGCTTCTTCTTCTTCTTCTTCTTCTTCTCTTCTTCTTTTCTTCTTTTCTTCTTCTTCTTTTTCTTTTCTTTTCTTCTTTTCTTCTTCGCTTCTTCTTCTTCGCTTCTTCGTCTCTTCTTCTTTTCTTCTTCTTCTTCTTCTTCTTCTTCTTCTTCTTCTTCTTCTTCTTCTTTTCTGCTCTTGCTTCTTCTTATTCTTCTTCTTCTTCTCCTCTTCCTTTTCCTCCTTTCTTCTTGAGACTTTTTTCTTTTCCTCTTCCTCTTTCTGTTCCTTTTCCCTTTTTCTTTTCTTTCTTCTTTTTTCTTTCGTTCTTTCTTTCTTCTTCTTCTTCGTATTTTCCTCCTCCTCCTTTGTTTTCTTTTTCTTCCTCCTCCTCCTTCTCTTCCGCTTTTGTATTGTTTTATTTCCTCTTACTCCCTACCTCTTTCGCTCACTGTCTGCACGATCAGACCACATCTGGCAATGAATGTGGCCCTTTTGTTTTCTAGCTGAACCACTGGGGGACACACAACAACACGCGCGCGCGCGCGCGGACCACACACACTCTCTCTCGCTCTCTCTCTCGCGCGCGCACACACACTCACTCACACACACACATACACACACACACACCTCACTCTTCTCTCTCTCACACACACACACACACACACACACACACACACACACACACACACACACACACACACACACACACAGAGTACGCTCTAACTTTAGGTAGGACCCAGCCAGGACCGAAAAGTCATGGAATCACTGACTAACAACCATTGGCCCACGTGGTTAGAACGCTATGCTGATAACGCTGGTGTCGTGAGTTCCATCCTCATGCCGCCCGCAGTGTTGTTTTGTTCAAGCCTACTGGCCGGCTGGTGTTAGAATCATCGTCTAATTTGATAACTGTGGGGTTGGGGTACCGCTATAGTTTTAGACTAAACGTATGCTTGTTGTTTGTGTGACTAAATCCCGTAGTTCTGTCTTTTTCAGCAATGTGTTTGGGAGACTGAGTAAAACACCAAGATGGATTGAGTGAGACATCAAGATAGATTGAGTGAGACATCAAGATAGATTGAGTGAGACATCAAGATAGATTGAGTGAGACATCAAGATAGATTGAGTGAGAGACCAAGATAGAGAGATGGAGTGAGAGACCAAGATAGAGAGATGGAGTGAGAGACCAAGAGAGATTGAGTGAGAGACCAAGATGGAGTGAGAGATCAAAACAGAGTGAAAGACCAAGACAATGAGTGAGAGACCAAGACAGATTGAGCGAGAGACCACAACAGATTGAGTGAGAGACTAAGATAGACTGAGCGAGATATTGAGTGAGAGACTAAGATAGACTGAGCGAGATATTGAATGAGAGACTAAGATAGACTGAGCGAAATATTGAGTGAGAGGATATTAGAAGACTGACGAGCGAGATATTGAGTGAGAGCGAGATATTGAATGAGAGACTTTAGACTGACCGAGATATTGAATGAGAGCGAGATACTGAGTGAGAGACTAAGATAGACTGACCGAGATATTGAGTGAGAGACTAGGATAGACTGAACGAGATATTGAGTGAGAGACTAGGATAGACTGACCGAGATATTGAGTGAGAGACCGAGATAGACTGAGAGAGACACCAAGAACACCCATGCTGTCCATTCATTTTGCTGAATTCATGACCGTGGTGCGTGACAACAACGATAATTCTGAAACGGCTACTTCTCTCTACAGTTCATTGCTTTGTACAAGAACAATGAAAAATTTAGTATACGTTCTGTGCTCAGAGAAATGAGATTGAGAGAGAACTGAAAGGCAAAACGGCCAATAAGACGGACACAGTACAGAGGCAGGAAGACAGACAGACAGACAGACAGACGGAGAACAGATAGTTAAAGGTCAGAAAAGGAATACATTGTCAACATACAGTTTGTTTCTGACTGCCGTTTTACGAGTATAGGTGGGTTAAAAAAAGATTCGCTGTCAAGATGTTGTGTGTGTGTGTGTGTGTGTGTGTGTGTGTGTGATATTTTTGTTGTTTCACTGTCCGTGTTTGACATAATGATACCATGTATATATGTATATTTATGGAACGTAACTGTCAAACAATATCTCTCCATTTTCCATCTCTATCTCTCTCTCTCTCTTTCTCTCTCTTTCTCTCACAGTCCCTCCACCTTAACCCCCCTCCCTTTCTTTACGCGAGCTGGTTGGTTCTTTTGATATAGCCATGGACTCAAGATCTGATATCTCAAGTTCAGTCCCAGCCCGTAACGTTAAAAACTGGTCTCTTCACTGTCCATCTTAACGTTTCTATCATTCTGGTGGTGTCAGCTTACTGTTTCATAGGACCTTTCTCCTTTCTCCTTTTCCTGTTTCAAGACCTCGCCACGTATAGGGATGGTTTGTGCTGACTCGGGCAGTTTGCCGGAGAATAGCTGGCAGATTTGGATGGTGTGGGTGTAGAATTGTCCGCGTGCAATGAATTCCTTTCATCATCATCAGGTGCATTGCCGCATGGCGTTGGCGATGGCGATCATGGACTTCCATCTGTCTCTATCTCTTCTTGCCTCAAGCATCTCTTCACACCCTCCTTGTCTACAGCCACTCTGCAAGTCCGTCTAGTATCTTCTCCCTGGGTCTACCTGGTGCTCTCTTTCCCTCCAGCTTTCCTGTTGTGACCAGTACTCCGAATCCCTATTTAACAAACTCCAAATCCCTATTTAGCAAACTCCAAATTGTCTTTCTTCCCCTCCCACCCCCCCCTCCCCCCTATTCTATCTTTCTGTCTTAGTTGCTCGTTTGTTCTCCTTTCTTCCTCTCTGTGTGTGTGTGTGTGTGTGTGTGTGTGTGTGTGTGTGTGTGTGTGTGTGTGTGTGTTAGACACAAAGAGACAGACGGACAGACAGAGAAAGAAATCACCCAGTAGACGTGGACATTTATTGCATCTAAATGACCACCAGTATCTTTCTCTCTCCCTCCACGATCTTTCCTTTCTTTGGTGTGTGTGTGTGTGTGTGTGTGTGTGTGGTGTGGTGTGGTGTGGTGTGGTGTGTGTGTGGTGTGGTGTGTGTGTGTGAGTGTGTGTGTGTGTTGTGTGTGTGTGTGTGTGTGTGTGTGTGTGTTAGACAAATATACAGACACACAGACTATGCTAAAAACCAGTGAGCAAGGCATACGGTATCAAACCGACTTGTAACGTTGCCTGGTATTTTAGTATTTCAGTGCCTGCATCTGATATGATGACAACCATTACATTTCTGAAACCTGACTGTCAGCATATCTCCTCCACCTCCCCACACACACACCCTCTCCGTTCCTCCCCCTTTCTCTCGCTTTCTTTCGGTCCCTCTTTCTCCATTTACGGTTATATACAGACATTATTACGTCGTACAGAATAGCAAGGAATTGCTGGAAAGACGGGTCCATTAGGAACTGATGATTCTGTCATTGAGCAGTTATGTGTTTTAAAGTTTTGTATTTCCATTACTCTCCTGATCCTCTGTCTGTCGTCGGTCGTCTCTCTCTCTCTCTCTCTCTCTCTCTCTCTCTCTTCTCTCTCTCTCTCTCTCTCTCTCTCTCTCTCTCTCTCTCTTCTCTCTTCTCTCTCTCGGCAAGTTTGAAAAATGGCTTCTAGCCAATAGCTTTTACCGTTGGAAAATAAAGTCATTGTCATTTCTCTCTCTTTGTCTCTCTATCCCCTCTCCCTCTCCCCCCCCCCTGCTCCTCTGTATGTCTGTCTCTCTCTCTTGCTGTGTGTGTGTGTGTGCGTGTGTGTGTGTGGTGTGGTGTGTGTGTGTGTGACAGACAGACAGACCATCCGATGATGGGAAAAAATCCACACTGGTTTGTTACTTAAGCAAACAATTGTCCAATGTTTGGTATCTTTCTGTCCTCGTTTGATACAGTGATAACTTAACTGTCAACCAGCATCTTTCCTCTCTTCTCCAGTTCTTTTCGCCCAACCCCCATCACACATCCCTACCTCACCCCCTTCCTCTCTTGTCTCTCTTCCGTAATCCAATCCTTAGCGCTTTGGTGTGTGTGTCTGTGTGTGTGTGTGTATGTGTGTGTGTGTGTGTGTGTGTGTGTGAGAGAGAGAGAGAGAGAGAGGAGGGAGGAGAAGAGAGAAGAATGATCAGAATCACGTGTAATTGTAGCAACAGTAGGCATTTTAGACAGACAGGGTTGGACTTTGTTTAAATACCTGTGACTCCCTCAGCCAACCCACTAGCATCCATGCTTCTTCAGTTGTGACAACAAAAGCAGAAATTTAACCCTTCCACTTCCTCACCCTATTCACCAACTTGCTGCAGGAAGCTGATGGATAGGGTGAGGGAGTCAGAGGGTTAAATTTGTGCTGGTGGAGGCGAAGTCAGGGATTTATCGCATTCGGGCAATTCTATACGCGCTCCATCCAGACCTGCCAGCAATTATCTGATAGACCCCTCAAGTCGAACCTGCACAAAACTGTGCGCTGGCAAGGTCTTTCGGTGGGGAAGGGGGGTGGGGGGGGGGGGAGGGGAAGGGGACCTATGAAAGACTGAATGCTTGAAACATGAAGATGACAAGTCAACAGGCCAGTTTTTATATTACGTGCTAGGATTGAACGCATATCTCAGATCTTCAATCCACAGCTCTGTCAAAGGAGACAGTCAGCCCCTCAGACCAAGGGTTTAAAAAACAAAAGTTCGCTGTCAATTTGACATGCAGCTGCGCCCAACAATAGCTGTTTTGCTGTCTGTACTTGACAGGCTATACATATTGGTACAACCCAACTGTCAAGATTTTTTCAGTCCACGTTTTCTTCGTTCTCTTCCACCCCTCCCTCCCTTCCTTTCCGCTCTCTCCCTCCCTCCCCCCCCCCCTCTCTCTCTCTCTCTGAAAAATGGCGTTTTATAACCTCTGCCACTGGAAAAGAAAGTACTGGTGTCATTGTCTCTCTCTGTTTCTACCCCTATCGCTCCTCTGCCTCTTGTCTGTCGTGTGTCTGTCACTGGTCAGTGCGTGTGTGTGAGAGTGTGGACAGAGAGAGTGAGAGAGGGGTAGAGTGTGTTTTGTTGTGGGAGAGAGAGAGAGAAGGGGGTAGAGAGAGAGTGTGTTTGTGTGAGTGAAAGTGAGAGAGGGGCAGAGAGAGTTGTTTGTGTGAGCGAGAGAGTATGTGTGTGTGTTTCGTGTGTGTGTGAGAGATTCAGATTCAGATGATTTATTCAATAAAGGCCATGGCCCCTCATGAAGGGTGAAATAAACATATATCACTTAAATATACACTGTTTTATCCTAAATATTACACAGAGCAAAGAAAACCGAAACATTCAATTTGCACAAGCGCTCCTGAATTTAAAGGGTTTATACAAATAAATGGTAAACTGTTTAACATGCGAGCGAGAGAGTATGTGTGTGAGATTTGTGTGTGTGTGAGAGAGAGAGAGGAGGGGGGGGGGTAGAGAGATTGTGTGCTTGTGTGAGTGAGAGAGGGGTAGAGAGAGCGTTTGTGTGAGCGAGAGAGTATGTACGTGTGTGTGTGTGTTTGTGTATGTGTGTGTGTGAGAGAGAGAGGAAGGTGTTTTCGCACGCTGTGAAATAAACAGTGTATAGGTATTTTTTGTTTTTATTTTCCTTTTATACCCAACCCTTCTCCAAAGATAGTCTACACCACACACGTCATTCTGCAATCAACATCAGTATTTCAACAATGCAAACATTGAATGTCTGTAACATGAAAGTTCAAATGAACTGATTTGAGAGGACAGGCAGACAGACAGACAAACAGACCGTCTGTTATTCATAGAGAGATTTACAGTCCAGTTGAGATGTAAATATGTCCAGCAATAGCTATCGTATTTGACAGATAGTGTATTTATGTATTATGTAACATAACTGTCAACATTGTCTGGCTCCAGCTCTTCTCCTCCCCCTCTCTGTCTCCATCTGTCTATCTATCTATCTACCTTTCTATCTGTCTATCTATCTGTCTATCTATCTATCTTTCTATCTGTCTATCTATCTATCTTTTATCTTTCTATCTGTGTCATCTATCTATCTAATATCTATCTATCTAAATATCTATCTTTCTATCTGTATCTTTCTATCTGTCTATCTATCTGTCTGCCTATCTGTCTGTCTATCTATCTGTCTGTGTCTATCTATTATCTGTATCTATCTATCTGTCTATCTATCTATCTGTCTATCTATATGTCTATCTATCTGTCTATCTATCTGTTCTATCTGTCTATCAATCTATCTATATTCTGTCTGTCTATCTATGTATCTATCTATCTGTCTGTCTTCTAATGTCTAGTCTGTCGTTATCTATCACTATCTATCTATCTACCTACCTATCTACCGATCTATCTATCTGTATGTATCTATCTTTCTATCTATGATGTATCTATTTCTTTCTATCTATCTATTATGTCTATCTATCAATCTATCTATGATCTATCTATCTATTCTATCTGTCTCTCTCTCTCTCTCTCTTCTCTCTCTCTCTCTCTCTCTCTCTCTCTCTCTCTCTCGTCTTTTTTCTGATTGTATGTTGTTGGGTTGTTGTTGTTTTTTGTTATTTGTGTGTATGCGCGCGCGCGCGTAGGTGGTGTTTTTAGGCCCATCACGTCCGTTTTTACAGCTCCATGTTAATGACGGAAGGTTTGTGGGTTCAAACCCTCGAGCGTTTTTTTTTTAACGCGGGTTGGCTGTCAAATCTGTGTGCGTGTGTGTGTGTGTGTGTGTGTGTGTGTGTGTGTGTGTATGTGTGTGTGTGTGTGAGCGAGAGAGAGAGACAGAGGGCTGTCAAAATGACATGTAAATGTGGCAACCTTAAGCCATTGTCAGACGGACAGAGAGACAGCTGATGGAATTTAAGCAAAGTGAAAAAGACAAGTGTATGTACACTGTGTCCAGCAATAGCTGGTACACTGTCTGTAGTAGACGGGAGGTATATTTGTATAGCCTGACTGTCAACAGTCTCATTTATTCCGTCCACGGTTACTCACCCTGCGCCCCTTGATGTCCTCACCTCCATCTATTTGTCTCTTTGTAAGTCCTCTCTCTCTCTCTCTCTCCTCTCTCTCTCTCTCTCTCTGTCTCTCTGTCTCTCTCTCTCTCTCTCTGCCTGTCTATTTCTCTCTCTCCCTCCCTCTCTCTGTCGCTTCCTCGTTCGCTCTCTTTCCTCTTCCCTCTCCCTGCCCCCTCTCTCTTCGTCCCTCCCTCCCTCTGTCTTTCTCTGTCTCTGTCTCTAACTGATGTGATTTCATGATGTCAAGGGTCATGCAGATCATGTGTATGTGTCCCTTCCCTTCTCTCTCTCTCTCTCTCTGCCTGTCTCTCTGTGTCTGTCTGTCTGTGACCTTTTCCCTGTTTAATGTAGCCATGTCTGCTAAGCACAAGAGGAGTTCATTGTACTGAAACAATCGATAATGCCTTGTCAATCTCTTAAAACTGAACATGGATATTGACTGTGACCATCTCCTGCACCCATCACTGACTGCCTGTAGCGTTGTTTTCTGACATGACCAGTAGTCAGGGGGTAAATGTCGGACTGTCAGTCTGATGGTCCTGAGTTCAGTCCCCATTTGAAACGCCCCTGCATGCGGAGAGAGAAGGGGGCGGGGAGGGCGAGAGAGAGAGACAGACAGACGGACAGAGGAGCCGAGACAGACGGACAGAGGAGGAGGGCGAGAGAGGAGAGAGAGACGGACTGACAGCGAGGAGGGCGAGAGAGAGAGAGAGAGAGAGAGAGAGAGATGAAAGTGAAAGAAAATATATATATAAAAAAAGAGAGAGTGAGAGACAGTCAATGAGAGAAAGAGGGTATGTGTGTGTGTTTGTATATGTGTGTGTGAGAGAGAGAGAGAGAGAAAGAGAGAGAGGGGGGGATTTTCCAGCATCTCAGGTTAACATGCGTGCAAACATGCCAGTGCTTAAACTCTCTTGTGTGTATACGCACACAGAACATCAAATATGCACGTTAAAAGATCCCGTAAACCATGTCAGTGACCGGCTTATGAGAACAGGAAGACATCCAGTTTACAAGTAAGGGCCAGTTTGAAGAACAAAAGGCCTGTATGTAGCTATTGACTCTACCATTGGAAAAACAAAGTGTCATTATCATTAGCATATTTCCTAGTTTAGCATCCTGACCACCACCGCTTTACACTTACGTGCCAGCTGAGTATATACATACACGCACATACGCGTGCGTGCTTACACACACTCGCACGCGCGTGCACACACACACACACACACTCTTATTTTATCTCTCTCTGTCCCCTCTGCCTCCCTCCCCCTGTCTCTGACGTGCGCGTGCACAACCACACACACACACACAACACACACACACACACACACACACACACACACACACACAACACACACACATTCTCTCTCTCTCTCTTTCTCTCTCTCACTCATCTTGTGTACACACACACACATACACACTCACTCACACACGCAATCACACACACACACACACACACACACACACACACACACACACACACACACACACAACCACACACACACCACACAACACACACACACACACACACACACAACCACACACACACACACACACACATAACCACACACACACACACACACACACACACACAAAACCACACACACGCACACACTGTCTCATTTTATCTCTCTGCCCCCCCTCCAGTCTCTGACGTGCGCGTGCACACACAACCACTCACAAACACGTGTGCAAGCGCACATACACACATTCGCACATTGCATATCTACACGTCCACTCTTCCACATGCACAGTTGCACCCCCTCTATCCTCCCTCTCTCTCACCTCTCCCTCTCCCTACCCCCTCCTCTCTCTCTCTCCCTCTCTCCCTCTATCCTCCCTCTCTCTCCTCTCTCTCACCTCTGCCTCTCCCTACCCCTCCTCTCTCTCTCTCTCTCTCCCTCTCTCTTATGCAGGCTTCAGACAATACGCAGACGCAGTTATTCACACTAATACACAATTGCTCTAACTTAGGAACTGACTTTCTCTCTTGTTTCTCACCATACATGGGAATGGTTACACGCACGCACACATGCACACAGCGCGTTGACCCCCCCCCCCCCTCATCCTCCCACCAACACCCACACGGAGAGAAAGGTCAATGAGATAGAAATCCTGTAACCCACATAGCCGCCCGCAATCAACCCAAATTCGTGTTTGCGTGAAAAGTGCACGCTCTCAGAGATGAGGCAATAACTGTCGGAAGCAAACGCCGATCATTTGCATGTACATACTGTGCGCGCACGCGCAATTCGCATGAATATGCGCGTATTGGTGAATACCCGTTAAGCTTGTTTTCATGACTGCGCCTTTCCTTATCTTTCTCTGGCATCGCTAAGCTATACGGTGAAACATTTTATAAGCAATTCGGGTTATACGGTGCAACATCTATTTGGGAACGTCAAACACAACCCTGCCGTTTAAGGAGAGATTCATCCCAATTGAACAATTCCAAACGCGCTCCTCTCAAAGTGCCAGCGATCATCAGGCAGATTCCTTTAACCTGCGGTAAACCTTATGCGCTAACAAAGACCTTGAAATGAGGAAGAGGGAAGAATGGACACTAAGCTGACACCAGCAGAACGACAGAAACATTAAAGATGGGCAGTGAACAGGCCAGTGTATATTGTTGCGGGCTGGGATTGAACTCGATGTAATAGATTCCAAGTCCACAGCTCCATCAAAAGAACCAACCAACCAGAACATTCTCTATGGACTAATGTTATTGTGATTTCTTGTTATTATCGGTTGTATTCTTGAAATACTGGCTCTGTTTATAACTATATTAGCAGTGTACGAACCAGCTGACACTGTTTATAACAGCATTACTAATATATGTACCAGACTATTTATGTGCTGAACTGTGTACTGCATGCATGCATGGACCCAGTCTCACCCACTCACCCCCCCCCCCCCTCCAACCAATTCATTTTCATCTTTTTCTTCTTCTTTTTATAAATAGTATCCCCACCTTCTGGCAATTCTGTGCAAGGATTTTTCTCTTTTCTTTCATTCTCTTTGTTTCTGACATATTCCTTTGCTTTCTGTCATTTCTTCCTATCATTTTTTGCCTTGCTGGTCCATTCACCTGTGTATTATAAAATAAAATAAAATTTTAAAAAAAATCTTACATACTTTCGCTTAGGATTGATAATTAGGTAGGTACATGTTTGGTTCTAAGGAAATGTGCTGTGCAGGAGCAATTGTAAGTAATGTAGGCCATTTTGTATGTATATATAGTGTCCTTAGTTATGTTTACATTTGTAGTCAGCTATTTTTTTAAATTCTCTGCTGATAGATTGGACGGAATGGTCAAACCAAGGGCATATCATTACATCACGTGCGCGCATACATTGATATGTGTACCTAATTTTCTTTCCCAGCTTTTTTTTTCCCCCCCCCAACCAGATGTTGTGAACGTTTGGAAATGGTTATAACCCTGATAGGGCTTTAAACAATAAGAACACAAAAGGGAGGGGGGGACAACAGGATCAGTAAAACACCAAGCTAACACCAGACATTTCATCTTGATCATGAGTCTAGTCCACAACTATCGACAAAACCAGCCCGTATGCGTTGTTGGAGAATGCCGCCGTACGAGAATGACTGAACGAAAAATAGGTTACTTATTGCTTATGATTATTATCAGTATCATTGTATAATACAACATTAGTAGTTGTGATAATAATGATAATGATACTACTACTAATTACTATTATTATTAATATTATTATCATTATTATTGTTCTTGTTGGCATTATTATTTGGTAGAAGACTTCAGAAGAGAAAAACAATAACGGCAAACGAATGAGAGAAGGAAAGAAAAATTCTCTAGTAGTAGTAGTAGTAACTATTATTATCATCATCATCATCATTATTATTAGTTTTGTTGTCATTATTATTTGGTGTAACCCCCCCCCCCCCCCCCCCCGTGGGGATGCCGGGGGCTCTTTCAGTAAAAATAGTATCCCCCACCTTCTGGATACTATTTCCTCTTTTCTGTCACTCTTTGTTTTTGCCTTGTTCCTTTCTGTCATTTCTACCTATCATTCTTTGTCTTAATGGTCCATTCACCTGTATGTGTTTGGTGGGATAGGATTGATAACTGGTACTTGTATTAATCATTTTATGGCTCTAGGGAGGTGAGATATGCGGAGCAATTTTGGTAATCTAGCCTGTTTATATATGTCTTGGTTTCTTAGGTAATGCTTATATTGTATTAGTTTTTTTAAATCCCCTGTGTGATAATTGGATGGAGTGGTCAACGCCAGGAGCATGTCCGTAGATTATGTGGGCGAATGCATTGATATGTGTACTTGATATTTTTTAAATCCCCTGTGTGATAATTGGATGGAGTGGTCAACGCCAGGAGCATGTCCGTAGATGATTTGGGCGAATGCATTTATGTGTACTTGATTTTCTTTCTTTCTTTTTTTTTTTTCCTGTTGAAGTTATATATGCTTTGAAGCGGTTATAGCCCTGATACGGCTCTACGCAGTCTGCTGGCTTTAAACAATAACAATATTATTTGGTAGATGATTTAAAAAACAAACAAACATGACAGCAAAAAATGAGAGAAGAAAAGAAAGACAGAATCTTACCCCCTCCTCCCATGAAGCCTGCCAGGAATCGAACCTGGAATCTTCTGAGCAACAGTCAGATGCGTTAACCCTTCCGCCACAGGCTTTACAGTAGAAAACTGGTTGATTAAAGCTTAACGCTTTGACTCGGGCACCCTATCCACCAACTGCAAAAACATAACATTTTGAATCCCTCAAAGGGTTACGTTTTTGCTTTGTTAGAGTGGTTGATAATGCAGGAAGCTGGTGGACAGGGTGCGGAGTTAATGTGAAAAAGAAAAAAGACAAAGTTTGTCCAGTTACTTTGAAGGCGAGACGTCAAAGGCATAAGAAAAAAAAAACAACAACAACAAAATAAAATGAAATAAAATAAAATAAAATAACATAAAAGAAAGAAAGAAAGAAACCTTTGCGGTCATTGTTTCGACACAGACAAGCACACACGCACAAAGAAAACAATGACCCAACCAACCAAACCAGCCGAACGAAAAACGTGCCAGTGTGCCGAGATTTGAACCCGACAAAATAACGTAGAAAATGTCGAAATTCTCATTAAAGCTGACGTAAGATGACTTTTAATGTGCGAAAGGTAATAATAGCCTATCGAATATGATCAAAATATTCGCTTGTCGGCGTTATTCTTAAACGAAAAAGTAGTTTTAAAATTAGCCTTGCGGGAATTCCCGAAAAGTTTTATTTATGAGCCAATGAAAACGCACGAATTTCTCCACCCGGTTAAGTCTTGTCCCAAATCCGAAACACCTCGATCGGTTGAGCTATCGACTTCAAGAACTGTGAAACGTATTTCTGAATTAGTTTTTGTTTTTTTGTTTTAAAAGCGAGAACAACCCCAACTGAACTATTGAATGTTCTTTTGTTCACTGCTGTAAATCTAGGAAATGGCAATGGTAGGTTGAACGATCCAATTGATTCATGTCAAGTTTTCTGGTTAATGAAGTTAAGAAATGTTCTCTTTGTAACTGAGTTTTCAACTTTTTTTCTTCCAGACATTCAGTCATAATTCTGATATTTTCTCTCGAATTATGGCAACGAAATATAAAAAATAATACATTTACATCCAACTTTACGATTGACAATAAAGGAGTTGAGATTTTTATTTTGAGTGACACACATTAATTTTTATGTGAAGTCTTGTTCGTAATTTGTCCCCACCCCCACCCATCCATCAAAAAAACAAAACAATGATAATAATAATAATTACGCCTTCATGCTTCGCCTTTGGGGCTCAGCCCGTTATGGGAGAGATTAAGAATATGTTAAAGCTTCTTTTAAGAAATTCCTATCGCTAGTCCACATGCACACATACTAGTGTGCTAAGACGTGCTGATTTCTTAAAACGCACACACCGCTTGATAAAGGATTAAATTAGAAACCGTCCCTGTGAGATGCTTCTGGTGTGTGCAGAGGGTAAACTTCAATTTCCAACACAATTAAAGAATTCTTTTTCGAAGTGAATTCTTTTAAAAATCAGTCGACATTCATTGGATCCGTGCAAAAAAAACAACAACAACACAAACACACACATACACACACACGCACGCACGCACGCACATGCACACGCACGCACACGCACACACACACACACCACACGTTTTAGTGACTAAAGTGTAAATATTTCCTCCCATCGTCGTGATCCACGAAAGGAATTACATGTAAAGCTTTTAAGTTATGTGTATGTATTTTTTCACGAGAAGTAAGAGTGGCACAATAGCGTTTGAGAGGGGGCTGGGAGGGAGAAAGAGAGAGAGAGAGAGAGAGAGAGAGTGGTGTGTGTGTGTGTGTGTGTGTGTGTGTGTGTGTGTGTGTGTGTGTGTGTGTGCTCAGCCAGATTTTCAATCTGTAGACTGCTGTGACCTGTCCACTCCTTGATGTTTCCCAGGCAGGTTGTTCGTGGTCTTCCCCTTCGTCTTTTGCCCTAGATTTTTCCTTGGATGACACCCTTCATAAGACTGCAGTTTTTTGTTTCTATACACATGTCCAAAGGTCAATTTCTTTTTAAGAATGACCTATAGTTCTTTCCGGATTTTCGGCTCGTCAGGTATGCAAAGTGCACCACATGATACAAATAAATATTATGCTATTGCGTTATACAGAAATTGTTTAGCCTCTTGTCATTATTGCGTTTGTGCTGAAATTGGTTTATTGTTACCACTTTGTTAAAAGAGTTGTTTGGAAGACTGAAGAAGAAAAAATCATGAAAACAAAATGATGGAGATAAAGAAAGAAGAAAGACAATAGCAATGAATGAGAGAAGTACAGAAATGCAGGAACAAAAATGAGAAAAGGAAAGAAAAAAAAAGCAGAAACAAAACTTGACTTCCCCCCATGAAGCCTACCAGGATTCAAACCTGCCTGGATCCCTAGTCTGGAAAAATATGTATACTTTTTGTTTGTTTTGTTTTGTTTTTTGTTTTTTACTTACTAATTTTAGAAAGGTGCATCAAGGAAACACGATCAAATTATTCGTCTTCGTCTCGCTTTTCAACACAAAACCAAACCAAACCAAACCAAAACAAAAAAAAATCCGAGCCTGCCAGGATTCGAACCTGGAATCTTCTGATCCGTAGTCAGACGCGTTATCCATTGCGCCACAGGCCCATCTACTTCAAGTAACGTCATTAAGTTATTTACCGTGAAATGGTTTTAACCACATTCAGTATACAGATTTCAACGACAATTGGTATTTTAAAAAACAACTGGGATTGATAGAAGAATGGATGGAGAAGAAGATAATGAACAAATCGGAGAAGTCCCAACTGGCGCCGTCTCAACCTGCCCCTACCGCCAAGAAGACCAAACAGCTGAACACATATTGCACCATCTCGCCGCTCTACAGGAAATGGTGGTCCTTCTGCTACTTTGTCAAGTAACTGCGATCGGATTGAAAACTCAGGGAGGCAGAAATCAAACAAGGAAACAAAAGGAGACAACAAAACAAAGGAGTAGAAGTTGAAACTGACGCCTTTACCAACCTGCACCTATGGCCAGCAGTGCCAGACTCTGCAGCCATGTCAGTTCTAACGTGTGGAACGACGAGAGGTGTGGCTGACTCACAGATGTTATAAATAGATCACATTGTGTCTTCACGCTGACTAGGCTAGATCTACAACCCCTCCGCTGATCTCCCGAACAAGCTAGCTCCATGGCAGGCGTTATGACGTGGAAATAACGGTCAAATTCGTCGTCACGTAGCCTAGTTCAGCTGAACAAGAAGTCCCCCAAGTTCTATATAACCCCAGAGGTTGTAGGGGAATGAGGTGGTAGAGACCTGTGACGTCTGTGTGAGCCATAGTAAAGGCGTAGAGTGTATGAAGTGTAGAGTTTATGGGCGCAGCAAACTTACGACTCATAGCGTGATCATTTTGGGTATTTTATCACCCAACAACGCCGTCTGGTTCATTGTTTTGATAGAGCCGTGGACTCCAGATCTGATATCTCGATTTCAGTCCCAGCCTGCAACATTGACAACTGGCCTGTTGGCTGCCCATCTGAACATTTCCATCATTCTGGTGGTGTTTGCTAGTGTTTCATACGTCCCTCCTCCCTCCCTACCCATTACAACAGCTTGCCAGTGTATAGGGTTTGTGTTGGCTCAGGGTGTCTGCCAGATCATTGCTGGCAGATACTTCTACTGCTGTTGCTGCTGCTGCTGTTACTACTACCACTATTACTACTACCACCACTACTACTACTATTACTACTACCACTACTACTATTACTACTACCACCACTACTACTACTATTACTACTACCACCACTACTACTACTATTACTACTACCACCACTACTACCACTATTACTACTACCACCACTACTACCACTATTACTACTACCACCACTACTACCACTATTACTACTACCACCACTACTACTACTATTACTACTACCACCACTACTACTAATTACTACTACCACCACTACTACCACTATTACTACTACCACCACTACTACTACTATTACTACTACCACCACTACCACCACTATTACTACTTCCACCACTACTACTATTATTACTACTACTACTACTACTACTACCACCACTACTACTACTTTATTACTACTACCACCACTACTACTACTATTACTGCTACCACCACTACTACTATACTACTACTACTACCACCACCACTACTACTAACTACTACTAATTTCACTTATATATATAGCGCAGTCAGTCATTGTCAGAGCATGTTCCTTCTACTTTACAGGAATAGAACAAACAATGCGTGCGCGCGCGCGCGCGCACACACACACACACACACACACACACACACACACACACACACACACACACACACACACACACACACACACACACACCCGGTTATAGTTATAGTTAGTCAATTCTTGGTTTTATTTTTATTCATTTCTTCTGAAATTTATCAATTTTGTTTGTTACTTAGTTTATTTAAATCGTTAATTATGGTAATGTTATTTGTTAGTTTTACCTTCCCCTCCTCGAAACATTGTTTCCTGAATCATCTTTTCTCAAAACAAAAATTGACAATTTTCAAACATCCTCTTCACTCCTCCTCTATCACCCCCACCCCCCACCCCCCTTTTTTTTTTTTTTTTTTTTTTTTTTTGTCTAAAATCACTTTTGTGAATAGACATTAAATCAAAGACCACCACACACACCGGTGCGTTGGGTATGGAATTTCACCACCCCCGTCGTTGGGTATGAATTCCGATGCAGTGAATCCCTCTTGAACAAACCGTAGTCCAATTCCATACTTCGAAAGCACGGAAAAAATCAAAATGTGAGAAAAAACAAACAAACAAAAAACAGTAAATAGATAAATGAACCTTTTGTTTCCCTCATACCGTACTATTAAAATATAATGCACAAATAAAAGAAACGGTGGAAAAAAATCCGAGCCTGCCAGGATTCGAACCTGGAATCTTCTGATCCGTAGTCAGACGCGTTATCCATTGCGCCACAGGCCCTTCTGCTTCACGTTACGTCATTAAGGTATTTACCTTGAAATGGTTTCAACAACATTCAGTATTTATGGGAAAGACAAAAGAATGGAAGGAGAAGATTTATAACAAATCAGAGAGGTCCTGACAGGTGCCTTCTCCAACCTGTCCCTGCTGTCAAGAAAACCAGACAGCTGAACACAGATTGCAGCCATCTCGCCGCTCTACAGGAAATGGTGGTCCTTCTGCTACTTTGTCAAGTAACTGCGATCGGATTGAAAACTCGGGGAGACAGAAATCGAACAGAAGGAAACAAAAGGAGACAACAAAATAACGGAGTAGAAGTTGAAACTGACGCCTTTACCAACCTGCACCTATGGCCAGCAGTGCCAGACTCAGCAGCCATGTCATTTGTAACGAGTGGAACGACGGGAGGTGTGGCTGACTCACAGACGTTATAAATAGATCATATAATGTCTTTGGGTTGACTAGATCTACAACCCTCCGCAGATCACCTGAACAAGCTAGCTCCATGGCAGCCGCTATGACGTGGCAAAAACGGTCAAAATCATCGTCACGTAGCCTAGTTCAGCGAACGTAAGAAGTTCCCCAAGTTATATAACCCCTGAGGTTATAGGGGAATGAGGTGGTAGAGACCTGTGACGTCTGTGTGAGCCATAGTAAAGGCGTAGAGTGTATGAAGTGTAGAGTTTATGGGCGCAATCCTATGACTCAGAGCGTGATCATTTTCGGTTGTTTTTCTTTTTCACCCCACAACGCCGTCTGGTTCATTGTTTTGATAGAGCCGTGGTCTCAATGTCTGGTTGATGTCTTATCATCCCAGCCGGCAACATTAACAACTGGCCTGTTGGCTGCCCGTCTGAACATTTCCATCATTCTGGTGGTGTTGGCTAGTGTTTCATAGGTCTCTCCTCCCTCCCTACCCATTACAACAGCTTGCCAGCGTACAGGGGTTTGCGTGGCTCAGGGAGTCTGCCAGATTGCTTGCACATAACAATAATTTCACTTATACATCGCAGTCTGTGTCAAAGCATGCTTCTTCTACTTTACAGGAATAGAACAAACAATGCGCGCGCGCGCGCGAATACACACACACACACACACACACAACACACACACACACACACACACACACACACACACACACACACACACACACGCACGTAAGGGTAGATTGCATGTGGAATTTCCTGAATGCAGTAAATCTCTCTTGACTAAACTGTAGTCCCAATTCCAAACTTCGAAAACTAGAAAGAAAAAAAATTCCAAATATGTGAGAAAGAAATGGAAAAAATCCAAAGATGCGATAAGGAAAAGGAATATATGCACAAATTCAAACAAACAGGGGAAAAAATCCGAGCCTGCCAGGATTCGAACCTGGAATCTTCTGATCCGTAGTCAGACGCGTTATCCATTGCGCCACAGGCCCATCTACTTCAAGTAACGTCATTAAGTTATTTACCGTGAAATGGTTTTAACCACATTTATATGTATACAGATTTCAACCATTTAGTATTTAAAAACAAATGGGAAAGACAACAAGAATGGAAGGAGGAGAAGATAATGAACAAATCAGATAAGTCCGACTGGTGCCTTCTCCAACCTGCCCCTGCAGTCAAGAAAACCAGACAGCTGAACACATATTGCATATGGAATTTCCCGAATGCAGTGAATCCCTTTTGTCTAAACTGTTGTCCAACTCCAAACTTCGAAAACTGGAGAAGAAGAAGAAGAAGGAAAAAAAAGCCCAGATATGTGAGAAAGAAAGGGGAAAAAATCCAAAGATGCGAGAAGGAAAAGGAATATGCACAAATCAAACAGGGAAAAAATCAGAGCCTGCCAGGATTCGAACCTGGAATCTTCTGATCCGTAGTCAGACGCGTTATCCATTGCGCCACAGGCCCTGGTGCTTCAAGTAACGTTATTAAGGTATTTACCGTGAAATCGTTTCAACCACAGATTTCAACATAAACAGATTTCAAAATATTTAACATAAAAACATTCGGGCCATCTATGCCAACAGCAGGAGTGCAGTCCGCACCGCCAGTGGAACATCTGACTGGTTCCCAGTGACATCGGGAGTAAGGCAGGGCTGTAATCTCTACCCTCTTCTCTTCGTGATCTATATGGATCTGATTACGAAGGAGGCAAACCCAGACCCTGAGGCACTCAATGAACTCATGTTTGCAGACGACCAGGCAATGGTGAACAGTGACAAGATACAGCTACAGGAGCACACAGACCAGCTCAATGAAAGCTGCGAGACATACGGCATGAAGATCAGCGTCAGCAAGACCGAGGTCATGACTGTCAGTAAGAGACCAAACAAACTGGATATCGACATCAACGGAACCCAGTTGAAGCAAGCCAGTGAATTTAAATACCTGGGCAGCATCTTCACTGAAACTGGCAAACTAGACAGAGAAATCGAGACCAGATGCCAGAAAGCCAATGCAGTCAGCTACCAACTTGCCCCTCTCCTGAAACACCCCAGCATTCCCACCAGCACTAAGGCGAAACTCATCAACGCCATTTTTCTACCAACGCTGACATACCAATGCCAGACATGGTCCCTAACTAAAGTCTCGAGAGAAAACTGGTCACCTGTGAAATGAAATGCCTGAGGAAAGCAGTAAACAAGACAAGGCGGGACAAGATCAGAAATGAGGTGATACGAGACATGGTAGGAGCAACACCAATATGGTAGGAGCAACACCAATCCTACAACACATTGAACATATGAGGATCAAGTGGTTCGGACACCTCACACGTATGCCCCTAAACCATCCAGCTCTTCGGGCATACAACACCAGATACTCTGGCTGGAGAGCCAGAGGAAGACCAAGACGACGATGGGGCGACTCCGTGGCAGACACTCTCAGAGCTCACGAGATGTCCCTTCTCCAGGCCACCCGCCTTGCTGCTGACAGACGACTGTATCTCCCCGCGACGCCCACCGGTACAAGCGGAAGGAAAAAGTAAAAGTAAAGTAAAAGTTAGTATTTAAAAAGCAAAGAAACAAACTTAGCGAGACAAAAAAAGAATGGAAGGAGAAGAAGTTAATGAACAAATAGAGAAGTCCCAACTGGCGCCGTCACTAACGTGCAGCCATGAAGACAGCTGAACACATTGCAGCCATCTCGCCGTTCTGAAGGAAATGGTGGTCCTTCTGCTACTTTGTCAAGTAACTGCGATCGGATTGAAAACTCGGGGAGACAGAAATCAAACAAGGAAACAAAAGGAGACAACAAAATAACGGAGTAGAAGTTGAAACTGACGCCTTTACCAACCTGCACCTATGGTCAGCAGTGCCAGACTCTGCAGCGATGTCAGTTTTCACGAGTGGAACGACGGGAGGTGTGGCTGACTCACAGACGTTATAATACAACATATAATGTCTTTGGGTTGAGAATTATTATGTCTTTGGGTTGACTAGATCTAGATCTACAACCCTCCGCTGATCACATGAACAAGCTAGCTCCATGGCAGCCGCTATGACGTGGAAAAAACGGTCTTTTTCCGTATTTTATCACCCAACAACGCCGTCTGGTTCATTATTTTGATAGAGCCGTGGACTCCAGATCTGATATCTCGATTTCAGTCCCAGCCTGCAACATTGACAACTGGCCTGTTCGCTACCCATCTTAAGGTTTCATTCTGGTGATGTGAGCTTAGTGTGTCGTAGGTCCTTTTCCCTTTCTCATTAATTCGATACCTTGCGAGCGTATAAGGTTTTGCGTAGGCTCAAGGAATCTGCCGGATAATTACTGGCGGATAATAGAAATTTCAATTATAGAACGCAAACAATCTAGGTCAAAGCATGCTCATTCTAAGTATTTCATTGGAAAAGAGCGAATAATACGTGCACACCACACACACACACACACACACCACACACAACACAACAACACCACAACACACACGCACACCCCTGTTAGTTCAATGGTACAGTATATCCCATTTGAACAAACTAGTCACGAAAACTTGGGGGGGGGGGGGGGGGGATCAAAAAATGTGCGAAAGAAAAGAAAGATAATGAAATTTTTTTATCTCCCACACTATCAATATATAATTCACAAATAAAAGAATTGGGCAAAAAAAAAAAATAATCCGAGCCTGCCAGGATTCGAACCTGGAATCTTCTGATCCGTAGTCAGACGCGTTATCCATTGCGCCACAGGCCCTCGTGCCTAAAATAGCTTCCTTAGAGTACTTCTACTCAAGTACATTGTTACGTTCCACGAGATCGGTAAAGGAAGATTGTCTCCCATGGCAAAATACGAACGGAAAAGAAAAAGACGACAAAACAGACCTGTTACTCCACAGAATAAATTGTCTGTTTAAAATGCAAAACGAATATGGAAACAAACAAGCAGGGCCACTCTCCTTTTATCTAACCATGCAGGACCCTTTGTGATCTGTGCTGTGGACATTGTGAGAAAGTGTAAGTGAGTGAGTGAGTGTGTGTGTGTGTGTGTGTGTGTGTGTGTGTGTGTGTGTGTGTGTTCAGTAGGTAGACACTTTATCCACCAGACAATACACTGCATTTAGGCCTATGCTTTAAGCCTGCGCACAAACTCCGCGTGCTTACAGGTATTCAGTTGGCAGCTTAAATACCCTTAATTAGGACTGAAGTGAGAGCTAGCAGGCATGCAGGCGCCATTTAACAAACCATAACAGGCCTGTTATGGGTAATATAACACATTCTACACGGTCATTTACTTCAGACGAGAATGGCGCCATATCTTGCGCCTGAATCATCCTATGGCGGTCGGCAGGAGGAGTTTTGTGTTTAAACTGTTTAGATTTAATTTGTTCAAGAAAGATTCACCGTGCTCGGACAACTCCATATGCGGGAGGGGGTTCCTGTTTTGGGGGCGGGAGGGGGGTCAGTTTTGTTTGGGGGCGGGGGGGTTATTTTGTTTGAAGGTGGGAGGGGGGTCACTGTTTTGTTTTGGGCGAGAGGGGAGTACATGTACTGTGTTGGGGGGCGGGAAGGTGCTGGGGATAAGTTATTCTGTATCCATTATATCACCAGCATTGAACAGAACTCTGACGCTTTGTTATTTTAATATTGTGTGTATACTGTGTTGATTGTTTGCTTGTCGTTTTTTCTCTTCGTCTTCTTTCTAATTCTTGTTCTGATTTCTTCTATTTTTTCTTTTTTTTTTTTTTTCATTCATGTTCTGTTTTATTTCTGTAATTTTTTTTTACTCTACCCCCCCCCCCCCCCTTAATTTCTTTTTTTGTACCTTGTGTGTGCGTACGTATTGCGCGTGCGCCGACGTGTGTGTGAAGGAGTGTAAACGTGACAGTGTGGGTTTTTCAACTGAAGAAAAGTTGGTAATATTGCAGCAATGTCGCCTTTTATCAAGTGGAGTGATAGGAGACATGGCAGACTACAGGTCCTGTGACCACCAAGTTAAATAGCAGTTGGCAGGGACTGGAAAACAACGACCAGTCATCGTCAGATGTGGCCTGACACTGTCAACATCGGACAGAAGAAGAAGTAGTAGTATACTTTGACCAATTTATTTGTATACACGCACATATCTATCGTTGTGACCGACGACGAAATATGCCCCCGCCCGAGAGAGAGAGAGAGAGAGAGAGAGAGAGAGAGAGAGAGAGAGAGAGAGAGAGAGAGAGAGAGAGAATTCTCTCTGTATCACACATACACACACACACACACACACACACACACACACACACACACACACACACACACACACACACGTACAGTGTCTTCTAACTATGGAAGTTCTCAGCTGCACACAATGATTGAATTGAGTCCTTTCGGCTAAACGAATCTCTAACAAATGTTGCAGTGTGTATATAGACAGAGCTAAGCAGCATTATCGATCGGCAGAGAGCACAAGGCACACATACATTCATGTTCTCTCTCTCTCTCTCTCTCTCTCTCCTCTCCTCTCTCTCTCTCTCTCTCTCTCTCTCTCTCTCCCTACCACACACAGTCTCTCTCTTCCTATGCGTATCGCATTTACGCAAGCACACATATCTGTTTTTATGCATGCACACACGCACATGCGCGCGCGCGCACAGAAAGAGAGAGAGGTACAGACACACGCACGCACAGAGAGAGAGACAGGCGCGCGCGCAAACACACACACACACACACCCACACTCTCTCTCACTCTCTCTCTCATCTCTCTCTCTCTCTCTCTCTCTCTCTCTCTCAACACACACACACACATGTGCAGACAGATACACTCACTCACAGACAGACAGACGGACGGAGAGAAGCACGCGCGCAAACAACACACACACACACACACACACACACACACACACACACACACACACACACACACTACACTGTCTCTCTCTCACGCGCACGCAAACACAAACCACCACACACACACACACACACACACACACACATACACACACACACACTAAGAGAAAGAAAGAGTAGCATGTAACTATAGTTGCACACAGCAAAAAAGTCTTTTCGTCTAAACAGATCCCTAATAAATGTTGCAGTGTGTATTGTACAGAGCAGGGCTGTGTGTAATCGATGAGCAGAGAGCAGAAGTGAACCACCGCACCCAATCACCTAATAGCTCTCTTGGATACAACAAGGATAAGGGGGATTGGGCTGATCGATATCAGATCGATATTGATCAACTTGACTGCCGGACGGGCACAGGCGGGCTGGCCTTTGCCATAAAAACCTTGGACTTGAGGTCGGATGTCTTGAGTTCAATCCCAGTTTGCAATTCAAAAAATAACTGGTCTGTTTGCTGCCCATCTTAATGTTTCTATCGTTGTGGTGGTGTCAGTTAACTGTTTTATATGCCATGTTTTTTTTTCTCTCTCTCTCTCCCTCCTGTTTCAAAACCTTGTTAGGGCGTAAGGTTTTGTGCAGGCTCAAGGAATCTTCGGATTGGGTGGAACGCTTCTGGACTTGTTCAAGTGCGATAAATCCCTCTTGAATACACACACACACACACACACACGCACACACGCATCAACACATACACGCAAACGTACACCAACACACACACACGCGCGCGCGAACGCATACACATAGACAAAATGATTTTCACACCAGGTACAAACACATAAACATCTTCACGCATGTTCACATGACCTCACGCGCACATAAAACGAAGAAATAAATAAATTTTTAAAAAAAGAACAGAACAAATGTTTACTTTCGACGCTAGTGGCATAATAGAGAAGAGTGCTTTTTCCCCCTGATACATCTAGTCCTCGTTTATGGGGAGAGTATACACTAATATAAGGCATACTGCATGTATGATACTGTGTGTGTTGTCATTGGTTTAGAGTTTTATTCATGTAAGTGATGTATGTGTGTGTGTGCGTGTGCGTGCGCACGCACGCGCGCATAATACAGCTACCCCGAAAACGTGATTTGTGCATTCAGATAATCTTGTAACGGCATATTTCTCGCTGTCTGTCCCTTCCATTCCCTCTCTCTCCCTCTCTTTCCTCCTCTCTCTGTTGTATGTGAGTGTGTGTGCGTGTGAGGGTATGTCTGTGTCATTGTGTGTGTGTGTGTGTGTGTGGAGAGAGAGAGAGGTGTGTGTGGTGTGTGTGTTGCGTGCGTGTGTATGTATGTCAGAGAGAGAGAGAGGGAGAGAATGTAGCTGTTTGGTTTAAGTGGAAACATGTATTTTCGAAATAATCCTCACAGCATATTGACTTTTGTATTTACTTACATTCCCTCCCCCCACCCCCCACACCCACCATCCCGAAAACATTTCTTTTGTGCCATTGTGTAGCGTGTGTACATGTATAGAGCGTTGTGTGTGTGCGTGTGTGTGTGTGTGCGTGTTGTGTGTGTGTGTGTGTGTGTGTGTGTGTGGTCGGCTGTTCACTGCAAACCTGTTTCTGTTTTTGAGAAAAAGATGTATAGAACACGTCATTGATGTTTGGTATCTGTCAAGTTCTTATAAGTCAAATTCTATTTTTATTTTTGTTCTGTTTTGAAATGGTTATATAGCCCTGATATGGCCCTACGCAGTCGGCTGGGCTTTAAACAAAAATAACAGTAATAATCAATTTGTCAATCTGCTAAGATATTGTATGGTCTGTGTTGCTTAATTTAAAACAGTTCGATATGGATGCCAGTGATATTCTGTCTATAAAGTGCACCTATAATTTGACCGTGTTTCCAGTGTGTATTCTGAGGTGTGTGTGTTTTTGTGTGTGCGCGCGCGCGCGTGCGTTTGTGTTTGTGACACGGAAGGAGAGTACGTATATAATGTGTGTGCGTGTGTATGCGCTTGTTTTTGTGTGTCAGAGAGTGTGTTTGTGAGAGAGAGAGTGAGAGAGAGAGTGTGTGTGTGAGTGCGTGCGTGCTCACGCGCGCATGAGTAAAGAAAAGGGGCATCCCTACTTAAAGATACTACGCAGTTATTTAGATAATAAAAGTAGGTGTAGGGACTATCTACACGACAGGTGACCCACGTAAATTGTCGGCAACGTAGAGACAGACTGACTGACTTACTGCTCTTTATGATGCTGGCCTGTAGGGCAGCAACGACATTTCGCCACTCTTGTCTATTCAGGGTCAGCCCCTGTATGATACCCCATGTGTGTTTCAGGGGCTCGAGTTCTGTTACAGTGCCTTGCCGGTCAGGTGTTTTGGGGGTCTTACTCTCCTGCGTCTTCCTTCTGGTGTCCTGTGATGGCCAGTCTGGGTGACGTTGTGTTCTCCTGCTGTCTTCCTTCTGGTGTCCTGTGATGGCCAGTCCGGGTGACGTTGTGTTATCCTGCTGTCTTCCTTCTGGTGTCCTGTGATGGCCAGTCTGGGTGACGTTGTGTTATCCTGCTGTCTTCCTTCTGGTGTCCTGTGATGGCCAGTCCGGGTGACGTTGTGTTATCCTGCTGTCTTCCTTCTGGTGTCCTGTGATGGCCAGTCTGGGTGACGTTGTGTTATCCTGCTGTCTTCCTTCTGGTGTCCTGTGATGGCCAGTCTGGGTGACGTTATGTTCTCCTGCTGTCTTCCTTCTGGTGTCCTGTGATGGCCAGTCTGGGTGACGTTATGTTCTCCTGCTGTCTTCCTTCTGGTGTCCTGTGATGGCCAGTCCGGGTGACGTTGTGTTCTCCTGCTGTCTTCCTTCTGGTGTCCTGTGATGGCCAGTCCTGGGTGACGTTGTGTTCTCCTGCTGTCTTCCTTCTGGTGCCCTGTGATGGCCAGTCCGGGTGACGTTATGTTATCCTGCTGTCTTCCTTCTGGTGTCCTGTGATGGCCAGTCTGGGTGACGTTATGTTCTCCTGCTGTCTTCCTTCTGGTGTCCTGTGATGGCCAGTCTGGGTGACGTTGTGTTTCCTGCTGTCTTCCTTCTGGTGTCCTGTGATGGCCAGTTGGGTGACGTTTGTTCTCCTGCTGTCTTCCTTCTGGTGTCCTGTGATGGCCAGTCTGGGTGACGTTGTGTTCTCCTGCTGTCTTCCTTCTGGTGTCCTGTGATGGCCAGTCTGGGTGACGTTATGTTCTCCTGCTGTCTTCCTTCTGGTGCCTGTGATGGCCAGTCTGGGTGACGTTATGTTTCCTGCTGTCTTCCTTCTGGTGCCCTGTGATGGCCAGTCCGGGTGACGTTGTGTTATCCTGCTGTCTTCCTTCTGGTGTCCTGTGAGGGCAGTCCGGGTGACGTTGTGTTATCCTGCTGTCTTCCTTCTGGTGTCCTGTGAAGGCCAGTCCGGGTGACGTTGTGTTATCCTGCTGTCTTCCTTCTGGTGTCCTGTGAAGGGCCAGTCCGGGTGACGTTATGTTATCCTGCTGTCTTCCTTCTGGTGTCCTGTGAAGGGCCAGTCCGGGTGACGTTGTGTTATCCTGTCTTTGGATGGTGTGGGTGCAGTCCATGTCTCTCTTCATGTTGATGGTATGTCTGTCTGTCCGTCTGTCTGTTAGTCTCTGTTCATCTGTCTGTTAGTCTCTCTCCATCTTTCTGTCTGTGTGTCTGTCTCTGTCTGTCTGTCAGTCTCTTTGTATGTCAATCTGTCCATCCGAGTGTCTTGTCGCTGTCCGTCTGTGTGTCTATGTCAGTCTCTGTCTGTCAGTCTGTGTGTGTCCTGTCAGTCTCTATCAGTTTGTCCGTCTGTGTGTCAGTCTGTCCGTCTGTGTGTCTGTCAGTCAGTCTCTATCCTGTCAGTCTCTGTTGTGTGTCTGTCTGTCAGTCAGTCTATCCTGCCAGTCTCTATCTGTGTGTCTGTTCGTCTGTGTGTCTGCCATGATGACGACAAAGAGTCTGTGGCCTAGCAGTTAAAGCATCTGTCTAGGATTATTAAAGCCGGGTTCAAATCACAAATTGGTCAGGTTTTTCTTTTTCCTTCCCAGTCCAGCAGATGTTCATTAGTGATCTGGGTGCCAGTCTTTCCCACGATGCAATACAACCTACATACCGTGTGCAGAACCGACTCAACATAGGTTAAATATCCCACAGTTTCCATGGGCAAAATTCTCCAAGGGAAAAATCCACTTTCGCAAACAAATTCACGCTTTCCGGGAAAAAAAATCAGAAAGTTAGTGGCCCTGCAGAGCGGCGAGGCGGTATCTGCGGGGAGAGAAACCCGAAGTTTACATGGATTGTGACATGAAAGGAAAAAATTGAACTGAACAAACAGATACATAGACTCTCTGTTTCTCTATATGTCTCTGTCTCTGTCCGTCTCTCATTCTCTGTCTGTGTGTTACACACATACACAGACGCCACAGACACACACACACACACACACACACACACACACACACACACACACACACACACACACACACACACACACACAACACACACACACAGAGGGAGAAAGAGAGAGAGAGTTAATGTATAACACAACACACACTCATGCATACACGCACTAGCTCGCTTTCGTAAAATCAAGACTCCTGTCTGTTCTGGTCCAGCCTCTGTATGGTACTCCATGTGTATTTCAGGGCCTTGAGGTCTGGTTCTGCTCTTCGCTACAAGTGTTCCCGAGTCTTCCTGTCTTCCTTCGGGTGTCCGTCCAGTGAAGGGCAGTCCGGGTGTTTTATTTTGGAGGGTAATGATATAAGCAGTATAAAGTTCTTATCATAATGATTTTTATATACCCAGGCAACACCCACAGAGGATCTACACGTGCACAGCACACTATGATGCGCAATAACGAGCGCCCAATATAAGGGATTCAAACCTCTGACCCTCAGATCAAAAGTCTGATGCTATACCAGCAGGGCTTACCGGGCTCCAAACAGAGGCATACACACACACGCGCGCGTGCAAGCACACAGAGTACATCCACCCCGCAAACATGATTTGTGCATTCAGGTAATCTTCTTGTATACACGGCGTCTCTCTCTCTCTCTCTCTCTTTTTTTTCTTTCTCTCTCTCTGTCTCTCTCTTTCTCTCTTCTCTTCTCCTCTCTTTCTCTGTTTCTCTCTCCCTCTCTCTTTTTCTCCCTCTCTCTTTCTCTCTCTCTCCCCCCTCCATTCATCCTCTGCTCTTTCTCTTCCCCCCCCTCTCTCTCTGTGCATAAGAGAGACAGTGTATGCGCGCGTATGTGTGTGAGGGGGGGGGGAGAGACTGTGTGTGTGTGTGTGTGTGTGTGTGTGTGTGTGTGTGTGGTGTGTGTGTGTGTGTGTGTGTTTAGCCGATTCGTGCAAGTGGAAACACATGTATGTTCAAAACAAGTCTGGTAGCATATTGACTCTTGTCTTTACTTACATCTCCCACCCCTGAAAAAGTTTCTTTTGTGCCATTGTCTTCCGTGTGAAGTGTGGTGTGTGTGTGTGTGTGTGTGTGGATGTCGAGGGGGGGGGGGGCGAGGGATTGGAGAGTGCTGAGCTAATCAATTCAGTGAACCCCCCCCCTCTCTCTCTCTCTCTCTCTCTTTCAAATATAACGTAGAGAATATGATTGGTTTTCAGCATCTGTCAGATTGTTTCACTTTGACCTGTCTGTGTTTCGTTAGGTGGTCTGTATAGGTTAGGATCTTGTATGAGCTCGTATTTTGCTTTAAGCACTGCTCTGTAGATGTCTGTAGTAACGTATGACCATAAAGTGTGCGTATGATTAAAGACAATGTTTGTATATGTTCGGTTTGCAAACAGGATAACTGATGACTGGGTCTGAGCTGGTGTTGCAGCGCATGAACAGCCCCTCTGTGCTTGACGAAATGGCCATGTGACGTCAGGAGTTTGGCAGATGATTGTCCGGAGAATGGTGAGGCGTTAGTAGTGCTCTGTGTGCTATCCAGCACTGTCGGGTGTTTATTTTAAACTAAATTTTTTGTTGTCTGTTTGATGTAAATGTGTGTATATATATATATGTAATATATATATATATATATTGCACTTTGTGTTGTGTATATTACAATGTGTGAGTGTGTCTGTGTGTGAGTGAGGTGTATGTATATATGTGTCAGTGAGTGTGTGTATATACGAGTGAGTGTGAGAGAGTGAGTGAGTGTATGTATGTACGAGTGAGTGAGAGAAAGAGAGAGTGTGTATGTATGTATGTATGTATTGAGAGAGAGAGAGAGAGAGAGAGAGGTGGTGTGTGTGTGAGAGAGAGAGAGAGAGTGAGTGAGTCTGCGCGCGCGTGTGTGTGTGTGTGTGTGCACCAGTACAGAAAACGGGTTTACTTACCTAGAGATGCTCGGCAGTTATCAAGACAATGAAAGTAAGATTTGAATATCATGATAATACAGGTAGGAAAGTAGGATTTGAATACTATCTACATAGGAGACCCTTCTGACTTGATCAGACGTTTATAGTTCTCCTAATTACATTTTATTCATGTAAAAAAAAATTCACGATGACGTAGATACAGACTGAATAACTGACTTCCCTTTATGCCACTGACATGTAGGACAGCGACGAAGTTCTGTCACTCTGTCTGTCTGGTCCAGCCTCTGTATGGTACTCCATGTGTATTTCAGGGCCTTGAGGTCTGGTTCTGCTCTTCGCTACAAGTGTTCCCGAGTCTTCCTTTCTTCCTTCGGGTGTCCAGTGAAGGGCAGTCCGGGTGATGTTATCCTGCTGTCTTCGGACGTGGTGCCCAGTCCATCTTCATTGTCTTTTCATGTTGACGGTGGGTCTGTCTGTGTGTCTGTCTACCCATGATGATGATGATGACGATGATGATGATGATGATGATGATGTGTGGCTTAGGATGCGAGAAAGCCGGGTTCAAATCGCAGATCAGACAGACAGGTTTGGCCTCATCCCCTCCACTAGATATGAAGTGGTGGTTTAAGTGTTGGCCGAGACGATAAACCGAGGTCTCCGTGTGCAGCACGTGCTTGGCGCACGTTAACTCTTTTAACTCCCACACCCTGTCCATCAGCATCCTGCATTGTCAACCATATAGCAAAGTAAAAAACATAACATTTTGACTTCCTCACCCTTTCCACCAGCTCCCTGCAGGAAGCTGGTGGATAGGGTGAGGGAGTCAAAGTGTTGAGTTTTTGCAGTTGATGGATAGGGTGCAGGAGTTAAAAGGTTAAAAAAAAGTCCCACGGTACCAAAGCAGTTTTCCTTGAAAACATTCTGTAGAAAAATCCACTTTCCTAGGAAAACAGAAATACACATATTCATCAAACAAACAAAAATGGGTGGCGCTGTAATGCGGCGACGCAATCTTCCGGGGGAGAGCAGCCTGCAGTATTATTATTATACACAGAGGTGGGAGATAGGTGTTCACTAATAGATAAATGAATGAAGAAATAAATAAAACACCCAACGCTGTACCTATATGTTTCGGAGTTCATTGCCAACTGATATGTTCGCTGGAGCATTCTTTAATACTCCAATCAATCTGGTGGTGTTAATGTGTCATACGTCCTCTTCCCCTCCCCTTGCCACAAACGTTTCCATTTTCTGTAACCATTTTTATGTTTAAAAAAAAAAAAGAGGAAAAGGGGTGGGGGTTGTTAAAAGGGTTGGCCATCTTATCTTTTCCTCGTTTTGTTATTTATCCTTTCATTTTTACTTCTTCTCATCCCTTTTCTACTTGATTCATTTCGTGTGTTTTGGTTTCTGCTGTGCGTGTTTTCGTTGACATGTGGGAGTGATCTAGTACATGTTATATTGTGAAATACAGGTAGATATTGTGTAGCCACACACACAGTAGTAGTACAGGCAGACAGATAGATAGATAGATAGATATACAGATAAATAAACACAGATAGACAGACAGATGTAGATAGATATACAGATAAATAGACAGACAGACAGATAGATGGATGGACGAACGACGGACAGACAACCTTTGCCCTATTCTCTCTCTACAGGTACGTTCACACGACACCTACATAGGTACATTCACAAGCATATATAACTTAACTCATAATCTTGAGGTCGTACGGGAGTGGTAGTGACCTGAACATTTCTCGAGGCCGGCATTATGAGGCTGGTGCCTACCTTCTCTCTGTCATTGCTTTACCTTCCCCAACCCTCAACAGGGTCAGGTACCTCTTCACAGATTCTTTTTTTTCGTAAGTCGGATTCGAACTCATGCAGGAGTTTGGAAGGGAGAGCTGTATGTTTACACGCCAAACAGGCGCTACAAGAACATTCACACCTGTGCAGGTAGATTACCCGTGCCCTTTCCATACCTGCCTGCCTACCTGCCTATGCCTAGCTGATTGAATACACGTGTGTTTGTATCACCTGTTGGCCATGAGTGCAGTTCATATCTGTCTGTAGTGTTGTGTGTATTTGAACATGGATAGAATATAGGACAAGATTTGTTCAATGGGGATTCATAGCGCTTACTGGGACAATCCTGTTATTGCCTCACCCAAATAAATCTGCCAGCAGTTATCTGGCAGGCTTTTTGACAATGTGCAAAACCTTATGCGCTGGCAAGTCTTGAAATGGAGGTGGGGGTGGGAGAGGGGGGGGGGGGACGGACGGGGAGGAAACTACCAATAAAAAACAGTAAGCTGACACCACCAGAATGGTAAGAGCATTAAAGTGGACAGCGAACAGGGCAGTTTTTAATGTTAGGGGCAGGGATTGAACTTAAAAACTACTGCTGTACCAGCTGAGCATGGGTTTGCCACGTGTATTGTGGACATGGCTTTTCATGGAGATGTGGCCCAGTGGTTAAAAACATTTGCCTGGGAAGCGATGGGTCTGTGTTCAATTCCCGGTCGGATAGGGAATTTCCTCCCTGTGCCCCCCCCCCCCCCCCTTCTTCATGACCTGAAGTCATGGGCTGAGTGCTAATCTTTGTGATGGGACAATATATACCGAGTTATTGTGTATATCATGCTCCTAGCGCACGTTACCGATCCCACGGCAACGAAAGAGTTGGAGGAGTTAGGCCTGTCCACATTCTTAAGAAACATAAAGTTTCACAGGTGAACAAAATAGATGAGAATGGAAACAATTTAAAAAATGTAAAAGAAAAACTGCAAGAAAAAGAAAGTAAAGCCCGTATTTCACACAGTGTATCTGGAGCGGGGAGGGGGATATGATGTAGGAGGGGAGAGAGGGAGGGGAGAACAGAGGGCCAAAAAGTCAGAAAAGTTAAAGTACGCGAAAGGATGAAAAAATCGTGTCACGATTTTTTTTTTCACACAAATCTGTTAAAACGGCTAGTTGCTGCAAAAGTACAGGCAGCTGAGAAAGTAAAATACACACACACACACAGTCTCACAAACACACACACACACACACACACACACACACACACACACACACACACACACACACACAAAGAGAGTATGCGCATTCATTGTCTGTTGAAGGCAAACACGTAGGCCCAAAGAGGGATTATACATAAGCTGAAGAAAGTCTTAACTGATAAAATCAGACAGGTTTGGGTGGAGCACATATCAAACTGTCAGAGCGTAATGATGTCTGGAATCAACACTCCCCAAATCACAATTCCATCCATAATGCTGCGTGACCAACAAGCTTACTTAATAGACTGCATTTTATCAATGGAAAGTTACTCTGCACATGCGTGTGTGTGTGAGTGAGAGAGAGAGTGTGTGTGTGTGAGAGAGAGAGAGAGTGTGTGTGTGTGTGTGTGGAGAGAGAGAGTGTGAGTGTGAGAGAGAGAGAGAGTGAGTGTGAGAGAGAGAGAGAGAGAGAGTGAGTGTGTGTGTGTGTGTGTGTGTTTTTATTTCTTATTTTATGTTATTTTATTTCATTTTAATTTTAGTTTAGTTTGTCACAATAGATACAGCGGACTCTCTAAAGGAACTCTTCAGAGATGTCCCTCTGAGTCAGTTCTCATGTTTTTAGAAAAGATATCAATACATGTAGATTTCATCTGAATTTATTTTACGTATGTGACAGATTTTTAGATTTAAAGGATAATTGTTAGCTTGGCTTTTAACTGTTGTCTTTTTATTCAATTTATCGCTTGCTGGTTTTAACGCGGTGATAGCCCTGATATGGCTCTAGTAACTGGCTGGGCTTAAAGCAATATCATCTTGAACTTGAATGGTGTGAAATTTGCCTTGCTCTCGATTTCACCTGGTATATCAGTTGGACCAAAGTAGGTGTATGAATAAACGAAATGAATGAATACAAATATACTCATGTTCACAGATCTGACTGAACGGAGATGGCTTCTGCAGCTACATTTCTGGTACTGAAGGCTCTACTGGCTACTGTGGTTGCTTCATGGCCTTGGAGAAGAGAACATACAGTGCCAGCAGTGTTCTTTTGCAGTAACTCTCTCTCTCTCTCTCTCTGTGAGTTTGTGGGCATGTGTGGTGCACAGGCACGTAGGTACATGTGCGTGCATGTTATTGATTATTCATTTAATTGATTTTCGACGAACATTTTTGAAAGTGTTTTTCAATACTGACAAAGAGTGCCTCTGTGTGTGTGTGTGTTGTGTGTGTGTGTGTGTGTGTGTGTGTGTGTGTGTACACGTGAAAGAAATAGCCAGACTGGTACATTGTTAACACTCAGCAACGAAAGGTTTCAGTCGCTAGACGAATCAGTTCACACGTATTCGCAGTGCCTGTGTCTGTCTGTCACGTGTATTTGTGATACGCTTAGAGCGGGTTGTGAGATTGAGGCGCTGACGAATGTGTGGAGTTTGTTCAAGAGAAATAAATCACACGTAGACAATTCTACATGTATGTACGCTCCTAAATCTGCCAGCAATTACTTAGCAGACTGAGCTTGCGCATAACTCTATGCGCCGGGGGGGGGGGGGGGGGGGGTGGGAATGTGTACAACACTATCAGGTAAAAGGGAGATGGTAAAAAGGCTTCATAATTCATATTGATAGTGATTTAATTTCGAGATGAATTGGACAACTGAATGATTCATATTGACAATGGTTTTAATTGGTATAACGCAGATAGTCCATGTGGAAAGCATGCTCATCGCACTTGATACAGTGTATATAGTCTGTTTTCTGCCTTTCCATTGCCTAAGCCATTATGGGGTGTGACCCGGGGAGAAGGTGAAGTTAATGTGTCACCGTACATATAGTAATGAAGCATAAGACACGTACATACGGTCACATGCACACATGAACACACATACACGCGAGCGCATACACACATACAAAACATACGCGCACACGCACACAAAAATAACAAACATGCATACGCATGCATACGCATGCACACCTACACAGAGACACACTCGCACACATACAGACACACAAACACACACATACAAACACAACACACAGAGACACACACACATACTCGTCTAAAAGCACACATGTGAATAGACGTTAAAAGAAATAACGAACGAACACACCCACACAGACACACCCAACCCAGCCCAACCATCACAGAGAGAGAGAGAGAGAGATGCACACAAACATTCATACACTGATACACACATACACAAACCTACACACAAAATCTTGCGCACATGTACAGACATATACAAATACACACATACAAACATACACACGCACACTTACAAAAACACATGGACAGATATTCACAACTACACACTCATACACAGCCAGACGCACAAACACTCACACACACACACACACCACACACACTACACACACACACACACACACGCACACATACACACACACACACAGATAAACCACACACACACAGATAAACCACACACACTCTCAGATAAAACACACAACACACACACACACACACACACACACACACCACACACACACACACACACGCACGCACGCAAATCACTTGCAACATGACCTGAGCTTTGCCATCTTTTCTTTAGAATAATAAAAAAAAATGTTCTATTTCAGCATTTTCTGTGTTGTTTCATTTTCATTTCATTTTCTGAACATATGGTGTTAATCCAAAGCCTATTACATACAGTGATTTTGCAGCTATGTGCGTGACTTGAAATCTTCACATTAATCATGACAATGGTTGTTATTAACTTTACTTTTCTAACATGCCCGGGAAAATTGGGTTGTGTCATCAATAAAGAACTTTTCAGTACCCAATCATTGATTTTTCTGTGGACAAGGGAAGGGATTGTACAGGTGGAAGATCATCCCATATATCATCAGGTCGTGGGGGAGTGAGGTGGTAGGGAGCACAACTATTCTCGGGGCCAGCATTATGAGGGTGGTGCCCATCTCCTTTACCTCACTGCTTTACCTTTCCCTGACTTTTGAAGAAAGTCAGGTATCCATTGACAGCTGGGTAGACTGGAGGCCGCACACACATACAAAATTCCAAATCGAAAGAGGGCCAGAGATGATACTGAAAAGGCAGGAAGCACCAGTGTTCCTGTAGGAATATGGGAGAGGGTATTATGAAAGATGTAATAAGGAACTTGTTACAACAGCTTTTTGTTGTCAGGTATGATTCTGTGTCTTGGAGGGTCGTTTTCGATGGGAACGATAGTCAAGTAGGCAAGACGTCACAATTCTCATGGGGAAGTCTGGGCTACCCTCTACAAGGTGAGTAAAGTTAGTGTGTGTGTGTGTGTTTGTTGACACGAGCGCACGCTCAAAAATAGAGACTTCTAAATTTGAACTGTTGTTTGATTGTCCACGCTGTAATAGAACCAAATGATTTGCACCCAAGATAATCCTGTCGTCGTTGTGTGATTGTCCACACTGTATAAATAGACAAAAGATCTGCACCCACGATAATGCCGTCATTCTTTACGTACAACAGGCTTTTGTCGAATATCGTCTTGTGTCTTAAATGCCAGGCAAGGTTTGATGTGTGTGTTTGTTTGGAAGTTTTTATGCCAGATCAAGGAATGTATACCCATATTACCCTAGTGTATCGATCTGACAAGATTGTACAGAGAAAATTAGGGGAAAAAATCACATAATCCGTTACACAAAACAGTAGCGCTGTACTGGCTCGCTCTCTCTCTCTAGTTCTCTCTCTATATCTCTCTCCCCCCCCCCTCTCTTTCCTTGTCTCTTTTCTCCCTCCCTCCCTCTCCTGTTACACACACCACCCACGACGCACACGCATACACAATTCAGCGATCCACACGCATGACCTCAGGGAGGATTGCTTCACTGTAGTTTTTTTTTCTTCACTGCACAAGAACCCCAGGGGTCGTCACACTTGACCTGTTCCGCATAAACCAGCACCACATGTAAACCAGAGCGTGACAGGCTGTGTCAGCGTTGAGGTGACTTTATCATAGATATGGAGACATGCATGGATAGGGAGTTAGGCAGCAAACTTTGTCACACCATAGACATAGATAGGGGGGACTTGCGGCTAGACCTATCGCACCACAGACATGCAAGACAGGCAACTGTCAGCAGCACCATGCACATGGATAGGGGGAGACTACCCCGGGTAAGTAGTTCTGTCACACCACAGATATGGATAGGGAAACGGGTAACTAGCTCTGTCACACCATAGACATGGATAGGGGGAGTCTGGTAACTAGCTGTTCACACCATGGATAGATAGGGAGACAAGCAGAAAGCTCTGGCACACCATAGACATATATGGATAGGGAGACAGGTAACCATCTAATATCACTTACAGTGAAAAGACGTTAAATCAAAGAACGAACGAACAGGTAAACTAGCTCTTCACACCATAGACATGGACAGAGATTTGCAGCTAGGTCTGTCACACCATAGACATGGACAGAGAGATTTGCAGCTAGCTCTTCACACCATAGACATGGACAGAGAGATTTGCAGCTAGGTCTGTCACACCACAGACATAGACAGCAGCTAGTCATTAACACTAGCCATGGATATGAGGGGAAAAAAACTGCTCTGTCACACTGCGCGCGCGCGCGTGTGTGTGTGTGTGTGTGTAGCCGTGTAAGTTGTAAATACTAAAAGCGCTTAGTGCTTGACGAAAGGCGTTATATATGAATGTCCAGTTAATATCATCACTGTTTACTATCAGACGTGGGTAGGGAGGCAGGCCACTAGCTCTGTCACATACACTGTATGGTGGTGTTATTATAAGACAGTAGTATAGTGAGTCAGACATCTGTGGTATGCCACAGGTCACTGAGGCTTCAAGACCATGCCAGTATGTAGCAGAGTTTACATTGGGTTTTATTTTCCATCCTATGGCATTGTACACGGCAGTAGTGTTTTAACACTTATCCTGAAGAGAGAAGAGAGAGGAATAGAGAGTAGTAGGGTCCCCCCCCCCCCCATATACTAAAAAGAGATAGGGAGAGAGAGTAGTAGTAGGGTCCCCCCCATACCTGGAGAGAGAGAGTAGTAGTAGTAGGGTTCCCCCCATACCTGGAGAGAGTAGTAGTAGGGTTCCCCCCATACCTGGAGAGAGTAGTAGTAGTAAGTAGTAGGGTTCCCCCCACACCTGGAGAGTAGTAGTAGTAGGGTCCGCCCATACCTGGAGAGAGTAGTAGTAGGGTCCCCCATACCTGGAGAAAGTAGTAGTAGTAGTAGGGTCCCCCCATACCTGGAGAATAGTAGTAGTAGGGTCCCCCCATACCTGGAGAAAGTAGTAGTAGTAGTAGGGTCCCCCCCATACCTGGGGGAGAGAGTAGTAGTAGTAGGGTCCCCCCATACCTGGAGAAAGTAGTAAGTAGTAGGGTCCCCCCATACCTGGAGAAAGTAGTAGTAGTAGGGTCCCCCCATACCTGGGGGAGAGAGTAGTAGTAGTAGTAGGGTCCCCCCATACCTGGAGAGTAGTAGTAGGGTTCCCCCCATACCTGAGTAGTAGGGTTCCCCCCATACCTGGGAGAGAGTAGTAGTAGTAGGTTCAGGGTTCCCCCCATACCTGGAGAAAGTAGTAAGTAGTAGGGTCCCCCCATACCTGGAGAAGTAGTAGTAGGGTTCCCCCCATACCTGGGAGAGATAGTTAGTAGTAGGGTCCCCCATACCTGGAGGAGTAGTAGTAGGGTTCCCCCATACCTGGAGTAGTAGGGTTCCCCCATACCTGGGGGGAGAGAGTAGTAGTAGTAGGTTAGGGTTCCCCCTACTGGGAGAGAGTAGTAGTAGTAGTAGGGTTCCCCTTATCTGGGAGAGAGTAGTAATAGTAGGGTTCTCCCCATACCTGGAGAGAGTAGTAATAGTAGGGTTCCCCCCATACCTGGAGAGAGTAGTAGTAGGGTTCCCCCATACCTGGAGAGATAGTAGTAGTTGGGTTCCCCCATACCTGAGAGAGAGAGAGAGAGTAGTTGGTCCCCATATGGAGAGAGAGAGAGGGGGGGGGGGGGAGAGAAAGAAATTGAAGTGTGTGAATTAAGAGAGTGTGTGTGTGTGTCCATTGCATGGCTGCGCGCATGTGTGTAGGTAGCAAAAGATGTAAGTGACCAGCATGCTGAATCTGTGTACTGAAGTGCTATCCTCACTGTCATCGTCATCGTCCTTTCTATGTGTGGGTGTATCATCATTATTCTTGTGTGTGTGTGTGTGTGTGTGTGTGTGTGTGTGTGTGTGTGTGTGTGTGCTGTCTCTTGGTGTGCGTGTGCATACAGATGCATGGACATAAAAAACAAGATTACGATGTAGGTAGGTAGGATAGGTAGGTAGGGTAGGTATAGTAGGTAGGTAGGTTAGGAGTAGTGTAGAGGTTAGGTAGTACAAAATAGAGGTATGCAGAGGAGTATAACAAAGATAAGATGAATGTGTGTGTGTGTGTGTTAACGTGAGAGAGAGAGGACATTTTTTATTCAAAAGGGCCATCATAACCCCCTAGGAAATAAAGAGAAAGACACAAACAAGCCTTCAAACTTTTATTCAGATCGACAATCACACATTGCTCAGATTCACTCAAACATCATACATGTAATAAACAATTGTTTATTTATAATGTATCAATAAATCTTTGTGAGAAAATAAAATCACTATTATTTAATAATACAAGCACTAGGTAAAATTGATACTAGTTTGTTTAACCCTGTGATACACACACCCTGTCCACCAGCTTCAAAAACTTCACTGTAGGATGCTAGTGCATAGGGTGATGGAATTGAAGTGTTAAAACAGATCATATCTGCTGCACCATCACCATAGTAAGATCGGATTCCATAGTCTAGATTAAAAACCCTTTGACTGCTGTACCATATCCGCCAATTGCAAAAACCTAGCCCTTTGACTCCCTCACCCTATCCACCAGCTTCCTAGGAAGCTGAGCTTCCTAGGAAGCTGGTGGATAGGGTGAGGGAGTGAGCTTCCTAGGAAGCTGGTGGATAGGGTGAGGGAGTCAAAGGGTTAGGTTTTTTGCTTTGTAAGCATGGTTGACGATGAAGGGTTCTGGTGGACAGGATGCGGGAGTCAAAGGGTTAAGAAAATACTGACATGCTTGCTGATTTATTACATAAAAAATTCATCCTGTGTGCTTTATATGTATGTATACGTGCGCGTGTGTGTAGTTTGTTGATCTCGCGTATTCTTTGTATATAGCAGTTCCAGATATTTTCTTTTGTTGTTTTCTTGTTTTTGTTTTTTAAATTATCTGTTGTTACTTGCATATATAAATTGTATATATATAAAATTGAACAGCAATGTTTTGTTACTCTGAAGTGTTTGGAGCTTGCCTTTGATAAGGACCGTTTGCAAATAAATAAACGAAATTATGAGATTAAAAACTTTAGAAACATCAAATAACAATCAAATGCAAAGCTAATACAAATTACTTATCTCGGACTTGCTTCAGCTACAGAGAATACTTGTTGTTGAATACTTCTTGTTGGTGATGATAAACAAAGCTATATAGGCAGGCTTATTTTTATTTCAGTGGTCATACATACAATTGAGAAAATCACAAAATTTAATACTGATATGTAATTGCCTGTGCTGTATATTTGACCGAGGTTATCCTAGACATTTCATAAGTTTGGGAATAAAAGGGCTCCTCTGTAAGAAATGTTCATGTAGATTCTACTGTACTGTTTGAAAAAAAAACAACCTTAGGGCAGAGAGTAACATCTCTGACTGCGACAGGCACGATATCAAGTGGTTTAGGATGCTTGTGGTTTTGCAATTGAAAGGTCTGGGAGTTCAGATTTCCTGGAGTAAACACTTTGTGTGTTTAGAGGTCTCATGGGTAAGCCATGAATCTTAAAAGGCACTCGACAAAGATTAATCGTACACATGCGCATGTGCGCACGCACACACACACGAATACATACGCATACACTTTCATATATTTGATATCTTGCTTAAAAACATGCTTTTTGCCTCCTTTGTTTGATGAATTACAGTATCTTTTTTGTTTGTTCAGTGACGGGTAAGTGTGTGAGTGTGTGTGTTACATACGCGAGTGTGTTTGCTAATGTCTTAATATCTATTTTCTGTCTACCAGATTCGACATTTATCCTCTGGGTTCATGGGCGAGCCGACAGGGCAGTGGAAGGCTTCGGCAAACTCCACACTGTTCTGCAAAGTGCCCAGGATGCGGTATTTGTCAGGACTGTGGCTGTCGGACTTCAGCTTACAGAAGAGTCTTCGTGCTGTCACGTGGGAACAGAAGGTCTGTGCGAAGGCCAGGAAGAAGAGCTGACGGGGTCCCAGGTCGAATATTCCGGGCAGTCGTTCTCCCGTCCATGCCGGCTGCAATAGAAAAAGATGGTGTAGAGACACAATTTGTGAACGTGGAAGTGATTGTAACTGTAGTCAAGTAGTTAAGATGTGGGGCTTTCAGTCTGGAGATCTAGGTTTGACCCTGTGATCCATCATGCTCTTGTCATAGAGAAAGCCTGTGTAGACAGTTTGCTGTTAAACAGCAGTTACAGACAGGGTTTATTAGAGCTACGACGAAAAGTCATCTGTGGTGGGCATTTTATAACTGGAGATAGTATAACAGTGACTTGTGTGTACATAGATGACAGTAGTTTTTTATACTGCAAACTGTCAACCGGTGTAGATGGGAACAGATAGGGGATAGCGCCAGTGGTGCTGGACGCGCAAGGCTGGTGGAGGTGATAATTGTCTGTGCACATGGACAAACAGCTGCCCTCCACCCTCTCTGTTCCTTTTACCTCCCCCACCCCACCTCAGTCACCGTCACATTATGTATTGCAGGCTTTTATGTACACAAGACAAACTGATCAATTGCGTGTATTTCCCAGACTGGTTGTTTAATGCAAAGCCTTTTTCTACTACATTTGTGCTGCTCCCAATAGGAAAAAGTTGTAGAAACCTTGTACATAGATGGCCGCCGCTTGTTTGTTGGCAGAAGTGTGTATTGGAGAAAACGGTCAGTCAGTGTTCCAGTGTGGTAGTTGAGAGCTGGAGTGTGGTGAGTCTTCTTGGGCTGTCTTCCTTAGTAACTGGTTAGTACCTCTGGTCCTAGACCCGAGTTTATACATTTCTTCTTTTAGTTATGTTTTGTGTGTTTAATAGTGGGACTTTGTCGGTCAGGATATCATGTATGATACTGAAGGTTTACAACTGATATGATGTTTATTTATTCCTCTTGTTTAAAGATTTTCAATATATCAACTGAAGTGTATATTATGTGTATCTTCCAACTGAGTGTATATCAATTTAAGTGTAGCATCTGTTTCGTTCCATTCGTATGTAGTCTGTTTCTACAGTCTTTTTGTCTACTGGTTACGTACAGGCATGACACAGTTGTGTTTTTCTATTTGTCTCACTTTCTCTCTTTTTCCTTCTTGTGTATAATAAAATACAATATTAGAGCAGCAGAACTCTAATATTTCAATTTATACACAAAAAGACAAGAGGAAATGAGGCAAACACAACTGTGTCATGTCTGCACATGACTGACTAGTTGACAGGCTGACTGTAGAAACAGACTACATACGAATGGAACGAAACAGATGCTACACTTAAATTGATATACACTCAGTTGGAAGATATACATAATATACACTTCAGTTGATACTAAAAATCTTTAAACAATAGGAATAAATGAACATCATATCAGTTGTAAACCTTCAGTATCATATACATGATATCCTGACCGACAAAATCCCACTACCAAATACACAAAACATAACTAAAAGAAGAAATGTATAAACTCACATCTAGGAGGTACTAACCCTAAGGAAGACAGCCCAAGAAGACTCACCACACTCCAGCTCTCAACACCTACCACACTGGAACACTGACTGACCGTTTCTCCACTACACACTTCTGCCAACAAACAAGCGGCCATCTACATACAAGGTTTCTACAACTTTTTGGGAAGAGGAGCACGAATGTAGTAGAAAAGAAAAAAAAGGGTCTGCATTAAACAAGCAATGTGGGAAATACACACAACTGATATCAGTTTGCCTTGTGTACATAAAAGCCTACATACATAAAATGTGAAGGTGACTGGGGGGGGGGGGGGGTGGGGGGGGGGGGGCAAAAAGGAACAGGGAGGGCGGAGGGCAGTGTGGACACCAAGCCTCTTTAGATGGAAGGGGGGATTCAGAATGCAGGTAAATAATAACCCCTGTTGTCCATGTACACAGACAATTATCACCTCCACCAGCCTTGTGTGCCCAGCACCATAGCTACCTACTCTAGCTGTTCCCATCTACACCTGTTGAACAGTTAGCATATAAACCACAGTCATCTACGTACATGAATGCCCACCATAGACGACTGTCTGTCGCAGCTCTCTCTGTATGCTGCATAAAATATCACAGAGTCTACATTTAACATTCAGATCTACCTGTGATCTAGATCTAGTGCTTTTCCACCGTTCCCAAAAGCACTGTCGAGTCCGTCCATGTGATTGGGATGCACAGTGGGGTGGTCTTGCTCAAATTTCCTGACCAACTATACAGGTGTTTTTTCTGTCCGTCCTGGTTGAGGCCAGGATATTGTGAAGAAGGAAGCGTACGGGTGTCATTTAATCCTAAATGGAGGACGTCGTAGCATCGCGATCCTCCTCCTCCCTGTTACCATGAAAATCATCACAGTACCGTGAGAATTGTCCCTGTGTCCCTGGCCCTTCTTCAAGCCTTTTTTATCTTGTGGTGACCTCGGGTTGGGTTTTATGAACCACTTCCATGCCAGAGGTACATTCCAGTTGGGATCTTTGGTGTCAGTGGTTCATGGGGACTGTCGTTAGAGGGCCGTCCTTAGTTGTGGTGGTAGTGTAGTGGTGGTTTCCTTATCAGGGGGGTCTTTTGCTTGGTCTATCTCTGTGACCTATTAGGGATTACGTTGTTAGTAGGGGGGGGAGGGGCTTTATTCGGCCGTGTGTATATCCTTAGTAAGTTGGATCCGTGCAGGTACTGTAAAACTCTACTGAAGCGAAGCAGTGGTCGAGGAGGGTCTGCTGTCCTCTGGTGGGTGGTTTCATGGGTAGCATGGCATCTCCAGCTCCTGCGGCCTTCCTGGTGTACCAAGACTTCCAGTGAGTGAACTCGGTGCTGGTGGAGTGGTGAAGAGTCACAACGAGCGGCATGGTATCAACAGCACTAAAAGCAGCAGGACAGAAGATGGGGGTTTCACTTTTGTTTTGACTTCCATCTTCTGCCCTGCTGTAGTGGTGTTGATTCCATGCCGCTCATTGTGACTCTTTACCACTCCACCAACAGTCCACTCACTGGAAGCCTTAGTACCAGGAAGGCCACAGGAGGTGGAGGTGCCATGCTACCATGAAGCCACCCACCACAGAGGACACTCTCCCCTCGACCACTGCTGGGTCACCTCAGTGGAGTTCAACAGTACCTGTACTGATCCACCAACCCTTTAAGGAGGACACCCACACACGGCCTACTAATAAAGCCCCCTACTAACAACAGTAATGGCTAAGTCACAGAGATAGACCAAAGTAAAAGACCCCCTGGTAAGGAAACCACCACTATTACCACCACCACCACTACGGACGGCCCTCTAACCACAGTCCCCATGAACCATTGACACCAAAGACCCCCAACTGGAATGTACCTCTGGTATGGAAGTTGTTCAGGAAACCCAACCCATGTTCACCACGAGATCAGGGGACATGAAGGGCCACAGACACAGGGACCATTCTCACGGTGCTGTGCGATGATTAGTGATGATTTTCATGGTAAGAGGGAGAAGGATGTCACGATGCTATGGACTTCCATTTACGATTAAGAAAGGCTTAGTCTATGCTTCCTTTTTCATAATACATATATATCCTGGCATCAACCAGGCCCGAGACATACAGACACTTGTAGTGTTGGTCAGGAAATTTGAGCAAGAAGACCATACCCCCATCCATCAAGATAGCACATTTTCTATTTTGAACTATTCAAGATATTTTTGAATAAAAAAAAAACCGAAAGAAACAGATGTTTACCTTGTTTTACTTGAAGAAATGTGTGCTTGTGTGTCCATGCATGCATGCGTGCGTGAGAAAGGTCTGTTCGTGTGTGTGAGTGTGTGCGTGAGTGTTTACATGCATGCGAGAGAATGGATGTTTGTACTTGTGAGTGTGTATGTGCGTGCAGATTCATTCGCTGTCAAAAACACACAGTACTGGGTGTAAAATCATGTAACAAAAATACAAGCAAAAAACATCAGACATTGTCGATCAGATGGAAAGAAAATACCATGAAATATCTCAGATTACACACACAAACAGAATGCTGAAAATAAAGACAACGACAATGGTGATGATGAAAAGGATAATGACGACGACCACACACACACACAAACACTTGTCTAAAAGCACTAATGTGAACAGATATGAAAAGAAATGAACAAACGAACTACTACTCCACACACACTACAGGCAGGCAGGCACACACAACACACGCGCGCGCGCATGCACCAGGTTACATATAGCAACAAGCTAAAGACACATAAACACCATGCATCCCTCAAACATCAGGTACCTTTTCTGATGATGATGACAATGATGACGACAACCATAATGACAACGCTGACAGAGATGACTATTACGGGATGTTATCTCACATACCGTGTGACTCGGCAGACGTGTGAAGGCGAGATAAGCAGTGTGCAGGCCTCCAGCGTCCGCAATATTCTCGTTCAGGGTCAGGTTTCCATCCACGTCTGCCTTAGCTCTCTGAGACTGCACACACATCCATCATCATCATCATCTTCATAAACAGTTTATCATCAGGTTAACATGACATATCAAACAATATATCTGATCGAATTTCTTAGAAGTGTAAACAAGACAAACTGGAATATGATGAAAAAAAATGTTAAAAAGCAATTGTAATAAGCGCACACTATGTACATACACACCTACACACAAACACACCTACACATACACATACACCTACACATGTACACACATACCTCAACATATACACGTGCGCATACACACCTATGCACAAACCTACATATATATGTAGGTGTGTGTGTATATATGTAAAGCGTGCATGTGTGTGTGTGTGTATACATGTGTGCATACAGGAATCTGTAGGTAGTCGTTTGTGTACGTAAGTATGTGGGTGTGTAGGTGTGACTGTGCTGGCATGTGCGTTTAGTGTAGGTGCGTGTGTAGGGTAGGTGTGTGATACTAATAATAGCCACTTACACACCTACAACTTACACACCTACACATACGTACCTACAAATACCTACAAGTATCTACAAATAATATACACACCTAAATTATACACATGCACACGCCTATACACACCTATATAGTACATATGCACGTAACCTACATACACACCTGCATACACACACACACACACACCTACACACATACCTACATATACACACACCTTCATACAAAACACACCTACATACATACACACACCTACATGCATACATCTACATACACACTCGCCTTCAAACATTTCACACCTACATACACATGCCTACATACACACTCGCCTTCAAACATTTCACAACTACATACACACATGCCTACATACACACACTTACTACATACCTATATACATACACAGACCTACATAAATACCCACATATCTACATTGTAATTGTTACTGTTGTTTAAAGCCCAGCTGACTGCATAGAACCATATCAGAGCTAATAACCACTTCAAAACATAAAATTTCAACAGGAAAAAAATGAGAAAAAAATTAAGAACATATACCAATGCATTCGTGCACATAATCTAAGGACATGCCCCCCGGCGTTGACCACTCCGTTCAATTTATCACACAGGGGATTTAAAAAACACACCTGAATACAAATTTAAGCATACCTAAGGACACCAAAACATATATAAAAACGGGCGTAATTTACCTAAGATTGCTTCCGCATCTCACTCCCTACAGCCAAAAATGCACTCAATACATGTACCCAATCATCAATACTAAGAAAAAGTACGTAAGACTTTACCGAACACATACAGGTGTGATTGGACCAGCAAGGCAGAAAATGATAAGAAGAAATGACAGAAAGCAAAGAAACAAGGCAGAAACAAAGTGAGTGACAGAAAAGAGGAAATTTCTAGCAAAGAATTTCCAGGTGGGGACTATTTATACTGAAAGAGGCCCTGGCATTCCCACAGGAGTAACACCTACACACACACACTTACATACATACATACCACCTATATATACATACACACCGACATACACACATATACATACCTACATACACACACACCTACATACATACCTATACACACCTATAATACCTATTTATATACACACACATACATATATACACACCTACATACACACCTACATACATACCTAATACATACACCTAAGTACACACACCTACATGTACACATACCTACATAATACACACAACTACATACACACACCTACATACATATCTGTATACACACGCACATACCTACATACACACACACACACCTACATACACACACCTACATACATATCTGTATACACACGCACATACCTACATACACACCACACACCACACACCTACATACACATACACACCTACATACATACATGTATACATACACACACATACATACATACCTATGTACATACACACACATACATACACACACATATATATATTCATTAAAAATACAAACATTTTTCATAATGATTCACGTCAATAAGTGATGTGAGAGAGAAGAGGACACTGAGAAATAATCACTTGATTATGAATTGTGGGCATGGTGTCTGCAAAACCATGAAACGCTCGAGACAAACAGAGGATCTATTTCATCAACTTCCCTCAACTTTGACCGACCTTGGCGTATGAATCTCACTTTCTCTCCCTCGCAGCGGGATTTTGCACTACTTCACAAAGGATATGTCATTATTCAGTATATTTTGAAAAAATGTCACTGACCATTTTAACAAGCACATAGGTACCTTTTCGGTATCTCATGTGTTACATGAGACACTGCAGGATGACACAACATTTTATTATATTTCACCAAGTTCCAAATATTGTGTCAATTTATGCATTATGGTTCTGTATACTACAGATATCAAGCCTTCATTTTCAATTAACATTTAAAAAAATACATAATTCTGATTTTTTACTTGTCACAATACTGACCATCTTCAGGAGAATGAGCCATATACACACACCTACAGACGTACCTATATATATATATATACCTACATACACACACACCATACATACATACATACTTACACACACCAACAGACATACATATCTACATACACACATACCTGCATATATACACACATACAGAGCCTGGAATTGCTAAGAAAAAAAAGAGGAAACTTCTAGGGGGGTCCGGGGGCATTCTCCCCCGGAAAATTTTTAAAATCAAGACTAAAATCTGTGCATTCTGAGGCATTCTGGAGACAAATTTAAAGGCATCTAACACACTGAAAATCACAATGAATATCAGTCAAAAGAGTATTTAATAAACATTGGGCACAAGATCAGGATCCATCATACACAGCAGATCGTTTCAGTGTGTTCATACACAGACATATTCATTTTCTTTTTTTTTAAGTATGATCGTCGATTTTTTTTTAACGCGAAAAATATTTTTTTGTGCGATTTTCGATTTTGATTTCCGCGGAAATCCTCGTTTCCGCGACGAATTCCAGGCTCTGCACATACCTACACACACACAAACATACAAATATACTTATATTCACACACACCTACATACACAACCTACATCACACATACATACACAACCTACAAACACACAATCTATATTCACACACACCCACATACACTCGCACCTACATGCACACATACATACCTACACACACATCTACATTCACACACACCAACATATAAATAAACATCTACATTCACACACACGTACGTACTCACACACCTGTATACAAAACACCTACATGCATACATACATACCTACACACATCTACATTCACACACACCAACATAAATACACATCTACATTCACACACACCCGCATACACTCGCACCTACATGCACACATACATACCTACACACACATCTACATTCACACACACACCAACATAAATACACATCTACATTCACACACACATACAAATACACACGCAACTGCATACAAAACACCTAAATGCATACATACATACATACCTACACACATCTACGTTCACACACACACACACACACACACACACACACACAACTACACGCACACACACACACCTACATATTCTCAACTACACACACACACACATACACGCACATCCATACACACACTAAATTACACATACATACACAAACACATTCTTATACACGTCTACACACCTATACATGCATACACACATGCACACGCGCGCGCGCACACGCGCGCGCGGCACACACGCACACACACACACACGCACACACGCACACACACACACACACGCACGCACGCACGCACGCACGCACGCACGCACGCACGCACGCACGCACGCACACACACACACACACACACACACACACACACACACACACACACTCACACTCACCGAAAACTGATCAAACTGGCTTCTGAAGCATTGTTCCTTTTCTTCGAAACTTCTTTCGTCGTCGGCCTCCCACCAGTTATTCACATTACCGTACTGGTCAAACAAGCGGCCATCAGCGTCAAACCCGTGAGTGATCTCATGACCCACCACAGACCCCAGAGAGCCGTAGTTCAAGGAGTCAGGTACGTGGCTGGAGAAGAACCGAGGCAGCAGGATACCTGCAGAAAACATAACCAGTAAGGGGGGGAACGTTATTAGGTTAAGCCAGGTAAATGCCTAAACTTAGCCGCATGCATGCCCCACTACATTGGGACCGGTAGTTCAGACAATAGCAGCAGCAGTATTAATAGCTCTATCATCAGCAACAGTGGTAACAGAAGTAACGGCATGGTAACAGCAGTAGTAGCAGCAGCAGTATTAGCTCTATCATCAGCAACAGTGGTAACAGAAGTAACACCATGGTAACAGCAGTAGTAGCAGCAGCAGTATTAGCTCTATCATCAGCAACAGTGGTAACAGAAGTAACACCATAGTAACAGCAGTAGCAGCAGCAGTATTAGCTCTATCATCAGCAACAATGGTAACAGAAGTAACACCATGGTAACAGCAGTAGTAGCAGCAGCAACAGTAGTAATAATACAGCAGCAGCACTAGTAGTAGTAAGAGTAGTAGCATCAGCAGCAGTAGTAGCAGTAGCAGCAGTGGTGGTGCTGGTATTGGTGATGGGTAGTAGCAGCAGTGATAGTAGCAGCAGCAGCAGTAGTAGTAGCAGCAGCAGTAGTAGTAGTGACAGTAGCAGCAGCAGTAGTAGTAGTGGTAGTAGTAGTAGTAGTAGCAGCAATAGCACTGGTGGCAGTAGTAGTGGTAGTAGCAGCAGCAGTAACAGTAATAACAGTATCAGCAGCAGCAGCAGTGGTAGTAGCGGTAGCAACAGCAGCTGTACTAATAGTGGTTGTAGTAGTAGTAGCACAGCAGTAGTAGTAGTAGCAATAGCAGTAACATTAATTGTTTGTTGTTATTGTTTCAAGCCCAGCCGACTGCATAGAGCCATATCAGGGTTATAACCCTTTCAAAACATATACAATACTTCAACAGGAAAAAAGAAAAGAAAATCAAGTACACATATCAATGCATTCGTGCACATAATCTGAGGAGATACCCCTACCTGGCACTGACCACACCGTCCAATGTACTGCACATGGGGATTTAAAAAACCTGAATACAAATTAAAACATAAACAAAGACACTAAAATATACGAAAAAAAATAAACCCGGGCCTAAATACCCTAAAATTGCTTTCGCATATCTCATTTCCCTAGAGCATTTTTACATTTAACACATGTACCCAATTATCAATTCTAAGAGAAAGTACATAAGACTCGTAATTAATAGCAGTACTATTAATAGTAGTAGAAGCAGCAGCTGTAGTAGTAGTAGTAGTAGCAGCAGCAGTAGTAGTAGCAGAGGCAATAGTAGTTGGCAGTAGTAGTAGCATAGTAGTAGTAGCAGCAGTAGTAGTGTAGTACTAGTAGTAGTAATGGCAGAAAATAGTAGCAGCAGTAGAAATAGTAACAGCAGCAGTACAGGGAGTAGTAGTAGCAGCAGCAGTATTAGCTCTATCATCAGCAACAGTGGTAACAGAAGTAACAGCATGGTAACAGCAGTAGTAACAGCAGCAGCAGTATTAGCTCTATCATCAGCAACAGTGGTAACAGCATGGTAACAGCAGTAGTAGTAGCAGCAGCAGTATTAGCTCTATCATCAGCAACAGTGGTAACAGAAGTAACAGCATGGTAACAGCAGTAGTAGCAGCAGCAGCAGTATAAGCTCTATCATCAGCAACAGTGGTAACAGAAGTAACAGCATGGTAACAGCAGTAGTAGCAGCAGCAGTATTAGCTCTATCATCAGCAACAGTGGTAACAGAAGTAACAGTAGCAGTATCAGCAGTAGTAGCAGCAGCAGTATTAGCTCTATCATCAGCAACAGTGGTAACAGAAGTAACAGCATGGTAACAGCAGTAGTAGCAGCAGCAGCAGTATTAGCTCTATCATCAGCAACAGTGGTAACAGAAGTAACAGCATGGTAACAGCAGTAGTAGCAGCAGCAGCAGTATTAGCTCTATCATCAGCAACAGTGGTAACAGAAGTAACAGCATGGTAACAGCAGCAGTAGCAGCAGCAGTATTAGCTCTATCATCAGCAACAATGGTAACAGAAGTAACAGCATGGTAACAGCAGTAGTAGCAGCAGCAGCAGTATTAGCTCTATCATCAGCAACAGTGGTAACAGAAGTAACAGCATGGTAACAGCAGCAGTAGCAGCAGCAGTATTAGCTCTATCATCAGCAACAGTGGTAACAGAAGTAACAGCATGGTAACAGCAGTAGTAGCAGCAGCAGCAGTATTAGCTCTATCATCAGCAACAGTGGTAACAGAAGTAACAGCATGGTAACAGCAGTAGCAGCAGCAGTATTAGCTCTATCATCAGCAACAGTGGTAACAGAAGTAACAGTAGCAGTATCAGCAGTAGAAGCCTCAGCATGATGATTTGAAGATGCTGTTAAGTTCTCCACATATGTACTTGTAAGAAACCACTATAAATATGTCTGGTGGTCAAACATGAAGACTCTCCCTCCTAAATAATATTCTACTGTTTCATCTTTCAAAACCCACTTCTTACCTCTTCAGACAATAATTTGTATTTTCCATGTCCAGAATTTTTCAATGTTTTGTAGCCTGTTTCTGTGTTCATTGTAGGATTGTCGATAGGTCTATGACTGTAAGTATGTTTAAAAGAGTATGTATATAGATCTTCAAAAGCATCAAGATCAATATGTACAACGCTCTATAAACACAAATTATTATTACTAGTATTATCATCATCATCATTATTATTATTATCATTCTTATTATATTTTTATTATCAAAATTTTCTAACATGTGGGCTTATGTGTAGACTTTCGCATTTCCCATGATTATTACTATTACTATCATCATTATCATCATCATCATCATCATTTCAAGACAGCTGTATATTACAAGAACTAGCCAGCTGGCTGCAAACTTTTAAAGTTTTGATTCGCCTAAAGGTTAAACCCGCGACCCCCACCTTATGAGCATGGCGTCTAACCACCTGAGCTAACAGATCACTCTCTATTGACGGATGTCTTAATCACTTAGCCATCGAACACCTAAATTTTGCGTCTGGTAAGCTCTTTACAGGACCTGTGGAGGTTGGATCTGATCTCTGATCTAATATGCTCTCTATAATTTTCCATTGCTTTTATTCTTTCTACCCATTTATAGCCGTGTGCGTGTGCGTGTGTGTGTGTGTGTGTGTGTGTGTGTGTGTGTGTGTGTGCGTGCGTGCGTGCGTGCGTGCGTGCGTGCGTGCGTGCGTGTGCGTGCGTGGTGTGTGTGTCTGTTTTAGCGCTTAGATTTGATTTTATCAAGATTTTGCGCTACATTAAAAAAAAAAGGTATATTATTATATTATATCTCTCAAGTTCAATCCCAGCTCGCAACACTAAAACTGAGCTTATTCACCGCCATCTTTCTTCATTCCATAATTCTGGCGAGGTCAGCTTAGCGCCTTATAAATCCTGCCCCTCCCCCACCTTCATTTCAAGACCTTTCCAGCAAACGGGTTTTAGCATAGACTCAAGGAATTTGCTAGATCCCCTATGGGGATGCTGGGGGCTCTTTCGGTACAAACAGTATCCCAATTTCCTGGAAGTTCTGTGCTAGAAATTTCCTCTTTTTGTCACTCTTATTGTTTCTGCCTTATTTTTTATATGTATGTATGTATATATATATATTTTTTTTTTGCTTTGCTGGTCTATTCCCCTGTATGGGCAGTTTAAAGCCTCACATACTTTCTCTTAGGATTGATGATTGGATATTAAGTGCATTTTTGGCTGTAAGGAATTGTGATGTACAGAAGCAGTGTTAGGTAATTAGGCCTGTTTCTGTTTCTGTGTATGTTAGTGTCCTTAATTATGTTTGATTTTGTATTAGGTCTTTTTTTTATCCCCTTGCTAATAAATTGAACAGTGTGGTTAACGCCAAAGGTATATCCTTAGATTATGTGCAGTTTTTATTCCAATAAGGTACTGTGTACGTTTTGAGATAGCTATAGCCCTGATATGGCTCTGCCCAGTCAGCTGGGCTTTAAACAAAATCAGTCTGCCAGGTAATACAGACGGCAGACTGGGAGGAGTTCACATGAGACTGCCCGAACGTGATGAATCACAAACTTCAAAGCTCTATCTTAAGAACATTCACATTAAAACAAGTAGAACCCAGTGACCACCAACTCACCAGAGGGGATGATGATCATGTTGTGGAACCTGAGATAGTAGGCGTTAACCACAGCGTTGTGCATACGCAACTTCAAATCCTTTGGCTGCCGCTGGAAATCCAGGAGGACCCGTCTGGCCTTCCACCAGGATAGCGCCTTCTCGTTGTCGAAGAAGGTAAGGTTGGAAACAGAGATCCCATCATAATCAAGGTCTATGACAGTCATGTTCTCAAAGCCCGGAGAAACCGCCACCGCAACCTTCATGGCACCGAGTTTCTTCATGGCCTGCAACTTGGCGCTGTTGGACATCCACGGCGTTTGTTGAACGACGTCTTTGAAGACACTGATCACTCTCCATATCAAGTCTTGAGCATCTTGTCTGTGCCTGGGACTGACATAGGCCTGGGCATACATACGTCCGACCACTTCTGGCAGTTTGACTTTGGTCATCTGCACGCAGCGCCATAAGCGAATTTTGGCGGATTCGTTTCGGACAGGCTTTTTGGAGTCCTTGGCCTCAAAGACCGCTTGGTAGGCAGACAGATTGCCTATGGTGTAGGGGATCTTGCTGAAAACAACGGACCACATGAAGTAAGCGTAAATTGTGTTAGGATGGATCTCAGTCAGCATGGGGAACAGTTGGTCCAGGTACTTGTCGGCATAGGACATCACCACCTGTAACAATTTGATATTTAATGTTTGATTTTCAGTCAGATTTTTTCCATGTAAACAACTGCAAAGTCTAGTTAGTCACAATAATTTCAATTACATTTTCTTTTTTTATATCAAAAATAAGTGCAAAGTCTGGTTAGTAACGGCAATTTCAACTGAATGTCTAGTATTCAGTCAAAAATTTGCTTTCAGTGGAACCAATATTCCTACCTCAAAAGATCCTGCAGCTGGCTGCACTGACACTCATATATCTTGCTAGCCATGGGAATGTGAAGCGAGAGATCCCACATCATTGAAGTCCTAACGCAACATGCTTATGTATACAAAACGGACTTCCAACAACAATCACTCATGTGCCTTGCCGCCTGGCGTTAACAATCATGGCCTTCCATACGAATTTATCTTTTGTCACTGCAAGTATGTCCCCTACTCTTGTCCCCACCCATTCTGCAAAACTGTCCAGTATTTTTCCCTACATCTACCTGGTGCTCTTTTTCCCTCTAGCTTTCCTGTTGTGACTAGATGCTCAAATTACTCTCGCCTCATAAAGTGTCTTATAATAAATGTTGCCTATCTTTTCTTGATCTTCTTCATTGGTATTATTTTCATGTTTGCTTCTTTCAAGACGGTCTCGTTTTGTTTCTTTGCTGTCCATGAGACTCTTAATATTCTTCTTAGAAACCATATTTCAGATGCCTCAATCTTGTTCTAACTCATCATCATCAGGTGCCCTGCCGCATGGCGTTGGCGATCATGGACTTCCATCTGCCTCTATCTCTCATTGCCCCTAGCATCTCGCCCACCCTCCTCGTCCCCTGCAAGTCCGTCCAGCATTTTCTCCCTGGTCTTCCCTCCAGCTTTCCCGTTGTGACCAGGTGCTCCAAATCCCCCTTCCTCATAAAATGGCCTACAAATGTTGCCTGTCTTTTCCTAATCTTCCTTATGAGTGATCTACTTGTGTCTGCCTCCATCAAGACTGTCTCGTTTGTTTTCTTTGCTGTCCATGGAACCCTCAACATTCTTCTTAGAAACCACATCTCCGCTGCCTCGATCTTGTTCTGCCTTTGTTTGTTGACTGTCCACGCCTCGCATCCGTACAACAGTATTGGTTCTATATAACATTCAAGAACTCTCTTCCTGATGTTAATTGATAGGCATTTGTTGGTAAGAATGCTTGTCATCTTCTTGAATGCTGTTTTGGCTTGGCGATTCTGCCGGCTATTTCTGATATGCATCTGCCGTCTGATGAAATGATCGTTCCCAGGTATTTGAATTTATCAACCTGTGTCAAGGTTGTGCCATTTGCTGTTATTTTGCATGAGGGGATTTCATGTTTTTTACTGATCACCATGACTTCAGTCTTCCTGCTATTTAGTTCCAGTCCCCTTACCTTTGCTTTCTATTTCTAGTTATATTCAGTATATTCACAAGGTTTGTAGGTCCCTTCATTTTCTGCAATTAGCACGGTGTCATCTGCATATCGAATGTTGTTTATCATTTTCCCTCCAACCTTTAATCCAGGGTCTTCTTCTAGGTTTCTCATGATGTTTTCGCTGTAAAGTGAAAACAGATCTGGTGACAAAACACAACCCTGTCTGACTCCTCTTTTGATATTTTGGAAAGAGCTTACATTGTTTTCTATTCTCATTGCAGCTGTTTGTTCCCAGTACATATTTCTGATTATTCGTAGATCTTTTCCATCAACATTGAGTCTCTCCAGTTGGTTGATCAATTCATCATGTCTTACTCGATCGAAAGCCTTGGTGTAGTCAACAAAGCATAAATACAAATCCATATTCATCTCATTTGACCTCTCTATGATAGTTCTTAGGATGTATATGGCATTAATAGTTCCTTTCCCTTCCACAAATCCACACTGTTCTTCTGCTATTTCTCTTTTGATTCTATTCCTTGTCCTCATCATGATTATTCTTAACAGGATTTTTGTTACATGGCTCATCAAACTGACTGTGCGATGGAGTTTGCATTCTATAGCCCCTGTCTTCTTTGGAAGTGCAATGAAAATTGATTTTGACATATCTTTGGGGATTTTTCCAGTGTCGTAAATTTCATTTAGGAGGACTGTTATTTTTTCTATGCCAAATTCCTCCAGGGCTTCAATCATCTCTGTAGAAATGTTGTCTGGTCCTGGGGCTTTTCCCGGTTTCATCTTTTTCAGTGCCGCTCTAACTTCATCTTTCATTATGGGTGGTCCTTCAAAGTTCTTTTTTATAATGTGTTCTTCGTTTCTGTCATCCTCAAAAAGGTCTTTAATGTACTCTCCCCATCTGTCTAATATTTTGTCTTTTTCCATGATAAGCGTGCCATCTTTCGATTTCAAGCAACCAGTTGATGTGCATGTATTTTTTCTGTGGACAATTTCTTCAATTCGTCTGTACATACCCTGAGGATCCGTTCTATGTCAGTCTTCCATTTCTTTGCACTTTGATTTCAGCCAAGCTTCCTTAGCTTCATTGCACCTATTCCTGATCTCCTTGTTTATCTTCCTGTAGATCTCCTCATTTCTCTTTGCCTTCCTCCTTTCGTCCATCAAGCCCAAAATTTCATTAGTCATCCAGTTCTTTTTTGCTTTTCTATCTACTTTAGGGATTTACTCACAAGCTTCATTTATCGAATTCCACAACTTTGTCCATTGTTCCTCACTGTCACCAGCATCTTCCAGAGCAGTGAATTTGTTTTGAACATGTACATTAATTTTTTATGTATCACTTCATCTGTCTTTTGTTCTAACTACGCTTGCTGATTGTCCAGACTTTGCATCCGTATAACTGTATTGCTTCTAGATAACACTGAAAAACTCTCTTCCTGAAGACAGCTGATAGGCATTTGTTGATCAGAACACTGAAAGAGCCTCTGGCATTCCCAAGATGGAGGGGGGGGGGGGGATATGGTTGACATCCTTGAGCCTGTGGAGAAACTGTATGGGCCTGTAGAAATGCTACAAAGATTACATGTTTCAACCTCACGACTAAACTCCCTAGTCATGGTGAACGAGATTAGGAGAAAACCTATCAACCCAGAAAGGTTAAAACATTCATCACTTAATTCTATCACCAGGAAGATAAAAACATTAATCACCAATTCTAACCAGAAAGGTAAAAATATTCCCTATTCTAGCCAGAAAGATAAAAGCACTGATCACCAATTCAAACAACAAAGATAAAAGCATTAATCACCAATTCTAACCAAAAAGGAAAAAGCATTAATCACCAATTCTAACCCAAAAAATAAAAAGCATTAATCACCAATTCTAATCCAAAAAATAAAAAGCATAAATCACCAATTCTAACCAGAAAGATAAAAGTATTAATCACCAATTCTAACCCGAAAGATAAAAATCATTAATCACCAATTCTAACCAGAAAGATAAAAATCATTAATCACCAATTCTAACCAGAAAGATAAAAGCATTAATCAACAATTCTAACAAGAAAAATAAAAAGCATTAATCACCAATTCTAACCCGAAAGACAAAAATCATTAATCACCAATTCTAACCCAAAAAATAAAAAGCATTAATCACCAATTCTAACCAGAAAGATAAAAGCATTAATCACCAATTCTAACCAAAAAGATAAAAAGCATTAATCACCAATTCTAACCAGAAAGATAAAAGCATTAATCACCAATTCTAACCCGAAAGATAAAAAGCATTAATCACCAATTCTAACCCAAAAGATAAAAGCACTAATCACCAATTCTAATTTGAAAGATAAAAATATTAATCAACAATTCTAGATTGAAAGATAAAAATTCTAACCCGAAAGACATAGCTTTAATCCCAATTGTAAACAGAATTACTAGAAAGATAAGAGCTTTTAATTTCTAAATTTAACCAGAAAAATGAAAACGCTGACAACAACTCTAACCAGAGAAGTGGGGGTGGGGGGGGGGGGGGGAGAGAAAAAAAAAACGACTTACCAAATCATCAGGCAGATCAACGTCATGGATGTCGAAGGTTTCAAAGAGGGTATGAAACAGGTGGCGCCAGGCTATGGCAGGGTAGCGGCTCTGCAGAGCAGATAGGGTGTGGTGGCTGAAGTGCTTGGAACCCTCTTCATTTTCTGCGGGAGTCATGGTGATGTTGGCAAGCTGGACCTCCAGATCTATCACCTGTTGACCGTACTCTCTCCATTTGTCTTTGCCCAGGTTAGGTCTGACCCTGACTCACACAAAGCCAACACTCCTTGTTTGAATATTAACTAGGAACAAGATGGGCAAGCCATTCTTAAAGTCTCCTTTTAATGCAAACATGATAACAACAACTAAATTTTGTATTTATCAAAGTCACTATGGCCTTCAATTGACCGATTTGGTTCAGTTTTATGTCAGCACCCACCTCAGGTGATAGGGCTGATGGGGATAACCTCTCCGGAAGTGGGAAGGGGGAGGGCTTATCTAACCCTATACAGACAACACTAAAACAACAGTTATGTTAAGATGGGCAGTAAGAAGGCCAGTTTTAATGTACCGTGCTTCATGGTTTAAACCCACAACCATCACAATGTGAATCCAACACTCACTCAACTAAGCTACTGAAACCAGAAGAACAAGAAAACCAATGTAAGCGCGTATCCAACGAGACAAAACAAAACAAGCGCAAATTTTCGGCCAACTAGCCTTTGTCAAGCGCGAACGCACGGTCACAGACAGATCACAGACACCAAGCAATGGATAATAAAAACGGGACTAAAAACTTCCCTGCCGCCTCGTCCAGTAGGTAAGAAATGAAAGCCTGCACTTGGGCCTTGAAGCAACATAGATGAAAGAAAAACTTGACGTGAAGGGAAGACAATGGTAGACTATGACAAGAGTAGAACACAATGTAAACACTGTCATCAAAGCTGTCTGAGAATGTTCTGCTCCTACGACTTCCTCAACAATCGCTGATTTTAGGCACAGTCGTGCGTGCGTGCGTGCGTGCGTGTGCGTGCATGTGTGTGTGTGGAGAGAGAGAGAGAGAGTGAGAGAGAGAGAGAGAAAGAGAGAGAGAGAGAGAGAGACACTATGCTTGTTGGCATGACTTCCAAACTTATGTATCCACAACTCATGGACGGCACACACCTTTACCCAACGTAGGAAAAGATCCATCTGTAAACAGCTTGCAAAATTTTGCCACACATTTTATCCGTCTATCCATCCATCCATCTCTCTTTACCTAACGCCTGTCTATCATGAACATTTCATCAACATGATCACCACCATCATCATCATCATTATTACATTATTACTTATTATTATCCTCCTCATCATCATCGAAACTGTTATCATTTTTATATCATATCATATCATCATTACAGTAATCATCATTATTAGTATTACTATTATTACTATTATACATCATTCCTGTATAGCGATATACTCCAAACTCATCTGGAAATGACACATAATCAGAACATTTAGTACAGCACGGACAACTCAAGCTGTCAGGCGAGCTGATCACACTGCACTATGTTGTCATACTGTCTTTGGTGGGCGTGCATGCTGAGTGTTTTGATGTCTCCATAAATCAGCCACTGACATCATTTACAGTCTTTATTGTGCATATTTAGTATTCTGCATTAGTATACGCACGAAGGTAGAGGGTGGGTGGGTTCACCAATTGGTCTGCACACATACTGACCTGGGAAATTAAATTATACATATCTCCACCCTTTACTATTCACTAGCCAGAGGTGACTGGGCAAATCAAACCCAGGGCGTTCCAACTAGAAATCTCACGTTTGCCCACTTTGATTACCACACCCGAAAACATGTGTATCTCAGAGAGAGAGAGAGAGAGAGGGGGGGGGGGGGGAGGAGGAGAGAGGGGGGAGGCGGATGGGAGATAACTGGATAGAGGAAGGGAGGGAGAGAGAGAGAGACGGAGGCAGATAGACAAGATAGACAGACAGACAGAGAGACTTCAGACTTTAGATGGTTTATTCATACAGGCCACAACCCCTTAGAAGGGGATGCACATAATTATGCATTCTCACAATGATATTAACACTAACTAAGCAATAACAGTATTTCTAGTTTGAAACGTTTTGTACAAGTGCTCAACAAATAAGTGAAAAGAACATAAGATACAAACATTCTATTCATACCCCAGCCTGAGAGAGAGAGAGAGAGAGAGAGAGAGAGAGAGAGAGAGAGAGAGAGAGAGAGAGAGAGAGAGAGAGAGAGAGAGAGCTCAGAAAGTGTAACTGTACGTCAGCCTCAGGCCACACTACACATAATTATGTGAAAGGGGCGGGAAGAGGTTTGGGGTTTCTGATGCAATCATACAAGCTCTACAATCAAATTGCAACATTTTGTGTTCAAAACACTGGACCATGTCACACTGTCCTCTTCTAAAATTTACTATTACATTATCTGAGAAGGGGGGGGGGGGGGGGGATTTTGGAACGAGACAGAGACAGACAGACAGACAGACAAAGAGAGCGTGTGTGTGTGTGCATGTGTTTGAGAGAGAGGGCCGGGGGGCTGGAGAAGGGGAAAAAAGACAAAAAGAGAACGTGGGAGATGAAGAGAGAGAGAGAAACAGACAGACAGGCAGATAGAAAGGGAGAAAGAGAGACACAGAACTCAGAAAGTGTTTATTTGTACATCGGCCTTATGCCACAATACTCAACTGTGGGGGTTTTTCTAACACTTTCATACAAGAGTGCGCATGAGAGAGGGAGAGACAGAGAGAGAGAGACAGAGAGATAAAGACCCAACACGCCAACAGGACGTAAACATAGGGCCTACTTACCTGTGCATGCAGTCGGTGAAAAAGTTGAGGTACCATTTGCGAGTCTCAGTAAAATTCTCTCCCAGGTACACGTGCCGGTCCAGTTTCAGGACGGGCTCCCAGATTTTGAGAACGAGGAGGGACGTGTTCAGGTAGAATGGTCCCACACTGATGTCCAGCAAGGGGTAGGCATTCAGGCTTAACACCTGCCACACAACAAATAAGCAGTTTCAGGTCAGAAGACTTATACAACCCTTTATGTATAGGTGGAAGCTCCATGCATTCAAAACAATGTACACCTGGAATATTGCGCATCTTTGTGCACAGAAAATGACAACTAGTCCTTTTCTATCCGGACAGAAAATAACAGCTAGTCATTTTCTACCTTGTATTAGGATAAAATGACACATTCCTTCACTTTCTAAGAACACCATTTTCGACATATCTAAATCAGCAGTTTCAGTTTCAGTTTCTCAAAATAACATCTCCGCGCTTGGAATAAATTGCACATGTACTAATGTCACAGGTGCCATGTGATGGGTAAATCAGCATTATTATCAACATCACATTTTTTGTCAGCTTGTCAAACACCCAATAGCTAAATAAAATAGTCATAAATTGTTATGTTATGTTCATTGTTCATTGTTTACCAACTAGTTAACTCTTTAAACTGTTCGTTATTATTTCGTTCCTTAGATTTTCCCTCTACTCTTCCAGTTGCCTTCTTCCATTTACCTTCCTTCTTTCTCAAGAATTGACTACAGGCCTATACAAGCACCTCCATTTATCTTTCCTCCATCTACGCCCCAATCCCCACCCCAACCCCACTACCACTACCCATTTTTTACCTTAAAGTCATTTAAGTGAACAGACATTAAACTAATGACCATCACACCACCACCTTCAAAACACAAACACAATAACACTCACCATCTCATTATCAATTATCATCAACACATCATCATCATTATCATCATCATTATTACTACTGTTCTTGTTTCTGTTGTTACTGTTACTCTGCGGAGCCATATCAGGGCTATGAATATCTCAAAACATACACAACATCTCACTGACACTTCAAAAAGAAAATTAAGTACACATATCACTACATTTACACATTATAATCTAAGTATATGCTCCTAGCATTGACCATAACATATCACACACACACACACACACACACACACACACACACACACACAAGCAAGCACGCATGCACACACGCACAAACACCTTATACACACACACACACACTCTCTCTCTCTCTCTCTCTCACACACACACACACACACACACACACACACACACACACACACACACACACACACAAAACACACACACAAACACACACACACACACACACACACACACACACACACACACACACACACACACACACACACACACACACACACACACACCAAACGCTCAAACACCAACATCCCCACAACCACCCCACATCACCATCATCATCATATTCATCACAACATCATCACCACATATCATTATTGTCAGATTAATATTACTGTTGTATTAACAATTTTGGAAGTATGATAATAACACAACAACTGAAAAAATAACACAACAACTGAAAAACATCATTCTGTATGAAATTAGAACTATTATGTAAAACATCAATTTTCAAGGCAACAATATGATCTAACCGAATGCATTAAAGTAAACTTTAGAAACGATAATAGACAAATCAAATGTAAGAAAATCAGGACAAACATCACAACGAAGTTTTAAAAAATTCCAACCCAAGAAACACACTGCTACAGACACACATACATACTCACAGAAACGCACATACACACGCACACACTCTCTCTCTCTCTCTCTCTCTCTCTCACACACACACATACACACACACAACACACACACACACACACACACACACACACACACACACACACACACAGCCCAAGAAACACAAAGGCACACATACATGCACACAGACATACTCACTCTCTCTCTCTCTCTCTCACACACACACACACACACACACACACACACAAACATACACATGCAGCCCAAGAAATACACACACACACATACACACAACGAGATATACAAATGCAGTCAGAGACAGACAGGCAGACGACAGCCAAAGAGACAAAGACACTTAAAGAGATAGAAACAGACAGACAGGCAGATATACATGTCTTACGGTAATCAGACGAGAGGTAAGATCAGCTGACAGATTGTCAAAGGCTTTGTTGACCAGTTGGATGATGGGCTGGTCATGTAGCAGCTGTAACTGTGTCATGTTCACACATGATCGGTACAACGTTTTTGTCATCTGCACAACAACAAGTGTCATCATCATCATTGTTATCATCGTTATCATCAAAAACAGCAGCAACATCGGCAATCGATAGAATGTTTTCGCCATCTGCATATCAATCAATCATCATCATCATCATCGTTATCATCGTTATCATGAAAAGCAGCAGCAATTTCCGCAATCGATAGAACGTTTTCACCATCTGCATATCAATCAATCATCATCATCATCATCATCATCATCGTTATCATCCTTATCATCAAAAGCAGCAGCAATCTCCGCAAAGCAGCAGCAATATCGGCAATCGATAGAACATTTTCACCATCTGCATATCAATCATCGTCGTCATCATCATCATCGTTATCATCATTATCATTATCATCAAAAGCAGCAGCAATATCAGCAATCGATAGAACGTTTTCAAAATCTGTATATCAATCATCATCATCATCATCCACAACGCAGCAGTAGCACAGGTATCTCTTCGGTGTGTCGGCGCCATCATCATCACCATAACCATTATCATCATCATATCGTCATCATCATCATCATTATTATCATCATCATCAACTGGCAAAACCATCTCATCTGTCCATTTTTCCCCGAATCATCATCACCCAGCCTTCCATACATTTGTTTGCACAGACTTGGACAAAGATCCCGTGTTGGTAACAGTCAAAGGTTGTGGGCTCCAATCCCCACCAGTCCTGTCAAAATCATTGTGGAATGTTTCAGTTCTAACCGGCTCCTACCCACAGTTGAACGTGTTATGGGCTCATTGGGAAGACTGGTTCCACACAGTCCAGTCTCATCCATTTCACGGGTGATTCAATGAGGATGTTGGTCAAATCTTTTGACCAATACCGCAGGTGTCTGTTTCAATCGGGTCTGGTTGACGCTAGGATATATTACGATAGTGAGCGTAGAGTACAGCCCTGTCACGCAGTTTTCATCTTGGATAGAACTCTTTAGTATCTTTTTTTTTTTATCCTCGTCGTCATTGTCATTATCGCACTGGAACAACGGTGTCAGCTTCTGTGCCATTAAGGTGGGACAGAAAATGACGACGACAGAAAAGGAGTGGGGGTGGGGGGCCCCGAGTTGATGGATGACATCTTCCTGACGCCCACATCCATCCAATTCTCATCTGAATAGCCGGGGAACTGTTACTGTGTATTGGTCTCCACATGGTGTAAAGCCCCCATCTATCCATCCATCCATTCATCTATTTATTCATACAGCCTATCCATCCATCCATCCATTCATTCATACAACCCATCGATCTGTCCACTCGTTCACCCATTCACTGGTTGGATGGTTGGCTCTTTTGACAGAGCTCTGGATTCAAGAGTTCAACCCCAGCCCGCAACATGAAAAAAACAAACAACATCTATACGTTGCCTAGCTTAACGCTCCAATCATTCTGGTGGCGTCAGTTAAGTGTTTCCCCTTCCCCTCCCCTCCTCATTTGAAAACCTTGCCAGCATGTAACACCTTGGGCAGGCGCAGGGAATCTGCCAGATAATTGCTGGCAGATTTGTCAGGAGCGCATATGTAATTGTCTGAGAGCAATGAATCCCTCTTGAACAATCTGCTGTGGCGTTTGGACTTTGTTCAAAAGGGTTCATCGCACTCAGACAATTCCATACGGCCAGCAATTATCTGACAGACTCCTTAAGGCCGCACAAAATCCTGTGCGCTGACAAAATCTTGAAATGGAAAGGAAAGGGGGTGGGGAGAGAGGAACCTATGACACACGAACCTCAGCTGGTTATACTGTCATATTTTTTAAAGTACAGCTGATTGCGTACAGCCATATCAGGGCTATAACCATTTCAACACACACACACACACACACACACACACACACACACACACACACACACACACACACACACACACACACACACACACACACACACACACACAAATTGAACAGGAAAAAAAAAGAAAATCAAGGACACATATCAATGCATTCGCACACATGATCCAGGTAGATGCCCCTGGCACTGACCACTCCGTCCAATTTATCATACAGGGAATACAAATGTAAAGATAAACTAAGGACAATAACACATACATAAAAAAAAAGGGCATGAATTACCTAAAATTGCTTCTGCGCATCTCATTTTCCCTTGAGCCGAAAACGCACTTAATACATGTACCCAATTATCAATCCTAAGAGAAAGTAGGTAAGGACTTTATCGAACATACAGGTGAATGGACCAGCAAGGCAGAAAATGATAGGAAGAAATGACAGAAAGCAAAAGAACAAGACAGAAACAAAGACAGTGACAGAAAAGAGGAAATTTCTAGTACAGAATATCCAGAAGAAGGGGATACTATTTATTCTGAAAGAGTCCCTGGCATCTCCAAGGAGGGATCAACCTAAGCTGACACCACCAGAATGATGGCAACAATAAAACGCACAGCGAACAGGCCACTTTTTAATGGTGCAGGCTGGGACAGAACTAGAGATATAAGACGTTAAATCCACTGCTCTTATCCAAAGACCCAACCAGTCACCATGCACACTGGTCTGGAAAGGGCGTTTAACTCCATCCATTCATCCAACCATCCATTCACACAAACTACCCATCTATCTGCTCATATCCAATTATTAAAATATCCAATCTTCGCTCGAAACACTGGAGAATCATGACTGTGCTGCCTGGAGAGAACTTCCAGGACACCCATCTACCCATTCACCCATCTATACGAATCCATCCAACTCTTACTCGAACTGCCGGAGAGTCTTTAAGATGTGCAGGTTGGGAGAGAAGGTCCTTGAGGCGTTCGTTGACGATGTCTTCCTGCAGATCTATTTGACTGGTGGTCCATTTGTGTTTCAGTTCCCAGTAGCCACAGGCGTACTGCCAAAAGTCCTCACATGGGTCCACCGTGTCGTTCATCAACTCTGCACACACACACACACACACACACACGCACGCACGCACGCACGCACGCACGCCACGCACACACACCACACACACACACACACACACACACACACCACACACACACACACACACACACACACACACACACACACACACACACACACACACAACACACACACACACATATCGTTTTTGTACATTTCCATTCTCCAAACTGATTTCGATTCATTGTGCATTACGTAAAACAGACTTCGCAGTGGAGCACAAAGAAGTCAAGAAGTCAGTGAGCTGACCACATTCTATGTTGTACAGTCTGCTTCTTCGGTGGGCATGCATGCTGGGTACTTTCACGTTTCCACAAGTCACCCGACACTGACGTGACTTATAGGATCTTTAACGTGTATATTTGATATTGTTCTTGCGTATACACGTGGAGGGGATTTAGGCACTGGCAGATCTGCACACATGTTGATATTTCTGACCAGGTGGAGGTGTCCAGATAGATCGAACCCAGACCTTGTGACTGGAAATCCAACGTTCACTGACTACCTCACCCAGTTAGTGGTATGCCATACAGCTAGACTTTGTTCAAAACAGATCTGTCGTACTCCGACAATTTCCATATGCGTCCCATCCAGATCTGCTCGCAATTATCTGGCAGACTCCTTGAGCCTGTGCGACACGCTCAATGTGCTGGCAAAGTCTTGAACTGGGGAGGGGGAATGGACCATGAAAACATTAAGCTGACATCACTAGAGTGAACGAAGCATTGGCAGTGAACAGGACAGTGTGACAGTTATGGGGTGGGACTGAACTGGAGATATCAGATCCACAGTCCACGGTTCTATCAAAGAAAAAACAACACCAACCGTGACTTGTTCCTATCTTGTAAGTACGTTGTTTTTGCGTTTTTGTACCTAGCTGAAGACGTAAAGTGGAACCCCCTAGGTTTCCGTCTGTAACGTTAGTGTGAGCAGTATACCAGTCCTATGAGGAGAACAGACATTTCTTTTTCATAAGGTTCTTTGGTGTAGGCATCGGTTTCAGTTTCTCAAGATGACGTCTTCACGCTAGGAATAAAGTCCACATGCACTGAAGCCACTGATGCTATATCATGGAGAAGGTCCCCTAATGATCATGGCATAAGCCTTCAGCCTGCACATAAACCCCATGCGCCGACAAGGTCTTGAGATTCTACCTATTACCGTTATTGTTATTTTTGTTTAAAGCCCAGTCGACTGCGTTGACCACATCAGGGCTATAACCGTTTACAAACATACACAATACTTCAACAAGAAAAAAAGTATAAGAAAATTAAGTACACATATCAATGCATTCGCGTACATAATCTAAGATGCCCTGACATTGACTATTCTGTCCAAGATATCACACAGAGGATTTAAAAACACACCTGAATACAAATTAAAACATAACTAAAGACACTAAAACATATAAAAACGGGCAAAATTACCTAAAATTGCTTCCGCATATCTCATTCCCCAGGAGCCAAAAATGCACTTAATACATGTACCCAGTTATAATCCTAAGAGAAAAGTACGTAAAATTTTATCAAACACATACAGGCGAATGGACCAGTAAGGCAGAAAATGGCAGGCAGAAATGACAGAAAGCAAAGGAACACAACAGAAACAAAGAGAGTGACAGAAAAGAGGAAATTTCTAGCATAGAATTTCCAGAAGGTGGGGATACTATTTATAATGAAAGAGCCTCCAGCATCCCCATGTGAGGTTCTATCTACTGTATGGGTTTTATGTTCAGATTTATATCTACCTGTCAATAATAGCACTTGGGCTACATTGTAATAATAATACGAAGAAGAAGAAAAAGACGAGTAATCTTGACATTTGGTAAGGGCCCAAATCTTGTAGAAATAAAGCGCACACTCTTAACCATATTCACTCAATGACAAAAAACAAGGGTTTGTGTACAAAGCACACGCAGACCGGGAGGGGAAGACAGGAGGGGCTGGAATAAAGAAAAAGAAATGGAGGGGGATTGAAGAGGAAACCACTGCTGGACGCAAACAAGTATATCATCAACTTGATTTGAAGGAAGATTTGTCAAAAAGACAGGGAAAGCTCGCTCCAGTTGTATGGACCACACACAACAAATGAATAGCGACTGACTGTAGAACGTTTGCATCGAGCAATTTATAAACAGTATCAGAACCACAACGGAGAAGTCGGGGCAAGGGGTGTATATTGGAAGTGGTCGCAGACATAAGTAGATGCAAAATTATTGATACATGTATTGATTTTGTATGAAAGTCTTTGAGTAACAGGCAACGAGTGGAAGGTATAAAGAAATGTTATCTACACTCACAATAGAACGTATTGATTTTGTTATGAAATTGTTTAACAGGCGACCACAGGAAAAATAGAAAAGAAGTCATGGAGTGACATGATTGTGCTTCTTTCAGTGACATATCTCTCTCCTAACCAGCATCAACAAACCACCCACCAATCATGTGGGCTGCTCGTAGGGTGCAGGCCTTGGTGATGCACACCCTGTCGGCAACAACTACCGACACTGGGGCATGCACTGTCAGCAAGACGAGGATGGACATCTGCAAGAAGAACAACGCTGATCCTGGCACTGACATCATCTTGTGTCACCTAACAATGTCTCTCTCCACTTGGCTCTCTGCAGGGATGGAAGGGGATTCAGTAATTTCCCTTTCCCACACTTTGATTTTGGTGCCTCTGTCTTCCTGGAGGATTGCTGATCTCTTGTATCAGTTGTACTATACGTAGTCTTTGTCTTATCCTTGTCTCACTTCTACTGTGATCCTGGTCTCTCTGTATATCACTAGCTTAGATCCTGTGGTTGACTAGTAGCCACTCACCAGGATAGTAGCCACTCACCAGGATAGTAGCCACTCACCAGGATAGTAGACACTCACCGGGATAGCAATACCTTATTGTTTCTTGACTATAGTACACCCAGTTTGGAACTTCAGTTCAATCAACAAGAACATTATTTAGTTCAATCTAAGCCTCTATCAATGGTCAGAAAAAGAATGCTACGCAAACCAGGACTTGTAGTTTGTAATTACTGCTTGCAGAATCGGATTTCACAATAACGATAATCAACGATGGTCTTCTTAGCTATCTCCCAGCAGATATTTTGAACAAAATCATTCAGTGTCTTTGTCGTCAAATTAATCAAGACGACGAAAGAGAAGCAGTGCATCAAACGTTGCTACGATGTGATGATTGTTCTGTCCAAATTGTCTGCCAAACGTCTTTGATGAATCAGACTGACGACTGTTTTGCCCCCTTATCAGTGCCTTCGTCATCAACCTCAATCCTTGTTGCTAAGAGCCCAGCCTACCGTGGGGGCCGTATCAGGACTGTCGTCATTAACTTAATCAGGCTATAGTGACGTAGCGAATTAAGCGTCGCTAGGGTGTCTACCAAACTATCAATCTTCAACACAAAGAACCTACAAAGAATCGTACGAAATCTTCGGAGACCAACACCATCCCCAGCTAACAATACTTGCCCGATATAATCCAGAAAGTATGGGCACTACTATCAGCAAAGACAATGGAGACAGACCGGGCAGGTCACTGGATGGCTACATCACCCGGTCTGCCCTTCCTTGACCAGCAGAAGGAAGACACAAAAGAGGAAGACCCCACAACATATGACCACGAACAACGAACAAAAAGGACTTTAGCGCCCTGAAACACCCCTGGAGCATTGTACATGGGCTGGCGCCCAGAACAGACAGAAATGGAGACAGAATGAGAACCTTCTTTGCTGCACTACAAACTTAGATAGATGGACAGACAGACAGACAGACAGAGAGATAGATAGATAGATAGATAGATAGATAGATAGATCGACAGATAGATAGAAACAGACAGACTGATAGATATTTAGATAATAGATGGATAGATAGATAGATAGATAGATAGATAGATAGATAGATGATGATGATGGATGGATGGATGATGGATGGATGGATGGATGAATGGATGGATGGAAGGATGGAAGGATGGATGGACAGACAGACAGATAGAAAGAGAAACGAAAATGGGGGGGGGGGGGAAACGAAATACAATCGTGACAAACTACTTGTTACTGTTCGTTTCAAGACTTTTTTTTTGTCTGTTGTTTCGTTCCCCCCCCCCCCCCCCCCCCCCCCCCCCCCCCCGCAGACGCCAGCAACTTGACAAAACATTCACGTCCTCTTCACGCTATTTCTGGACACAGGGATCCAGCCAGGCGATATGCGCGCGCGCCACTCGCTCACATCCGGGTGTCAAGAGTGGGAGAGCAACCGGAAACGAGGTGGTCGACTTTCCTCCAATGAGAACAGTGGAAGAGAAAAGGGAGTTAAAAGCTATCGATCGTGACCGACTCACACACTGACGTCCGCCTGGGTCCTGTCTGACGTGGTGACTGCCTGTGCGTGTGGCCTGTCAGCTTCAGTGGGTTACAACGTCAAGCTCATGACGTCTGGGTTCAAACCCGCAGGAGGCCACAGGGGTGTGTGTGTGTGTGTGTGTGTGTGTGTGTGTGTGTGTGTGTGTGTGTGTGTGTGTGTGTGTGTGTGTGTGTGTGTGTGTGTGTGTGGTGTGTGTGTGTGTGCGCGTCTGTCCCCCCCCCCTCACCCCCAGTCTGGAAACTCTTTAACAAAGAGCCGTGGAGCCTGTTAGCGAAGCTGTCAGTCCACCATACTCATAAGAAATGGATCCTGGGTTTGAACCTACGGCTCGCCACTGCTTTTTCATTCATTTATTTGTTTACCTATATATTTATTTGATTGTTTGTTTCATTGTTTATCTATTCATTATCCATTTAGTCGTTTTTTGTTTTTCTTTATTCATTTATTCATTTTTATTTATTTATTATCATGACACTATTATTGGTGTATTATTAATACCGTCATCATATTACTATTATTAGCCAGGGAGCCCATCAGCACACTTGATTAGCGCACCATGCTCATAACATGGACATCTTGGGTTCAACCCTACAGCAGGCCATAGTTTTACTGTTGTTGTTTTGTTCTGTTTTGTTTTACAATCCGAAAATAGAACCCTATAGCATCATGACTTTCATCCCCATTCTCATCACAGCACTGTACAGAAAAGATCCCTGAGATTCTATGGTCCTTCACGCCCTTCTGGCACAGTGGCTTCGGTTTCTGTGGGTTTGAAGGTGTGTTGGAAGAAAAGAAAAAAAAACGATATGCGCGGTCGGGGAGCGGGGGGTAGTGATACAGGAGCGGTGCAGAGGACTTTTACTGTTATTATTGTTCAAAGCCCAGCGGACTGCAGTACAGCCATATCAGGGCTATAACCGCTTCAAAACATACAAAACTTCAACAGGAAAAAAAAAGAAAGAAAGAAAGAAAATTAAGTATACGTATCAATTCAATCGTGCACATAATCTTAGGACATGCCCCTGGCGTTGACCACTCTGTCCAATTGATAGGCACAAAGGATTAAAAAAAAAAAAAAGGAAAAAAACACCTGAATATAAATTTAAGCATACCTAAAGACACCAAAACATATATAAAAACGGGCACAAATTACCTAAAATTGCTTCCACATATCTCACTTCCCTAGAGCCAAAAATGAACTTAACACATGTACCCAATTATCAATCCTAAGAAAAAGTATGTAAGACCTTATCGAACACATACAGGTGAATGGACCAACGAGGCAGAAACTGATAAGAAGAAATGACAGACAGCAAAGGAACAAGGCAGAAACAAAGAGTGACAGAAAAGAGAAAATTTCTGGCACAGAATTTCCAAAAGGTGGGGTATCATTTATACTGAAAGAACCCCCGGCATCCCCGTGCAGAGGATGGGGCAGCAACAAGTAAATGAAAGAAGGGGAAAAAATGAATAAATTAAAGAAAGAAACCACTCCTTTTTAAAGAAAACAAAATGCATGTAGACAGTAGTGACCACTGAAGGCACGGGTGTCCAGTTAAAGCCTTAACATCCTCCTCCCGTCTGGTACAGTTGCCAGGTGACACAGTGTAAAGTTAGGAATGGAACAACAGTGCTTGAAAAATGTCGTGTCTTGAGACACAATGGAATGTAGTAACCCTTTTAGCCCTTCAGTCTATCCACCATCCTTCTATAGAAAGCTACTGGATAGGGCGAGACAGTGAAAGGGTTAATTGTGGGACAGTCATTCGACTGCATGACATCAAGTGTCGGGGAAAAATGAGGTAATCCCGGCAGAAAATGTAATAGTTACTTGATATGTGTTTTAAAAAGAAAAAAAGAAGAGAGAGAGAGAGAGGAAAGGAAAAAAGGATTCAATATCTAAACAATCTTAATACCTAAACCTTTCTTTCACACTGTGTAACTTTTATACACACACACACACACACACACACACACACACACACACACACACACACACACACACACACACTCTCTCTCTCTCTCTCTCGTCGCACGAGTGATTATGCGCGCAGAATATTCTACCTTGGACAGTGTGTGTGTGTGTGGTGTGTGTGTGTGTGTGTGTGTGTGTGTGTGTGTGTGTGTGTGTGTGTGTGTGTGTGTGTGTGTGTGTGTGTCTGTGTGTTTGTGTCTGTGTCTGTGTGTATGTGTGTATGTTTGTGTGTGTCTGTGTGTGCGTGAGATTTCTGTGAATGCAAATCGGTTTATCCAACGCAAGCCTACATGCATACCATGCATTCATTTCTTCTCATGAATTATATGTTTTTTATGATGATGATGACGACGACGACATCAAACAAGGAAAAGAAAGAACAGCAGAAAAAGAAGAAGAAGAAAAAAAGAAACAATAACAACAACTACAACAACAGTATTACAATAACAACACGAATAAGAAGGACAAGAGAAGAACAACGGCGAAAACGAAGAAAGGAAAGGAAAAGATGGCTGGCGACGACCACGAAGAGGAAAAAACAGACAAGGAGGAAGCGGCGATGAAGAAGGAGAAGAACAGGAACCAGGAGAAAACAAAAGCAACAACATCGTTATCATCATCATCAACAACAACAACAACAACAACAGCGACAGCAACAACAGCCGAATCAAATCCACTCACACACACAGTGACACAAATGAAAATTGATTCGAACACTCACACAACATGATGTGAAATAAAGAGAACAATTCATGCCATGCCTGTCTTTTCCACATTTCTAGGTAGTTTTCTTCCTTGTGACCCCCCCCCCCCCCCCCTCGGTCTCTCTCTCTCTTTTTCTGTCTCTCCCTTTCTCTGTTTGTCTGTCTGTCTGTCTCTGTTACTGTCAATCCTTCCCACCTCGCTCTTGCAACACACACACACACACACACACACACACACACACACACACACACACACACACACACACACACACACACACATCACATCAGAGGCACAATTATCTCTCTCGTACAGACCATTATCTCTCACTCGTATAGACACACCCTCTCTCTCTCTCTCTCTCTCCTCTCTCTCTCTCTCCTCTCTCTCTCCTCTCTCTCTCTCTCTCTCTCCATAACACACTCTCTCTCTCTCTCCATAACAATTTTCTGTTGTCTTTACAATACGCCATAATCAGGTTGGTTGTACCATACAATTGCTCGCCACCCTTTCGAACGGGTGATGGCCTTATCCTTAATTAGATCTTATATTTTGTAATTCTCTCCCTCACATTGCCTCCCCCCCTCTCTCTCTCTCTCTCTCTAACGTACACACACACGCAAACACTGTTACAACCATCTACTGGCTCTCCCTCACACGCACGCACGCATGCACGCACGCACGCACGCACACACACACACACACACACACTGTAATCACCATCTGCTTGCTGTTACACACAATAGCTACAATGTCTACTTCACACACACACACACACACACCACACACACACACACACACACACAACACACACACACCGAAGAGCAATTTCCGCCCCGTTCCCCTTACACACACACACACACATACACACACATGCGTGCGCACACACACACACACACAACTGATTAAGTTTTCGCTTCAATTTCAATTTGTTCTCAACATAACATCTCCGCACTCGGAATAAATTCCATATGCACTGTCGCTACTGATGCCATGTGATGGAAAGAAATCCAACAACATCATAGCATACGCCTTAAGCCTGCACATAAGCTTTTAAAGTCCTGTCTAGCGGATGGGTTTTATATCAGTCTTTGACTGGAACTGGTATATAGTATATATACTCCCACCAGGGCAAAAAAAAAATCATTCTTATATAGCGCTAGTCTCCAACTTCATCTGGACTCACAGTGCATTACATATAACCAGACGTTTTAGTGGAGCACGGAGAACTCGAGTTGTTAGACAAACTGACCACAGTCCACTGTGTTGTTGTACAGTCTGTGTCTATGGTGGGCGTGCATGCTGGGTGTTTTGTTTCCATAAGCCAGCCACTGACAGGACTTGCAGGATCTTTAACGTTCATATGTGATATTCTGCATACGCACACATACACGACAGCTTGTCTTGGGCAAGTTGAACCCTTGTCCAGCTCAGATTGTTGTTGGTGGT
>CM060309.1:103062951-103080451 GCA_030674185.1 Monoplex corrugatus | reverse complement strand
AGACAGACAGACAAACAGAGGGGGAAACAGAACATAACATCCTAGATATAACAGAAACTATCTCATTCATTACCTTGAGCGGCAACGACGAGCCATATCTTCCACCTGTACACAGCCGCCTGTTCCAACGTACACGCTACCGAATGGGGCTGTCCCACACAGATGGGTGTCCATGCCAGACAGGACCACAGTCTCCACAGCACGTGCTACTGTTCTGCTCACTGTTCAGAAATTTAAAAAAAACAATACATAAGCAATGGCCAATGGAGCTCTGGGACAACAAAAAGACTGATTACATGAGACAAGCACACATTGCAGCAACAACAACAACAACAACAACAACAACAACAACAACTGCACCAAGCCGCAAATGTTCACCAGAAAATCAACGTGCCAAATTACATTTTTCGTGAACATGATTATTTGTTCAGGGTCGGGTAGAACTATGATTTTGGAAACTTCCAGAGTCTCAAATATTTCAGTCCATTTCATATCAGAACATGCTTACATCCTTTATAATTTGTGTCTGGTACTGTGTGGACCAGGGTTAGTTTAGTCTTAATGAATCGAAATGTACTTATATTGTGATGTCTGATTTGCTGTAGATTGTGAAATATATATGATGCAGGACCTTCACCCTTATCCCCTCCCCTACATCAACCCCTCCCGTCCCACCCACATCTGTGTCTTGTAAAGTGTGCAATGACCAGTGACCTGAAATGAGTTTGAAGAATAGCACTATACAAGTATCATCATCACAACTATATCAGCAGCAGCAACAACAGCAACATCATCATCATCAGTATTACTATCATTATCATTATTATTATAGTAGTGGTAATAATATCATTATCATTATTAGTTAAGGCAGGATAAACAATATCCCCATCTGCTGGAAATTCTGTGCTACAAATTTCTTCTATTCTGTCACTCTCTGTTCCTTTGCTACCTGTCATTTCTTCCTATCATTTTCTGCCTTGCTGGTCCATTCATCTGTATGTGTTCGATAAAAACTCACATACTTCCTCTTATGATGATAATAGGGTACATGTGTTATATGCATTTCTTGATATATGGAAATGTGATATGCCGAAGCAATTTTAGTTAATTTAGACCGTTTTTATGTATATTTTAGTGTCCCTAGTTATGCATTTGTATTCATTTTTTTAAAATTCCCTGATGATAAATTGGACAGAGTGGTCATATCCTTAGATATTTATAGAATGCATTGATATGTGTACTTAATTTTCTTTTCCATCTGTTTTCCTTTCGGTTTTGTTTTGTTTTGTTTTTTGTTTTGTTTTGTTGTTTTTCTCCAGCAAGGAATGGAGTACGTTTTGAAGATAGTTATAGCCCTAATATAGCTCTGCTTAGTCGGGTAGGCTTTAAGCAACAGTACGTCGTGCATTAAAAACATCATCATCTCTCTCTCTCTCTCTCCCCACTCCCTCTCTCCACCCTCCCTCCCTCTCTCTCCCCCCCCCTCTCTCTGTAATGTACATGTATGTATGTATGGATGGATGTACGTACGTATGGAGGTATGTATGCGATGGAGGTACGTAAATAATGTACGGAGGTACGTATGGAGGTATGGAGGTATATAGGTATGTGTGCTAAAATTGTGTATGGATCGATGGTCTCTCACATTTAATAAACTGTCACATGCGCGTGCGCACACGTGTGTGTGTGTGTGTGTGTGCAGACGCGCACGCGCAAGCGTGTGTGTATGTGTGTGTGTGTGTGTGCGTGCATGTGTGTGTGTACAGCATGCGTGTATCTGCATATCTAATCGTTCACAGTTGTCTGTGTGCACGTGTGTGCAAGCGAGCGCGTGTATGCGTTGACTTATTATGAATGTACATGTGTGTGTGATTGTATATGTGCGTGTGTGATTGTATGTGTGTGTGCGTGTATATGCGCGCGTCCGAGTGTGCCTACGTACGTGCATGCACTCTGCCCGTGACTAAATGTCGAAGACAGTAATACTAATCACCATTTTGACACTTTTCCTGACATAACCTAATCATAATCACGTGTAAGGGTCTTACAATGACCACACAAACGCGATGTCCTTTCAAAAGTGTCGTCATAATCACATTTTTTTGGTATTAACAACAACAGGATTGGCACCTGAAGGCGTAGATTTGGTACAGTATTAGTCACGTACTGAGCACAAATGCGATGTCTTGAAGTCTTACGAAATCTTTTCAAGAGGGATTCGTCATAATCACATCATCAGGTATTAACAACATTAACAACAACAGGTCTGGCGCCTAAACGCCAAGATTTGGTACAGTGTTAGTCACGTACTTAGCACTCATGTGATGTCTGAGTCTAGTCGGTCTAGAACATGTTCCGGAAGGATTCGTCGCACTTGGACAATTCCATATGCACTACACCCACATTTGCCTGCAAGTTACGAGGAAGACTCCTTGAGCCTGCTTTAAACTACGTTGGTTAAGTTGTTTTGATGTTTCTGTTACTGTTGTTAATGCTGTTGTTATTGTTTGTTTTGCTCGATTTGGTCTATCTGTTTATTTGTTTATTTGTTTGTTCATCACTCTGGCGTTTTGATTTTTGTCGGTTGCGTATACGTACGATATTTTGCCCACACCGCGCAGGTGATTTATTGTCATGAATACGAAGCAAGCATCTCATGTCATCATGTTTCCAAAAGCCATCGAGCACTACACAACACTTACAAGTTACAACATCTTTAACTTGCCATATTTGATGTGTGCGTGTACACATGAGAAGGTTAAGGCAATAACAGGTCTACACACATGTTGACCTGGCAGACTGCAAAAACTCTTCAAAAAAAACCAAAAAAAAAAAAAAAAACCTTCACATTTACTCAAGAGGCGGGAGGTACCAGGCAGGGCTAAACCCAGACTTTCGACAAAGTTTTGCAATGAAGAGGGAAACGGGGTCTGGTTGAGGGGGGGGGGGGGTTAGAGGAGGAAATGGAATATAAAGGAAGGAGAACAGGACCTTATGAGGGGGGGGGGGGGATCAAGGGGAAGGAGAACAAGATCTAGAGAGATCCATCGGGAGAGGAACTAAGGAGGGGACGAGATACAGGGAAACGGGACTTACGTGGAAGGCAACAGGATCTACGGGGAGGGAAACTGGATCTAAGGAGAGGGAACGAGATTTAGAGGGAAAGGGGACGATATTAGTGAGAGGGGAACGAGATTTAGGGTAAAAGGAACAGGGTCTAGGGTATAGGAAGAAGAAAACGGGATTTAGGGTTAATGGAACAGGATCCAGTTGGAGTACGGGATCTAATGGGAGAGGAACGGGATCTAGTGGGAGGGAAACGGATTCTAGGGGAACGGGATCTATGGGGAAGGACAAGGAGATCTAGAGGAAGGGATCTAGGCAGAAGGGAACAGGACCTAGGGGAACGGGGTCTACGGGGAAGAGGAACGAGATCCTGAGGAAAGGTATCCAGGCGAAGGGAACAGGATCTAGGGGAAAGGGAACAGGATCTAGGGGAAGGGGAACGAGATCTAGCGGAACTGGATCTAGGCAGAAGAGAACATGATCTAGACGAACGAAATCTAGGGAAAAGGGATCGAGATCTAGGGGAACGGGATCTAGGAGGAGGGGAACGGGATCTTGGGGCAGGGGAACGATATAGAGGGGAGCAGGATCTAGGGGATGGGAACGGGATCTTAGGGAACAGGATCTAGAGGAAGAGAACGAGATTTAGGGGAGCAGAATCTAGGCAGAAGGGAACAGGACCTAGGGAAATGGGATCTAGGGGAAAGTGAATGAGATCAAGAACAGGATCGAGAGGATTGGGATCTAGACAGAGGGAACAGGATCTAGAACAGGATTTAGGCGGAGGGAATGGGTCCTACAGGAAGGCGATCTAGGCAGAGGGAACAGGATCTAGGGGAACAGGATCTAGGTGGAGGGAACAGGATCTAGAGGAAGGAGATCTAGGCAGCGGGAACACGATCTAGACGGAAGGAACGGGATCTAGGAGAACAGGATTTAGGCGGAGGGAATGGGACCTACAGGAAGGGGATCCAGGCAGAAGGAACAGGATTTAGAAGAACAGGATCTAGGTGGAGGGAAGAGGACCTAGGAGATCTAGGCAGCAGGAACAGGATCTACAGGAACAGGATTTAGGCGGAGGGAACAGGATCTAGAGGAACGGGATCTAAGGGGAGGGGAACGAGATCTAGGCAACACTGACACCACCAGAATGACTGGAGCATTAAGATGGGCAGCGAACGTGCTAATTTTCATGCTGCAGTCAGGGATTGAACTCAATATGTTAGATGTGGAGTGCACACGGCTGTAAAAAAAAGAAGTCGTGACAGGAGGCTTGCGGTTCGAACTCACGCTCCTTCCGTTATCAGCACGGCGCTCTAACCAACCGAGCAAATAGAAACCCCTAATGAAATATGCATCTGTAATAATAATAACAATAATAACAACAATAATAATAATAATAATAGCAACAGTAATAAATAATAATGATAATAATAATAACAATAACAACGATGATGATGATGATGTAGTAGTAACAACAATACTAATAATTATGATGATGATAAAAATAATGAAAATGATGACGACAACAACAATGATAATAATAGTAATACTAATAGCAGTAACAACAACAAAAATGATGATGATGAGGAGGAGGATAAAGGTAATAGCAATAACAATATTAACAACATTAATATGTAACAATCATCATGGTGATGATGATGATGTAATAATGATAATAACTATATTAATATCAATAATAACAATAACAGTAATAACAACAACAAAAAGGTTTTCATGTATATAGTGCAAACTGTCCATGTCAAAAGCATACTCTAATTGCACTTTACAGTGCCAGAACATTATCAAAACTTTCAATCAAGTTAAAACAGATCTAAAATGAAAATAAGTACATGTAGTAGGAACCATAATAACATAAATCTTAGGCACCATAATAAAAAGAAGAGCCAAAGAATATAAATGAATACAAATATTCACAGACACACAAGCAATGCATGTGTGCACACACACACACACACACACACACACACAACAAACACAATCAAACAAACAAACAAGCAAACACACACATAACGTCATAAGCATGCACAGTGGACAAGTGTACTACGATGCATACTGCCTATGACTAAGTACAGCTGACACTGATACAAATAAAATGCTTTGATATGGATCTGGTATAATGATAGTAATATCTAAGGATCTTAACAAGTAAACTACAGGACTGCCAATTAATCTTTTGGCTCTCTCTGCCTACCTACCCTAACTTGCCTAACCCTTACAATAGTTACATTCCATCACCTTATCCACTAGATCTAAACTCTCTCTGCCTACCTACCCTAACTTGCCTAACCTTACATTCCATCACCTTATCCACTAGATCTAAACTCTCTGCCTACCTACCCTAACTTGCCAAACCTTACATTCCATCACCTTATCCACTAGATCTAAACTCTGCCTATCTACCCTAACTTGCCAAACCCTTACATTCCATCACCTTATCCACTAGATCTAAACTCTCTCTGCCTACCTACCCTAACTTGCCTAACTCTTACATTCCATCACCTTATCCACTAGATCTAAACTCTCTCTGCCTATCTACCCTAACTTGCCAAACCCTTACATTCCATCACCTTATCCACTAGATCTAAACTCTCTCTGCCTACCTACCCTAACTTGCCAAACCCTTACATTCCATCACCTTATCCACTAGATCTAAACTCTCTCTGCCTACCTACCCTAACTTGCCAAACCCTTACATTCCATCACCTTATCCACTAGATCTAAACTCTCTCTGCCTACCTACCCTAACTTGCCTAACTCTTACATTCCATCACCTTATCCACTAGATCTAAACTCTCTCTGCCTATCTACCCTAACTTGCCAAACCTTACATTCCATCACCTTATCCACTAGATCTAAACTCTCTCTGCCTACCTACCCTAACTTGCCTAACCCTTACATTCCATCACCTTATCCACTAGATCTAACTTCCGGTAATCTTGTAGAATAGAATACGAAAATAATTGGAGCTAATTTCACGCACTTATACGGGTGTTTTCGGTTCTGCTCGATGTAAAGAGACGTAAGACACCCTTACCTAATCACTTTGACCAGTCTTTCCCACACAAACATGCACAAAATATCCCTGAATGACTGGCGACCACAGCTCCAGCAGTCACCTGCACGCCATTTTGGTTGCTGATCACATGGGCACAACGTCATCACTAGTGGGGAGTTGTCTATAAATATGGCGTGCAGGTGACTGCTGGAGCTGTGGTCGCCAGTCATTCAGGGATATTTTGTGCATGTTTGTGGGGAAGGACTGGTCAAAGTGAGTAGGTAAGGGTGTCTTACGTCTCTTTACATCCAGCAGAACCGAAAACACCCGTATAAGTGCGTGAAATTAGCTCCAATTATTTTCGTTATTCTATTCTACAAGATTACCCTAACAACTTCCTGTATCACAATAAAATAAATAAACTCAAACTGTAATGCATTATTTCGGTCTTCAACGGGGACACCTTAATACAAAATAAAAACAATAATATGAACATGGCATGGCCAATCTGGCATCGCCGAATTCATCTCATTTCCTTTAATTCATCGCATTTCTCTCCCCCACCTTCCAGTGACTACAATTCTTCATGAAAAAAAAAAAATTCAGAAAAATCGTGATTGACGTGAAGCGAGGGTAAAGCGAGACTGTCACAGCATTGCAAACAGAATTCTTGAACTGTAAGAAGCGCCCTAGAATGCGTTATTCACACACTTAAAAAGAAACAAAGAAAGAAAAAGTGCTGATTTAAAGCCCAACTTTTTGTCTGTGACCCCGATACCGTTGCCATGACTTCAAAACCTAGGCATTTCCGACTTGTCAACAGCCCGCATCCAAATTTGGGAAAGATACATTCAAAAATGGATGAGAAAACCTTGCTAACATTTTTTTTTATCACAAACAGACAGACAAACACACAGCCACAGACCTCTGTCCAGCCGATATGTGATTAGTCTGATTCATAATTGGAGTCTGCTTTCAACCAGACGCACTCATGGCGGAAACTGACGAGTTGCGCATGTCAGACAGGGAAAGTAGGACACTCATGTCTTTTGACCCGAATGCCGTAAAATTACGCTGTAGGAAATAGACCTCTGACGAAAGTTTTGTTTCGACTCAGCTTGTCTTCCCAGGCCCGGAATACCGGACTCAGGAGGTCGATATCAGGAATAATTCGGGCAATCCAAAAGGGAAACACAAACATTGAAATAATGCCCACCATCCCCACTTTTATTTGAAAAGGGGGGAATTGGAAAAATAGGAGCGGAACTAGTAAGTAAAAGCGCTGGAAGTGCAAGAGGACGAGAATAAGAAAGAGGAGGAGGAAAGGAAGAAAAATGAAAAGAAGAGGAAGAAAAGAAAATTAGAGGGAAATGGAAAAGGAAGGCGAAGAAGGAGGAGAAGGAGGAAACAGTAAAGATGGAGGTGAAAGATGAAGATTAAAAAAAAAAACATGAAAAAAAAAAGATGAACAAAAGAGAATGCAGAAGACGGAACTGGCGAAGGAGTGGGAGAAGGAGAAAAAGGTGAAGGAGAAGAAGAAGGAAAGGAGGAGAAAAAATGACTGCATAATTGATTGATACTCTTTTATTTTCCAAAAGTAAAGACAATGCCACAATGCGACAGTGTTTGGTCAATTGTCCATAACTGACATTGCTAAAATCTGTTTGAGATTTAAAGCTAGAAAAAAAAATATGTCAGAACGAAGGAGGAGAAAGGGGAAAAAAGAGGATAAGAAGAAGAACGGTGGGGGAAAAAAAAGAAAAAAAAAAAGAAAGAATAGAAAAAGAAGCCAGAACAACGAGACGAAGAAACAACGATTGATATGATTACATATAGAAATCCGAGAGAAAATATTCCTGACATACATTTTCATCGTTAAAAAGTAATACAAGAGAGGGAGAGGTAGGAAGGGAGAAAGGGAGGGAGAGACAGACAGACAGACAGACAGACAGACCGACAGGCAGATTCGCGTGTTTAATTCACATACATCCCCCGGACCTTCATGAAGAGGTACGGGCACATGAACATTTGCTGACATAACAATTGCTCAGATCAACAAGAACGCGCGCGCCTCGTGTGCGAGTATGTGTGTGTGTGTGTGTGTGTGTGTGTGTGTGTGTGTGTGTGTGTGTGTGTGTGTGTGTGTGTGTGTGTGTTTGTGTGTGTGTGTGTGTGTGTGTGTGTGTGTGTTTTGTGTGTGTGTGTGTGTGTGTTTGTGTGTGTGTGTGTGTGTGTGTGTGTGTGTGTGTGTGTGTATGTGTGTGTGTGCGTGTGTGTGTGTGCGCGCGGGTAGGGGGGGGGGGGGTGCGTGTGTGAAAAACAATACGTAGTCTTTCTGGGATAATGCATACTTTAAATATTTTGGAATAAATACAATATGGGTCACACATTAATACTTCAATAATACAATAGAAATATAGAAATATGTTTGACACACACACACCATTAATTTAACTTTAGGATAAGGCACACTCTTTTCTCACATCAAAAGAATTTCCGTTTAGGATAAGGCAAGCTCTCTTAAGAGCTTTATTGACGAGAGAGAGGAGAGAGAGAAAGAGATAGACAGAGAGAATGAGGCAGACACAGAGAGAGACAGACACACAGAGACAGACAGAGAGAAAGAAAGAGAGAGACAGACAGACAGAGGGAGAGAAAGAGAGAGAGAAAACAGTACCAACAATAACAACAACAAAAGCACGCACACAAACACAGAAACAGGAAACTGAAAACCCACAAGAGCAACGGCAACATCACCACTACCATCACCACCACGCCTCCGTCCACACGCACTCAAACACATATATACACACCAGCACGCGCACGCACGCATTTACAAACGTACACAGAAGCAAGCAAGCAAGCGCACACACACACACAACAACAACAACAACACACACACACACACCTCAATACAGTTCGGAAGGTCAAAAATATCAAAATAATAACAACGACACACACACACACACACACACACACACACACACACACACACACACACACACACACACACACACACACACACACACACACACACACACACACACACACACACCTCAATACAGTTCGGAAGGTCAAAAATATCAAAATAATAACGACACACACACACACACACACACACACACACACACACACACCACACACACACACACACACACACACACACACACACACACACACACACAACACACGGACAATCAGACTAACTGATCGACTTGAACAAATGTTCTGAAAGATGCTACCACCACACCACCACCACCACCACCAACAAAACAACAACAACAACACACACACACACACACACACACACAACACCAACACAGACACACACAGAGACAGACACAGACAGACACACACACACACACAAACATTCACACAGTCACACACACACACACACACAAACACAAACACAACACACACAACCACACACACACACACACACACACACACACACACACACCACACACACACACACACAAAACACACACACACAAACACACACAACACACACACACAAACACACACAACACACACACACACACACACACACAACACACACACACACAACACACACACACACACACACACAAACACACACACACACACACACACACACAACACACACACAAACACACACACACACACACAAACACACACACACACACACACACACAAACACACACACACACACACACACACACACACACACACAACACACACACACACACACACACACACACACACACACACACACAACACACACACAACAACACACACACACACACACACAGTTTTTAAACAGACGGATCGTATGTTTGGAAACTTTGCCATATGGAACAGATCCCTTACCGTATTAAATTCTTCGAAAAATAACCTGTAACACTTACAATTATTTATGGCACAGAACAACTTCTAACCTTTGTGTTTGTAACAGTGTTGGTTTACTTTGGTTTGGTTTGGTTTGTTTGTTTGTTTGCTTGCTTTAGTTTGGTAATGTTTTTTGTTTGTTTGCTTGCTTGCTTTAGTTTGGTTATGTTTTTTGTTTGTTTGCTTGCTTGCTTTAGTTGGGTTATGTTTTTGTTTTTTCTTGCTTGCTTGCAGGTTTGTTTGTTTGTTTGTTTTTTGTCTGTTTGTTCGTTCGTTTGTTTGTTTGCTTGTTTGTCTGTCTGTTTGTTACTATACTACTGGATATGGTTTGACTGTTTCTGTCTGTCTGTCTGTTACCATATAACCGGAATGCCCTTGTGGCAAGTTGCTGTCAGAGAGAGAACAAAGGTAGGGAGGGACAAAGAGACAGAGACAGACAGACGGCAGGAAAGGACATACAAAAGACGTACACACATGCATTCAAAAACATACATGACGACGGACGCTTACGTCTATCCAACGGATACTTTGGAATAAGGTCCTCATCACCTGGTGTGGGTCTTCATGAGGGATACAACATCGATAGATCCTGCATGGGAAGGAGTCCTGCGGTCTTGGGTTCTGCTTCCGTCGGTCCGTTTTTTGTGGACTGACACAGGCTGTTCTGTGCTGTTCAACTGATTGTGTCCTGAGTATACTGCTGTGTGCCTTGTGTGCACAGCTGTCACCAGCTTTATCTCTTTCGGGCAATGTCTTTCAGATGGTGATGTTGATGCCACAGGTGATGAGGTTGGCCTTCAGAATGACTTTGTATCGGTACAGTGGTCTTCCCTGGTCGTGTGTCCTTGCTTCAGCTCACTGTGCAGAAGCATCTTTGGGATGCCATTGTCTTCCATACAGAAAATTTGTCCTATCTAACAAAGCTGACTTTGATGGGAAGACATTCTATACTTGGCGAGAAACACCTCTCTCTCTCTCTCTCTCTCTCTCTCTCAAGCACGCATCTTGCCATGTGATGTTGCAGATCTTGTGCTGACGTCTCTGATAGAACCGTTCCAACTGGTGAATGTGCCGTCGATAGGTAGTCCAGGTCTGGCAGCAGTGTGATCAAGACTACTGCTCTGTACACAGCAGTCTTTGTGATGAGTCTGATGTCACGGTCTTACCACACACAACCTCTTCGTCAACCTTCCACAGGCAGAGCCAGTCTTGGAGAGGCGCAGCACCACCTCAGCATCACGAGGTCCACTGTTGGCCACTGTACTGCTCAAGTACCGGAATTTGTCAACTCTCTTATCCTCATGGAGATGGCTGGGAGTTTTTCGGTATAAATAATATCCCCCACCTTCTGGAAATTTTGTGCCAGAAATTTCCTCTTTTCTGTCACTGTCTTTGTTTCTGCCTTGTTCCTTTGCTGTCTGTCATTTCTTCCTATCATTTTTTGTCTTGCTGGTCCGTTCACTTGCATAATTATGTTCGGTATAAAGTCTTGCATACCTTCTCTTAGGATTGATAATTGGGTTCATGTAATCAAGAACAGTTTCTGGTTCTAGGAAAATGAGATATGCGGAAGCAATTTTAGATAATTCAGGCCTGTTTTTATGTATGTTTTAGCGTCCTTGACTTGCAGACCTGCAGACAGACTAACAGACACACAGACACATAAACCTACAGACAGATACAGGCACACAGACAGACCTACAGACAGAAGAACCTGCAGATAGACAAACCTACAGACACACAAACCAACAGACCAGACACACAAGACCTACAGACACACAAACCTACAGACACAGACCTACAGACTGACAGACAGACCTACAGGCGGATGGACAGACCTACAAACAAACCTTCAGACAGATTTGCACACAGACAGACAGACAGACCCACAAACAGACAGACCTCCAGACAGACACACAGACAAACAGACCAACAAGTCAAGCCAGATGAAGTGTCAAAGATATACACTGACATTTCGTAGACGGAATCTATTACGTCCCTTCACCGCAGAGGAACGCACGGTATCTAGCCAGGCTTTACCGGCAGTCTAACGGCTGGCTGGCTGAATCAGACTGCCTTCACGCTAACCCAGCAAACTGCCCACAGCAGATGCCAGCCAGCAACTGGTTGAAAATTAACCCTTTGTCTCCCTCATGGAACTTAACCCTTTGACTCCTTCATGGAACTTAACCCTTTGACTCCCCCATGGAACATAACCCTTTGACTCCCTCATGGAACTTAACCCTTTGACTCCCTCACGGAACTTAACCTTTGACTCCCTCATGGAACTTAACCCTTTGACTCCTTCATGGAACTTAACCCTTTGACTCCTTCATGGAACTTAACCCTTTGACTCCCCCATGGAACATAACCCTTTGACTCCCTCATGGAACTTAACCCTTTGACTCCCTTACGGAACTTAACCCTTTGACTCCTTCATGGAACTTAACCCTTTGACTCCATGGAAATTAACCCTTTGACTCCTTCATGGAACTTAACCCTTTGACTCCCCCATGGAACATAACCCTTTGACTCCTTCATGGAACTTAACCCTTCGACTCCTTCATGGAACTTAACCCTTCGACTCCCTCACGGAACATAACCCTTTGACTCCCCCATGGAACATAACCCTTTGACTCCCTCATGGAACTTAACCCTTTGACTCCCTCATGGAACTTAACCCTTTGACTCCCTCTTGGCTACCAACTGCAAAAACTTAACCGTTTGAATCCCTCACCCTATCCACCAGCTTAATGCAGGAAGCTGGTGGAAGGGGTGTGGGAGTAAAAGGGTTAAGCTTCTGCTTTGCTAGCATCGTTGACAATTCATATGGATCGATGAATAAAGGACGAAAAAGAGAAGCTGGTGGATAGGGCGAGGGAGTTAAAGGGTTAAGTTTTTGCTTTGTTGCCGTGGTTAACAATGGACAATGCTGGTGGACAGGGTGCGGGAGTCAAAGAGTTAACCCTCTGACATCTTCATGGAACTTAACCCTTTGACTCCCTCACCCTATCTATCAGCTTCTTTTTTGACTCCCTCACCATATCTATCAGCTTTTTTTTTTCATCCTTCCTTTATTCATCCATCCATATGTGTGTTTTCGTTACAATTAGTTCATGCCATGTCGGCCTACAAATAATTGTAGACAAGTTCAACATGACTTGACATTTGCAGCCCCTCAAACACAGACAGGCAGAACCTGGTCAATAGCGGCAGTCCTTACAGGAAATACCCAATCTGCTGAATGTGCGTCTGAAATTTAGAGCAGTTAAACATACTGCCAATCACACGCACACACGCACACGCACACACACACGCACACGCGCACGCACACACACACGCACGCACACACACACGCACACGTACGCACACACACACACACACACACACACACACACACACACACACACACACGATGAGAATGAGAGAGAAAGGGAGAGAGTTAATATACTGTCAATCAGTCAGACAAGTGCACGCGCACGGGCACACACACACACACACACACACACACACACACACACACACACACACACACACACGCACGCATACAACCGGAAAAGGTTATAATGACACAAGGGAAGGAGGGAGGTGAGGCATAAACAGAGAGAAAGACGAGAGAGAGAGAGAGAGAGAGAGAGAGAGAGAGAGGGGAGAGAGAGAGAGAGAGAGAGAGAGAGAGAGACAGAGAGAGAGAGAGAGAGAAAGACACAGAGAGAGAGAGAGAGAGAAAAAGAGAGAGAGAGAGATAAAGACAGACAGACAGACAGACAGACAGACAGACAGACAGAGTTAGTTAGTTTACGAATACGATTTATTTTCAATATAGGCCAAGGCCCCTTGTATAAATCACACATTAGTTATACATTTTATTTTAGGAAGAGATAAAAAAAAAAAAAAAAAAAAAAAAAAAAAAAAGAAAAAACAAAAAAAAGAAGCAGGGAACGGACAAAGAACCAAATATGGAGTTAGAGCAGATACACACAGATAACGATAAGAAGAAGATACACACAGATAACGATAAGAAGAAGATACACACAGATAACGATAAGAAGAAGATACACACAGATAACGATAAGAAGAAGATACACAGAGATAACGATAAGAAGAAGATACACAGAGATAACGATAAGAAGAAGATACACACAGATAACGATAAGAAGAAGATACACACAGATAACGATAAGAAGAAGATACACACAGATAACGATAAGAAGAAGATACACACAGATAACGATAAGAAGAAGATACACACAGATAATGATAAGAAGAAGATACACACAGATAATGATAAGAAGAAGATACACACAGATAACGATAAGAAGAAGATACACACAGATAATGATAAGAAGAAGATACACAGAGATAACGATAAGAAGAAGATACACACAGATATAATGATAAGAAGAAGATACACAGAGATAACGATAAGAAGAAGATACACACAGATATAATGATAAGAAGAAGATACACAGAGATAACGATAAGAAGAAGATACACACAGATAACGATAAGAAGAAGATACACACAGATAATGATAAGAAGAAGATACACACAGAGATAACGATAAGAAGAAGATACACACAGATATAATGATAAGAAGAAGATACACAGAGATAACGATAAGAAGAAGATACACACAGATAACGATAAGAAGAAGATACACACAGATAATGATAAGAAGAAGATACACAGAGATAACGATAAGAAGAAGATACACACAGATAACGATAAGAAGAAGATACACACAGAGATAACGATAAGAAGAAGATACACAGAGATAACGATAAGAAGAAGATACACAGAGATAACGATAAGAAGAAGATACACACAGATAACGATAAGAAGAAGATACACAGAGATAACGATAAGAAGAAGATACACACAGATAACGATAAGAAGAAGATACACACAGATAACGATAAGAAGAAGATACACAGAGATAACGATAAGAAGAAGATACACACAGATAACGATAAGAAGAAGATACACAGAGATAACGATAAGAAGAAGATACACACAGATAACGATAAGAAGAAGATACACAGAGATAACGATAAGAAGAAGATACACAGAGATAACGATAAGAAGAAGATACACAGAGATAACGATAAGAAGAAGAAAGACAGAGATAACGATAAGAAGAAGAAAGACAGAGATAATGATAAGAAGAAGAAAGACAGAGATAACGATAAGAAGAAGAAAGACAGAGATAACGATAAGAAGAAGACAGAGATAATGATAAGAAGAAGAAAGACAGAGATAACGATAAGAAGAAGAAAGACAGAGATAACGATAAGAAGAAGAAAGACAGAGATAATGATAAGAAGAAGAAAGACAGAGATAATGATAAGAAGAAGAAAGACAGAGATAACGATAAGAAGAAGAAAGACAGAGATAACGATAAGAAGAAGAAAGACAGAGATAACGATAAGAAGAAGAAAGACAGAGATAACGATAAGAAGAAGAAAGACAGAGATAACGATAAGAAGAAGAAAGACAGAGGTAACGATAAGAAGAAGAAAGACAGAGGTAACGATAAGAAGAAGAAAGACAGAGATAACGATAAGAAGAAGAAAGACAGAGGTAACGATAAGAAGAAGAAAGACAGAGATAACGATAAGAAGAAGAAAGACAGAGATAACGATAAGAAGAAGAAAGACAGAGATAATGATAAGAAGAAAGACAGAGATAACGATAAGAAGAAGAAAGACAGAGATAACGATAAGAAGAAGAAAGACAGAGATAATGATAAGAAGAAAGACAGAGATAACGATAAGAAGAAGAAAGACAGAGATAATGATAAGAAGAAAGACAGAGATAACGATAAGAAGAAGAAAGACAGAGATAACGATAAGAAGAAGAAAGACAGAGATAACGATAAGAAGAAGAAAGACAGAGATAACGATAAGAAGAAGAAAGACAGAGATAACGATAAGAAGAAGAAAGACAGAGATAACGATAAGAAGAAGAAAGACAGAGATAATGATAAGAAGAAGAAAGACAGAGATAACGATAAGAAGAACAAAGACAGAGATAACGATAAGAAGAACAAAGACAGAGATAACGATAAGAAGAACAAAGACAGAGATAACGATAAGAAGAAGAAAGACAGAGATAACGATAAGAAGAAGAAAGACAGAGATAATGATAAGAAGAAGAAAGACAGAGATAACGATAAGAAGAACAAAGACAGAGATAACGATAAGAAGAACAAAGACAGAGATAACGATAAGAAGAACAAAGACAGAGATAACGATAAGAAGAAGAAAGACAGAGATAATGATAAGAAGAAGAAAGACAGAGATAACGATAAGAAGAACAAAGACAGAGATAATGATAAGAAGAAGAAAGACAGAGATAATGATAAGAAGAAGAAAGACAGAGATAACGATAAGAAGAACAAAGACAGAGATAATGATAAGAAGAACAAAGACAGAGATAACGATAAGAAGAACAAAGACAGAGATAATGATAAGAAGAAGAAAGACAGAGATAACGATAAGAAGAAGAAAGACAGAGATTATGATAAGAAGAAGACAGAGATAATGATAAGAAGAAGAGAGATAATGATAAGAAGAACAAAGACAGAGAGATAATGATAAGAAGAAGACAGAGATAATGATAAGAAGAAGAAAGAGAGATAATGATAAGAAGAACAAAGAAAGAGAGATAATGATAAGAAGAAGAAAGACAAAGAGATAATGATAAGAAGAAGACAGAGAGATAAGACCTACTGTTGTAACTTACAGCATTACAGTGCTATAACTACTGTGGCGTTTAATGTAAGAACAACATCTACAACAACAACGAAAATAAAACTACAACAACAAATATCAACAACAAAAGCAGTTAAGTACGTTGCCCTAACCTGAATTTTTGACAAAAAGGTAGTGATTTCTTGAAAGCGCTTTGTATATTTTCTGAACTCTTTCTGATTGTGTGTGTGTGTGTGTGTGTGTGTGTGTGTGTGTGTGTGTGTGTGTGTGTGTGTGTGTGTGTGTGTGTGTGTGTGTGTGTTCGTTCGTTCGTTGCTTGATTTAACGTCTTTTCACTATAAGTGTGTGTGTGTGTGCGTGCATGCGTGCGTGCGTGTGTGTGTGTGTGTGTGTGTGTGTGTGTGTGTGATCGCGTATGTGTATGTGCACGTGTAGTGTGATGGTGGTAGTGTGTGTGTGTGTGTGTGTGTGTGTGTGTGCGTGCGCGCGCGCGCGCGCGTCCGCGGAACGTGTCTATGTGTGCGTGTACACGAGCGAACGTGTGTGCGCGCACGCGTGTGTGATTAGGTGCGTACGTTTAAGACATATACATACATAATATAAATATATATACACATATATGTATATATATATTCATATGTATATATATATATTTATATATATATATATTCATATGTTTATATATACATATATGTATATATATATGTGTGTGTGTGTGTGTGTGTGCGCGCGCGTGTGTGTGGATAGATAGCTAGACAGACAGACAGACAGACAGATAGATAGATAGATAGACAGACAGACAGATAGATAAGATAGATAGATAGATAGACAG
>CM060309.1:103039564-103062851 GCA_030674185.1 Monoplex corrugatus | reverse complement strand
TGCGTGTGTGTGAATGTGCATGTGTGTGTGTATGTGTACGCGAGCATAACACAGAGGCTGACACACAGACAGAGGCACCGAACGTTAACGAACGAGTGAGGTAAAACTGTTTTTTTTTTGTTTGTTTGTTTGTTTGTTGTTGTTGTTGTTTTTTTGTGTGTGTTTTTTTTTGCTAACAGTTTTACAAAAACCGCACAATTGTAACAGTATAAAACATAACGGCACAAACTTTTCAAAGACCTCAGGACGTACTGGACCAACAGCAACCACTCTCTTACACAATCTGCACACTAGTTCGTCCGTCTATACAACAATACTCCCATTGTTGAACGAAAGAATCCTGATCGACTTCAACCAGGAAATGTCCAGTTTGCAAATCCGTGATTGTTTTCGTGCTGATGTTTCACTGTCGACGACACTTACAAAAACGTCAGCAAGCATTTTAAAAGCGGACACAACAACAACAGATACAACATCAACAGCAACAGCAACGACAACAACAACAACGACAACAACAACAGCTACATGTTTCATGCTGAAGTTTGACACTTGACAACACAGAAAACACATGAGCTTTGTCTTCTTCTTCCCTCTTGAATATCATGAAGAGTCATTGGGCGCCACACCTAAAGAACTGTTCATCAGGCTCTTCCAGCTCTTATTTCCCTGTCCATTGTGCAATGTTGTCACTCCATCTGTTTTTGTTTGTTTGTTTGTTTGTTCGTTTTTTCTTATTGTTTTCCCCCGTCTTCTCCTCCGTCTCCCTCGCCTAACAGTTCTCTGGAGGATTGATTTGGCAAGGCCGTTGGATCTTTTTACATGGCCATACCAGCGTAATTTTCTTTTCTTGACTGAAGTCAGCCGATCTTCATATGGTCCAGTGTACTGCTTGATGGTTTGGTACACTTGTTCACTGGTGGTGATATGATCAGTGTATCTGACGTTTAGCATCTTACGATAACACTTCATTTCCATGGCATGGATTCGTCTTTCCAACTGTGTTGTGAGGGTCTATGTCCTACATGCATACAGGAAGATGGATTACGCTAGTCGTGTAAGATCCTGATCTTGTGTTTCATGGAGATGTTCTTGTCCTTCCACACAGGTTTCAGCCTGGACAGTGCTGATGTTGTCGTCGCTGCCCTCGAGATGATTTTAGGCTTGGATTCCTCATCGCTAACCAGACAGAGCAACAACAGCTATAACAACACCAGCAGCAATGATGGACTCTCCCTCCATCCATCCGAAGGACGAGTAGGCACACTGGTCCTTTATCACCTGGTGTGGGTCTTCATGTGTGATACAAGACTGATCCTGGTGGCACGTAATCTACCACAGACGCGGCATGGGAAGGTTCTGCTTCCTCCGGTCCTCTTTTGTTGAATGGCAGAAATACAGACACACAACAAACAGAACACAGATACACACGCACGCGTAAGACATAAACGCGAGCTCGCGCGCGCACACACACACACACACACATATATATAATAAGATAGATAGATAGATAGATAGATAGATAGATAGATAGATAGATAGATAGATAGATAGATAGATAGATAGATAGATAGATAAAGATAGATAGATAGATATACATGTATATATATATATTTATAATTACGTGTGTGTGTGTGTGTGTGTGTGTGTGTGTGTGTGTGTGTGTGTGTGTGTGTGTGTTGGTGTGTGTGTGTGTGTTGTTGTTGTGTGTTGCATACATATATATACGTATATGTATGTGATGTGTGTATATATATACATATATATGTGTGTGTGTGTGTGTGTGTGTGTGTGTGTGTGTGTGTGTGTGTGTTGTGTGTGTGTGTGTGTGTGTGTGTGTGTGTGTGTGTGTGTGTGTATGTGTGTGTACAAGAATGAGAACAAACAAACATCAACACAAACACACACACAAACACACAAACAAACACAAACACACATACACACGCATACATACACTGTCTGTCTGTCTGTCTATCTGTCTGTCTGTCAGTCTGTCTGTCTGAATGCGTATGTGAATGTGTGTGTGTGTGCATGTGTCTATCTGTCCATGTTTCTAACCCCACCCCACCAAAAATATTCAAATTCAAGTCAGGCGACCGAGATCAAAATGCAGGTCAGAGGAGAGAGGGAGACACAGAGTGTGGGACATGGGGGACGGGAGGGGGGGAGAGGACAGGGAGAGAGGGAGGGGGAGAGGGAAGGAGGAAAGCCTGGACTGACTGGTAGGCTCGCACAGCCTGGAGCCTGATCAAATATTGAAAAGACAATCTTGATCGATCTGTCGCTTCAGATTTCAGCACTCAAGGATACACACACCAACACAGACACAAAGAGAAAGACAGAATGAAACATTGCCAGGAACGGACAAAGAGCGAGACAGACAGACAGACAGACAGACAGACAGAACGACAGATAGACTGACACACAGACACAAGAACAAGACAATTTTTTATTTTCGAGGACAGTGGAATATGTAGAATATTGCTTCTTTTTTTTTTACGCCAAACCCTCGTTCTCTGAGTGTATACATAATGAGACAGAGACAATCATAATGATAGTGACACTTCAATAGAGATAATTATAATGATAGTGACACTTCAATACAGAGACAATTATAATGATAGTGACACTTCAATAGAGATAATTATAATGATAGTGACATTTCAATAGAGACAATTATAATGATAGTGACACTTCAATAAAGAGACAATTATAATGATAGTGATACTTCAATAAAGAGACAATTATAATGATAGTGACACTTCAATAAAGAGACAATTATAATGATAGTGACACTTCAATAAAGAGACAATTATAATGATAGTGACACTTCAATAAAGAGACAATTATAATGATAGTGACACTTCAATAAAGAGACAATTATAATGATAGTGACACTTCAATAAAGAGACAATTATAATGATAGTGACACTTCAATAAAGAGACAATTATAATGATAGTGACACTTCAATAAAGAGACAATTATAATGATAGTGACACTTCAATAAAGAGACAATTATAATGATAGTGACACTTCAATAAAGAGACAATTATAATGATAGTGACACTTCAATAAAGAGACAATTATAATGATAGTGACACTTCAATAAAGAGACAATTATAATGATAGTGACACTTCAATAAAGAGACAATTATAATGATAGTGACACTTCAATAAAGAGAAATTATAATGATAGTGACACTTCAATAGAGAGATAATTATAATGATAGTGACACTTCAATAGAGATAATTATAACGATAGTGACACTTCAATAAGGAGACAATTATAATGATAGAGATACTTCAATAGAGATAATTATAATGATAGAGACACCTCAATAAAGAAATAATTATAATGATAGTGACACTTCAATAGAATAATTATAATGATAGTGACACTTCAATAAAGAGAGATTCATAATGATAATGATACTTCAATAAAGGGATATTATAATGATAGTGATACCTCAATACAGGGATAATTATGATAGTGATACTCAATAAAGAGATTATAATGATAATGACACTTCAATAAAGAGACAATTATAATGATAGTGATACTCAATAGAACAATATAATGATAGACACTTCAAAAGAGACAATTATAATGATAGTGACACTTCAATACAGAGACAATTATAATGATAGTGACACTTCAATAAAGAGATAATTATAATGATAGTGACACTTCAATAAAGAGATAATATAATGATAGTGACACTTCAATACAGAGACAATTATAATGATAGTGACACTTCAATACAGAGACAATTATAATGATAGTGACACTTCAATAAAGAGACAATTATAATGATAGTGACACTTCAATAAAAGAGACATTCATAAGAATAATGATACTTCAATAAAGGATAATTATGATAGTGATCGTCAATAAAGAGATAATTATGATAGTGACACTCAATAAAGAGACAATTATAATGATAGTGATACTTCAATAAAGAGATAATTATCAATGATAGTGACACTTCAATAAAGGAGACAATTATAATGATAGAGACACTTCAATAAAGAGATAATTATAATGATCGTGACACTTCAATAAAGAGACAATTATAATGATAGTGACACTTCAATAAGAGACTAATTATAATGATAGTGACACTTCAATAAAGAGACAATTATAATGATAGTGATACTTCAATAAAGAGAATTATAATGATAATGATACTTCAATAAAGAGAATTATAATGATAGTGATCTCAATAAAGAGATAATTATGATAGTGACACTTCAATAAAGAGACAATTATAATGATAGTGATACTTCAATAAAGAGATAATTTCAATGATAGTGACACTTCAATAAGGAGACAATTATAATGATAGAGACACTTCAATAAAGAGATAATTATAATGATAGTGACACTTCAATAAGAGACAATTATAATGATAGAGATACTTCAATAAAGAGATAATTATAATGATAGGACACTTCAATAAAGAAACAATTATAATGATAGAGATACTTCAATAAAGAGATAATTAAATGATAGTGACACTTCAATAAAGAAATTATAATATAGAGATACTTCAATAATAGATAGTTATAATGATAGTGACACTTCAATAAAGAGACAATTATAATATAGAGATACTTCAATAAAGAGACAATTATAATGACAGTGACACTTCAATAACAGAGATAATTATAATGATAATGACACTTCAATAAAGAGAATAATAATGATAGTGGTACTTCAATAAAAGAATAATTACAATGATAGTGATACTTCACTAAAGAGATAATTATAATGATAAGGAGTCTTCAATAAAGAGATAATTATAATGATAGTGATACTTCGATAAAGAGATAATTATGATAGTGACACTTCAATAATATGCTCTCTATAATTTTCCATTGCTTTTATTCTTTCTCCCCATTTATAGCCATGTGTGTGTGTGTGTGTGTGTGTGTGTGTGTGTGTGTGTGTGTGTGTGTGTGTGTGTGTGTGTGTGGGGTGTGGTGTGTGTGTGCATGCATGTGTGTGCATGCGTGCGTGTGTGTCTGTTCAGCGCTTAGATTTGATTTTTATCAAGATTTTGCGCAATATAAATATTGTAATTATTATTATTATTATATAAAAAGATAATTATAATGATAGTGATACTTCAATAAAAAGATAATTATAATGATAGTGATACTTCAATAAAGAGATAATTATAATGATAGTGATACTTCAATAAAGAGACAATTATAATGATACTGATACTTTACTTTCTTAAAACACAAGTTATCACCTGAAATCCATTTTTCAAACTTGCTGTCTCTTGCACGCTGAGTGTTTTCATGCTTCCATAAAGTAACCACTGACAAGACCCACGGGATCTTTAACGTGCATACTGGAACAACAACAACAAATAACAAAGCATACAAACAGAATCAGAACGCGTATTTAATACAATGAGACATGACAGGCGCAAATTTTCCGTCAGATGGCCTTTGTCGAGCGTAATGTAAGAGAACAAAGAACACATTTCAAACAACACATACAATAGAACAACAACAACAACAACAAAACGGAGAGAAAAAAAAACAGCAAAAATCCCTGTTGTTCGGTGGAGTAGGAGAAAATGACTGATATTAAAATCATAAAGTGGTTATGAGGAGTGGTAACTGGGAAGAGGGGAGGTAAATGATGAGGGAAGTGAGATGAATTCTGCGATGTCAAAGTGGTCATGCCATATTATTATTGTTTTGTTCTGAAGAAGGCCAGGAGCAACACACAGGAAATCGACAGACTATGACACACTTACTGAGTGTGGTTTCCTGAGATATGTATTTACATATGTATCTATGGATCTATATATCTATATGTATATCGATGCACATACATCAACTCGACATTAGCTCTTGTGGAAAGAAAAGTACCAAACTCGAAGCACACATACTACAAAGTACTATGGTTAAAAAAAATTGTGTAAACTCCGCTCTCTTTTAAACCCTTTGACTCCCGCACCCTGTCCACCTTTGACCCTCTGAGGGGTGAGAGATTCAAAGGGTTAAGTTTTTGCAATTCGTGGATAGGGTGCAGCAGTCAAAGGGTTAAAACATCTATGTAAATAAACGTAACAGCTAGAGAACAAACAGTACATCACCAGATGTGGTAACTTCATCAATGTTTATTGAACCTTACAACCCGTCTTTGTTCTAACAGATGCAGTAAAAGGAGAAGACGAAGAAGAAGAAGCAGAAGAGGAGAAAGGGAAGAAGAAGAAGAAGAAGAAGAAGAAGCAGAAGAGGAAGAAGAGGAAGAAGAAGAAGAAGAAGAAGCAGAAGAGGAAGAAGAAGAAGAAGAAGAAGAAGAAGAAGAAGAAGAAGAAGAAGAAGAAGAAGAAGAAGAAGAAGAAGAAGAAGAAGAAGAAGAAGAAGAAGAAGAAGAAGAAGAAGACAGAAGAAGCAGAAAGAGAAGAAGAGAAGAAGAAGAAGAAGAAGAAGAAGAAGAAGAAGAAGAAGAAGAAGAAGAAGAAGAAGAAGAAGAAGAAGAAGAAGAAGAAGAAGAAGAAGAAGAAGAAGAAGAAGAAAGAAGAAGAAGAAGAGAAGAAGAAGAAGAAGAAGAAGAAGAAGAAGAAGAAGGAAGAAGAAGAAGAAGAAGAAGAGAAGAAGAAGAAGAAGAAGAAGAAGAAGAACAACAACAACAACAACAACAACAACAACACAACAACCAACAACAACAACAACAAGAACAAGAAGAACAAGAAGAAAGAGAATACACAGAAGAAGAAAAAGAAAAACAAGAAATTAGAAAAAGGAGAAGAAAAAACCGAAGAAAAAGAAAAAGATGAAATTAGAAAAAGAAGAAAAAGAAAAAAAAATAGAAAAAGAAGAGCGTGTAGGAACCATCACCTTTATCATTTTCATTGATTCTGTCATCAAAACAAAGACACCTTTCATGACTATACAAACACTGACAGCAAAGAGCATATCTCTTCAATACCATCACAAACCCCGCCATGAATAATAGGAAGAGACCTCCAGCCTCTGACACACCCCTGGACAGACAGGAGAGGAGAACCTTTATTGCTGCCCTAAATGCTATTGGCACATGGGCAGTAAGTAATGCCATCAAAGACAGCGTTGGTGACAGGTAGAGAGAAGAAAACGATCAACTAGAGGCAGGGGAGAAGGAGAAGAAGACGGACGAGGAGGAGGAGAAAAAAGATGAAGATCAAGAAGAAGAAGAAGAAGAAACCAAGAACAAAGAGGAAACAAAGAAAAAGAAGAAAGAGAGGATCAAGCAGAAAAAGAAGAAGGAAGAAGAAGAAATACACCAAGAAGACCATGAAGAAGGAGAAGACAAAGACGAGACAGAAGAAAAAAAGTGAATATCAAGGACAAAAAGAAGGGAGGAAAAAGAAGAAATTAGAAAACAAAAAAACAAAAACACGAAGAACACCCAGAAGAAGAAAAAGAAAAAACACACCAAGAAGAAGTAGGACAAGAACAAAAAGAAATGGACAAACTCTGACAGACAAACAATCAGAAGAATAAAAAACACAAACTCCAAAAAACAGTAAGTCAAAAAAACAATTCAACAAAATGGTCAAGGCATTCTAACAATCTCCCTTTTAGGCATTCCGACAATCTCCTTTTGTGTACTGAAATTATCGCAGAAAATTCCTGATTTTGTACACCGTCAGCAGAAATAAAACTTGACGAGAATCGAGAACAACGACAGACTGTTAAAAAAGCTATGAAACTGTATTTTAAAAAAAAGTAAATTTTCTCAGAAATCCCTGAGAAGATGCTCTTACAAACTATAGAATAGTGTTCATTTCAGACACTTTGTTGTTGTTGTTGTCGTCGGCGTTGTTATTTTTGTTTTTTTTTCTTTCTTTCTTTGTTTCTCTTATATTTTTCTTTTGTTTTTAAGTATGGAACTGGCTGGTTCTATCCGTGTAAGTGCGTGTGAATGCGTCTGTGCGCGCGTGTGTATGGAGTGCAGATGTGCGTGTTTCTGTTTATATATGTATATATATATATATATATATATATATATATATATATGTGTGTGTGTGTGTGTGTGTGTGTGTGTGTGTGTGTGTGTTAGTGTGTGTGTGTGTGTGTGTGTGTGTGTGTGTGTGTGTGTGTGTGTGTGTTTTGTGTGTGTGTCGTGTGTCTCTGTGTCTGTGTTTCTGTTTGGGGTTTTGTTTGGTGTTTCTGGTTTATGCTTCGTGATTTTGTTTTGTTTTGTTTTGTTTTGTTTTGTTTTGCTTCGTTCGTTTTGTTTTGTCTGTGTGACCTTGCCCTTGGAGCCATGGTTTCAAAATTTATCATCCATTCGCGACTCCTCAACGACCAACACCTTTGTTCACCCTAACATGGTAAAGACCTATGTAAGAACAGAAACAATCTTGCTAACGCATTTCTCACACACACACACCCCTACACACACACACACACACACACACCTACACACACACACACACACACACACCTACACACACACACACACACACCTACACACACACACACACACCTACACACACACACACAACACACACACACACACACCACACACAACACACACACACAACACACACACATACACACCTACATATACATATACATACACACACACACACACACATGCACACAACACACACACACCTACACACACACACACACACACCTACACACACACACACACACACCTACGCACACACACACACACACACCTACACACACACACACCTACACACACACACACCTACGCACACACACACACACACACCTACACACACACACACAACAACACACACACACACCTACACACACACACACACACACAACATACACACACACACACACCACAACACACACATACACACCTACATACACATACACACACACAACACACATGCACACAACCACACACACACCACACACACACCTACACACACACACACACACACACACACACACACACACCCCTACACACACACCACCTACACACACCACACACACACACACACACACCTACAACACACACACACCTACACACACACACACACACCACACACACACACACACACACACACCACACACACACCTACACACACAACACCACACACACACACACACACACCTACACACACACACACACACACACACACACACACCTACACACACACACACACACACACACACTACACACAACACACACCACACACACACACACACACACACACACACACACACACACACACCACACACACACAACACACCTCCGGTCGATATGAAATAATCATCTAATTTTATTTCAAATAAAATAAAAAGGGAGAGTGGACAAAAAGCATGAGCGAACTGACAGTTCAGATTCCTCAGACAACATTAATTCAAAGCCACAGACAGATGGGGAGGATGGAGATACACGGGTGATAGATACAAAACATACAACAAAAACAGTGACAGCTTTGTCACTTCCATTTCTGGGTTTAAAAAATGAACTGTTAAGGGTTCCAAGACAAAAGCACAGAGAGAGAGAGAGAGAGAGAGAGAGAGAGAGAGGAGAGAGAGAGAATGAGTGAGTGAGAGGGGAGAGAGAGAGTGAATGAGTGAGAGAGAGAGAGAGAGAATGAGTGAGTGAGAGGGGAGAGAGAGAGTGAGTGAGTGAGTGAGAGGGGAGAGAGAGAGTGAATGAGAGAGAGCGAGAGAGAGAGTGAATGAGTGAGTGAGAGGGGGGAGAGAGAGAGGGAGTGAGAGGGAGAGAGAGAGGGAATGAGTGAGAAATATGACAGTTTTGTCATTAAGATTTTTGACACAAAAACAGAGAGAGAAAGAGAGAGATAGAGAGAAACAGAGACAGAGAGCCATGGAGACTGAGAAACACGCAGAGAGAGAGACAGAAACAGAGAGAGAAACAGAGACAGAGAGCCATGGAGACTGAGAAACACGCAGAGAGAGAGAGAGACAGACAGACAGAGAGACAGACAGATGGACATACAGAGACACAGACAGAGAGAGAGAGATGGCAGCTTTGTCACAAGGATTGTTAAGGATTTCGGAAGGATTTCGACACAAAAGCAGAGACAGAGAGAAAGAAAGACAGAGACAGAGAGAGAGACAGACAGACAGACATTCAGACTGACAGACAGACAGACATACAGAGACAGACAGACAAACACAGAGACAGACAGACACACAGACGGGCAGACAGACATACAGACAGACAAAAAGAGAGACAGTGGAAGACAGGGGGCGGGCGGAAATATAAACATGGACCAGTAATTTTTGTCTTAAAGCGTTCAGATTGTATTCGGACATATTAGACGCTCTGCGCGCCCATACACAGACGAAGAGGGCTCAGACACCAACACAGGTCTGCACACATGTTGGGAGATGGGAAACATCTCCACCTTTTACCCACCAGGCGAATGGCGCCAAGGCAGGATCGAACCTCAGACCTTCCAACTCAAAGTCCGTCGTCTTTCCCACCTCACTACTGCCCCCTACCCACCCTTATGGATCAATATTAACGATAAAAAAAAGTCAGACAACAGACGGCAGATGCACATCAGAAATAGCCAGCAGAATCGGCCAAGCCAAAACAGCATTCAAGAAGATGAAAAGCATTCTTACCAACAAATGCCTATCAATTAACATCAGGAAGAGAGTTCTTGAATGTTAGATAGAACCAATACTGTTGTACGTCTGTAAGGCGTGGACAGTCAACAAACAAAGCCAGAACAAGATTGAGGCATCCGAGATGTGGTTTCTAAGAAGAATGTTGAGAGTTCCACGGACAGCAAAAAAACAACAACAACAAACAAACAAACGAGATAGTCTTGATGGAGGCAGACACAAGTAGATCATTCATAAGGAAGATTAGGAAAAGACAGGCAACATTTATAGGCCATTTTATGAGGAAAGGGGAATTGGAGCACCTGGTCACAACGGGAAAGCTGGAGGGAAAGAGAGCACCGGTAGACCCAGGGAGAAATGTTAGACGGACTTACAGAGTGGCTGGGACAAAGAGGGTGGAAGAGATGCTTGAGGCAACAAGAGATAGAGACAGATGGAAGTCCATAATCGCCAACGCCACGCGGCAAGGCAACTGATGATGATGATGAACAAAGGGACAACGAGAGCGACAGACGGGGTGATGTGGAGGGGGGAGGGAGGAAGAGATCGGGAGAAGAAGAATGGGATGAAGTGAGGGGGGAGAATGGAGACGAAGAATCATGCCAAATACCAAACGTTAAAAACTGTGATTAATCTGTCATTTTAGATTCCGCGAACGAAGAATCGGCTCTCTCTCTCTCTCTCTCTCTCTCTCTCTCTCTCTCTCTCTCTCTCTCTCTCTCTCTCTCTCTCTCTCTCTCTCTTTTCTCTCTCTCTCCCATTTCTCTCTCTATCTATCTCTCTCATCACAACACACACGCGCACGCATGCTAGGTACACACACACACACACACACACACACACACACACACACACACACACATACACACACACACACACCACACACCACAAACACATCACACACACACACACACACACACACACACACACACCACACACCACACACACACACCACACACACACACACACACACACACACACACACACACACACACAGAATGAACGGCGAGAGGGAGAGACCCACAACTTGCCCGCACAATGTAAATCATGATCGATCTCTCATTTCTTATTCGGCGAAACAAGGACCCAGACAGGCAGGCAGACAAGCAGGCAGGCGGACGGACGGACGGACGGACGGACGGACGGACGGAGCGGACGGGCGGACAGGCGACGGACAGACAGGCAGGCAGGCAGGCAGACAGGTAGACAGGCAGGCAAGCATAGACAGACAGACAGACAGACAGAAAGATACAAAAAGAGTAGTGCTGCCAACATGAATCAGGATGGATCTGTCACTTATTATTCGGTAAAACAAGAATCCCGACAGTCAGACAGACAAACGGACAGAAAACAGAAGACAGACAGACAAGCAGACGGACAGGAATACAGTCAGACAGACATGCAGGCAGGCAGACGGACAGAAAGACAGACAGACAAACGGACAGAAAGACAGAAAAACGATGGTAAAGACAGACAGACAGACAAACGGTCATAGAGACATACAAACGGATAGAAAGATACAGTCAAACGGACAAAGAACAGAAGACAGCAGACAAAGCGGACAGACAGACAGTCAGACAAACGGACAGACAGACACAAACGGACGGACAGACAGACAAACGGACAGACAGACAGACAGGTACCAAGCAGAGTAGTGGTGCCAGTTCAGAGCCCCCAACTTGCCCGTTCGGTATAAATCGTAATAGCTTCACTTACTGTTCGTAAAACAAAAGTCAAAACAGCCAGCACATAGACAGACAGAACAAGACAGAGACAGTAGGCAGCAGGTACAAAAACGATCAATGGTGCCTGTCTACAGAGTCCCATAAGTTCAGTATAAATCATGATCGGTCTGTCGATTCTTATTCGGTAAAACAAGGATCAAGACAAACAGACAGACAGACAGAACGACAGACAGGTAGACAATAGACAAACAGGCAGACGGACAGCAGACAGGCAGGCAGACGAACAGAAGAAGACAGAGGTAGGCAGGCAAGGACACAGACAGGCAAGGACAGAAGACAGACAGGCAGACGGAGCAGACAGACAGCAGACGGACAAAAGACAGACAGCCGACAGACAAGCAAAGAGACAAACAGAAAGAGCATGCAGACGGACAGAGAGGCAGACAGGACGGATACAGTTTGAGTAGTAGTGGCATTACAGAGTCCACACTTGCCTGATAATGATATAAATCACGATCAGTTTGTCACTTCTTATTCGGCAAAGCAAAGACCAAATACACAGCCAGACACAGATTGGCAGACAGCCAGAAAGAAGAAAGACGGACAGACAGGCAGACAGGCAGACTGACAAATAGACGGACGGACAGACAGAAAGACAGACAGGTACAAAAAAAGAATATTGGTGCCAATCTAAAGACCCACCACCTGCTCCTTCAGTATAAATCATGATCGGTCTTTCACTTCTTATTCCATAAAGCAAGAATCAAGACAGATAGACAGACAGGCAGGCAGAAGAACAGAAAAACAGGCAGGCAGGCAGGCAGGCAGGACACATGCAGAAAATAAAAAACTATCAGTGATACCAGTCTAGAGACCCATAAGCTGCCCGTGCAATATAAATCGTAATTGGTCTGTCATTTCTGTAATATACTCACTTTCATGATATCCTAACGTCAAGCAGTCCCGACAGATGCAGACCCCTGCAGGGTTGGTCAAGAAATTCAAACAACACTCTCAATAACAAATCCGTGAAATGAATGAGGCTCGACTGTATGGTCTCAATCTTTCCAATGACCCTACAGCACGCTCAACTCTGGGTTGGAGGAACTGACTGGGCCCAAAAATCCTACGACGATTCTGACAAAAGATGGATAGGATTCGAACCCACAATCTTCCAGTCATTTGTCCATTGTGTTCACAACTGCGCCACGCCGACTGGTGACTCAGGAGATTTTTTTGTTCTTCATTTGCTGGCCATTTACACGGTCAAGCCAGACCCGGAGATGACGTAAGTATGACAGCATGTTTCAGTTCCTGCAAGCCACCAGGGGGCAATTAGAGGAGCTGCAGCTGTTCATGTCTCCTGTCGCTCCAGCTGGTACAGGTGACATCGCTGCTATAATTGCGTTCAGTTGCTTGGCCCTCTCAACAGCAGGGGCAGTTTGGTGAAGCGGTCAGTCTCAGCTTCTTCTTTTGGTCACTGTCTACATGGGTAGGCCGCACCTAGCGACGAATGTGACCTTTCTTTCCACTTCCATGAAAATGACGGTCAAAAGTTATAGCCTGCAATATCTCTTGTCGCTCCATTAACCCTTCGACTCCTGCACCCTATCCATCAATTGCAAAAACTTAACCCTTTGATTCCCTCACCTTATCCACCAGCTTCTTCGGTTTCTTCCCATTAGTCTTTATCCACCCACTCACCCCTCTCTCTGTCTCTCTCGCTCTGTGTTACACACACACACACACACACACACACACACACACACACACACACACACACACACACACACACACACACACACACACACACACACACACACACACCAGGAAGCTGGTGGATTGGGTGAGGGAGTCAAATTAATAAATTTTTGCTTTGCTAGCATAGTCGACAATGTAGAATGCTGGTGGACAGGGTGCGGGAGTCAAAGGGTTAATTTAATCTTGCTGGAGCTTTTCCATCCTGAAGGGACCTCAAAGAGTGAGTGCCATTTTTGTCTGATGTGGATGACCTTGTAGATATTTGCCTTATACTGCATGGTACATTGCTTTCTTAGAAGGTGTCTGTATGCCTGGTACCTCTGACTTCAGCCCTGTAGGTTTTCTGTAGGGGTTACCCAGCCCTGTAGGTTTTCTGTAGGGGGTTACCCAGCCCTGTAGGTTTTCTGTAGGGGGTTACCCAGCCCTGTACGTTTTCTGTAGGGGGTTACCCAGCCCTGTAGGTTTTCTGTAGGGGGTTACCCAGCCCTGTAGGTTTTCTGTAGGGGGTTACCCAGCCCTGTAGGTTTTCTGTAGGGGTTACCCAGCCCTGTAGGTTTTCTGTAGGGGGTTACTCAGCCCTGTAGGTTTTCTGTAGGGGGTTACTCAGCCCTGTAGGTTTTCTGTAGGGGTTACCCAGCCCTGTAGGTTTTCTGTAGGGGGTTACCCAGCCCTGTAGTTTTCTATAGGGGGTTACTCAGCCTGTAGGTTTTCTGTAGGGGGTTACCCAGCCCTGTACTTTTCTGTAGGGGGTTACCCAGCCCTGTAGGTTTTCTGTAGGGGGTTACCCAGCCCTGTAGGTTTTCTGTAGGGGGTTACCCAGCCCTGTAGGTTTTCTGTAGGGGGTTACCCAGCCCTGTAGGTTTTCTGTAGGGGGTTACCCAGCCCTGTAGGTTTTCTGTAAGGGGTTACCCAGCCCTGTACGTTTTCTGTAGGGGGTTATCCAGCCCTGTAGGTTTTCTGTAGGGGGTTACCCAGCCCTGTACGTTTTCTGTAGGGGGTTACTCAGCCCTGTAGGTTTTCTGTAGGGGGTTACCCAGCCCTGTAGTTTTCTGTAGGGGTTACCCAGCCCTGTAGGTTTTCTGTAGGGGGTTACCCAGCCCTGTAGGTTTTCTGTAGGGGGTTACCAGCCCTGTACGTTTTCTGTAGGGGTTACCCAGCCCTGTAGGTTTTCTGTAGGGGGTTACCCAGTCCTGTAGGTTTTCTGTAGGGGTTACCCAGCCCTGTAGGTTTTCTGTAGGGGTTACCCAGCCCTGTAAGTTTTCTGTAGGGGTTACCCAGCCCTGTAGGTTTTCTATAGGGGGTTACCCAGCCCTGTAGGTTTTCTGTAGGGGTTACCCAGCCCTGTAGGTTTTCTGTAGGGGGTTACCCAGCCCTTAGGTCCTGACCAAAAGACCTACACTGTGGTCACAGGGGGCCAGGACTGTACGCCGCTTTATCTAATTGACGGCATTAAGGAAATGTCGGAGAAAGGAACTCACAATGCGTCACTTCCTGTCAATCAATACAAAAAGAAAATGGATCTGACGCTTCAGAGAAAACGGATTCCAAAACACACACATCCACACAAAGACAGGCGGACAAGACAGCAAAGTTGGCAAAGACAGAATGGAACGGGCGAAAGCTACGACTGAGACTAAAAACGATGATTAGTCTGTCACTTCTGATTCTGACAGTAAGGATTCTGGCACAGACAGGCGGACAGACAGACAGACAGGCAGGCAGGCAGGCAGACAGACAGGCAGGACAGGCAGGCAGGCAGACAAGCAAGCAGGCAGGCAAAGTCTGACAGCTACAGTGGAAGAGCAGAGACTACGAAACTAAAAATAATGATTAGTCTGGCACTTTTCACTGTAAGGATTCTAAGACGGACAGACAGACACACAGAAAGACAGACAGACAGACAGACAGATGGAGAAAGACAAATCACGAAAGAAGATAAGGAAAAGATGAAACGCGGCACAAAATTCAAATTGCGTCACATTCAATCAACACGTATAAAACAATCAAAAGGTGGTCAAGCCATTCTAACAATCTATTTTTATAAAGAAACTCATTCAAGAAAATCCACACTTTGTCTTTTTGAAGGTCACAATGACTTTGAAGAAGTATTAGATGAAGTAAATCGCAAAACAGTAGCAAGACTGTCACAACGACGAAAACAATGTCAGAAGTTCTTGAGAAAATAACATTCACGCACCTTCATCAAAGCGTGCAGATTTTAGGCACATAGCACATTTTTGAATTAGCGACCTTGACAATAACCATGATTCAATGACTTTCAACCTCACGTATTCGCGATTCCTCAACGGTACAAACCTGTGACCCAAATTTTCAACAACAAAAATTCCAGTCTGAAACAGCGGAGAAAATCTTACTACCAATTTATGTCACAGACACGAAGACAGACAGAAGAGAAAGAGAGGGGGAGAGACAGAGACAGAAACAGAGACACAGAGAGAGACAGAGACAGACAGAGACAGAGACAGACGGCGAGAGCGGGACACATAGAGAAAGAAGATTCAGACAGAGACAGAAGTAGACATTCAGGTTCATATCGTTTATAGCCCAGCCGACTACAAGAGCCATATCAGGGCTACAGAGACAGAGAGACACAGACAGAGAGAGTCGGAGAAAAAGAGACAGACAGACAGAGACAGACAGACAGAGAGGAAAAAGAGAGACAATGGCAGAGAGAGACAGAGAGACTAGATACGCACATCTCTCTCCACTCGATATGAAACAATCCCAGTTTTTCTTGGTGGAAAAAGAGGGGGAGGAGAAACTGAAGGAGGAATTCCGAAACATACATCCACACAAAGATAACCACACACACACAACACAAGACGGGGACAAGACAACAACGACAAGACAGACAAGCAGACAGAAGAAAACGGACAAAGCTGGGAAAAAAGACAGAGGAGAAAGAGACGGAGATGACGAAACCCAAAACGACTCAGCTATAAATCTTTAACTCCAAGGCATGATTAGTCTGTCACGTCAGCTTCTGAAAATAAGTAATCCCAGAACAGACACACAGACAGAAACAAGACGGGGGGAGGGGGGGGAAGGATTACAAAACATACCTAGATTAGACAACGTCAGACAGGTAGAAAGATGACAAAGAGAGAGATAGAGACTAAAAAAAATAAAATAAAATAAAATATAAAATAAAATAAAAAAGATGGAGAGAGAGAGGGGGGGGAGACAGACAGAGACAGACAGACAGACAGACAGACAGACACAGACAGGCAGAGACAGAGAGAGAACAAGAACGGCACAAGATTCATGATGCTCACTTAACAATCTCTTTTCTTCATCTTATTCTCCTAAATTGACAGACAGACAAAGACAGACGAGAACGACAGAATGACGAAAAATGGGAAGAAGAGACTGGCGCAAGACTCACAATTGCTTATAACCCGATATCAGCATACAATTAAAGAGAGAAATCAAAATAAGATCAAGAAAATGAAGAGATGAGGAGGAGCAAACAAATAAACAAAAAAATAAGAGAAATAGAATAGACAGAAAGACATAAATAAATGAAATAAAAATAAATAAATTAATAAATAACATAAACCAAACAAATAAATAAATAAATAATAGAAATGAATTCCAAAAGAAACATAAAGACAGAAACACGAATTGAGGACAGATGGAGGGAAAGAGATGGAGATTGCAAACTCACAACTTTTTCGGCAACTGGCTTTTGCGAAGACATAAGATCACAAACAACAAACACCAAATACAAAAATTAGGAGAAAAAGATGAAACTTCCCTGCTGCTTCGTTCAGTGTAAGAAAAGGACTCATTATTCTCGTAATGTTTGCATTTGGTGTTTGTTTGTTTGTGATCTTACGCTTGACAAAGGCCAGTTGGCCAAACATTAGCGCCTGTCTTGTCTGGTTGTATTAAATACACGTTCTGATTCTTTTTTCGTGTTTTTTTTTCTTCTTTCCTGTTTGCTTGAACGTGGGCAGTCACACTTGTTTTGGATTTCACAACTTCTTAGTCATAAAACTGTCTGGCCAGATTCTGAAATTAAAGATTCTGATACAACCAGACAGACAACAGAACACAGCCACACAGAGAAAGACAGAGACCACAGAAAATAAGAGAAAGAGGAAGCAACAAGAGACTTCAACAACAACGACAACAACAACAACAAAACAAAACAGCAACTACAGCAACAACAATGATTAGTCTGACACCTCAAATTTTGCTAGCAAGGATTCTGAAAGAGCCAAAACAGACCAAAAGGGCCACACACAAAACCGGCAGACGAGAAAAAAGCGGGGTAAGGGGGAGAGAGAGAGAGACAGAGACAGAGACAGAGACAGAGACAGAGACAGACGACAGACAGACAGAAGACAAGACAGACAGAGACAGAGATAGAGAGAGTGTGAGAGTGACAGTGACACAGAGAGAGAGGGGAGAAGAGAGAGAGAGAGAGAGAGAAAGACAGAGAGAATGAGAGAGCAAAAGAACTAGAAAGAGAGAGAGACAAAGACAAAGAGAGAAAGAGAGCTAGAGAAAAACAGCGAGAGAAAGAGACGGAGAGAGAAAGGGGGAGGAAGGGAGAGAGAGAAGCAGAGAGACAGACAGACAAAGAGAGACAGACAGAGGGAGAGAGATAAAGAGACAGACAGACAGCCACACAGAGGAAGACAGAGACCACAGAAAATAAGAGAAAAAGGAAGCTGCAGGCGGCTTCATTCTCAATCAATCAATAAGAACACACACAACGACACCAATAACAACAACAACAATGATTAATCTGACACTTCAGATTTTGCAAGCAAGGATTCTGAAAGAGCCAAAACAGATCAAAAGGGCCAGACACAAAGCCGGCAGAAGAGTGAAAGCGGGAGAAGGGGGTGGCAGAGAGAGAGAGAGAGAGAGAGAGACAGACAGACAGACAGACAGATAGGCAGACAGGCAGACAGAGACAAAGACAGACAGGCAGACAGAGAGAGTGTGAAAGTGAGAGAAAGAGGGATGGGATGATGAGAGAGAGAGAAAGACAGAGAGAAAGAGACAGCGAAAAAACTAAAAAGAAAGAGAAACAAAGACAAAGATAGCTACAGAAAAAGGTCAAGAGAGAGAAGGGGAGAGAAAGAGGAAGAGAGAGGGGGAGGGAGGGAGGGAGAGAGAGTAAAGGGAAGGGAGGGGACACAAAAATTTACAAAAGGTCATTTACATCCATAAATCATTCAGTAAAAACGTGCCTTTCTGTCACTTTCAATTCTGCAAATAGGGATTCTGAAACGGACAGACACAAATAAAGACAGACAGACCGACAGACAAATCAAGGAACAGACAGACAGACAGAAAGGAAGAAGCGGAGATTAGGAAAGCCACAACAGCACAGTTAATAGCATTCAGCTAAAAACCATAATGGGACTCTCAGGTCACATTCTGAAAACAACGATTTCGAAACAGACAGACACACATACACACACACACACACACACACACACACACACACACACACACACACACACAGACACACACACACACATACACACACACACATATACACACACACACACACACACACACACATACACACACACACACATACACACACACACACACACACACACACACATACACACACACACACACACACACACACACACCACATACACACACACACACACACACACACACACACAGACACACACACACACACACAGACACACACACACACACACACACACACACACACACACACACACACACACACACACACACACACACACACACACACACAGGGACTCTCACGTCACATTCTGAAAACAACGATTTCGAAACAGACACACATACACATACACACACAGACACAGACACAGACACACACACACACACACACACACACACACACACCACACACACACACACACACACACACACACACACACCCAGACACACCCGACACACACACACACACACACACACACACACCACACACACACAACACACACACACACGAACGAACGAACGTAAGGAAGGACGGACAGAGAGACGGACGGGCGGGCGGACGGACGGACTGACGAACGGACAGACAGATGAACAGACAGACGGACGGAAAGACGGTGGATAGACTGACGGACAGACATGACAGACAGACAGAAATACAGACGGACGGACTGACAGACAGAAAGACAGACGGACGGACGGACGGACAGACAGACAAATGGTTTAAAGAAAGAGAGGGGAGATAAGGAAAGGAGGAAGCGACACAAAGGTCATAATGCGTCACATACAAACAATCAATAAGAACCAAAACAAACACAAACAAACAAACGAAGAAAACCGCACATGATTATTCTGACGCTTCACATTTTGCAAACAAAGACTAAAACAAAACAAAACAAAAAAATGGGGGCGGAAAAGAAAAGAAAAAAGAGAGAGGGGGGTACACAGAGAGAGAAGAGGGGGACAGAAAAGAGAGAGAGACAGACAGACAGAGACAGCAGAGACAGACAGATAGACAGACAGATAGACAGACAGACAGACAGACAGACAGGCAGAGACAAAGAGAGAGAGACAAAGAGAGATAGGCAGGCAGACAGACCGATGGACATACAGACAGACTGATGGACAGACAGACAGAGACAGAGAGAGAAAGATGAGGGAAGACAGAGACAGAAAGGGACAGGAGCAGAGGACATGGACGACAAAAGCACAGAGAGAGAGAGAGACAGAGACAGAGACAGAGAGGGAGAGAGAGAGAGAGTCAAGAAGTGAGACTGACAGACAGACAGACAAAACAGAAAAAAGCGGACAAAGACAGGGACAATATCAGAAAGAGACAGAAAGATACAGACATAATGAATTAATATAAAAAAAAAAATTATTCAGAAGCATAGATACTAGCACATCTGTGGGCCAGTTCTTGTGCCTGCATTTGCTAATCTTCACATACTGAAATAATAGAAAATAGGATCCTGCAAAATAATTAAAAACTAAATACTGAAAACAGACCCCCCCCCCAAAAAAAATCGAAATAAAGTTTGATCGTAAATACGTGAACGTGAAAAACAGACAAGCCGGACAGACAGACAGGTATACATAGAGAGAAAGAAATGACATTCGGCACGGACAGACAGAGACAGAGAGACAGAAAGAGACAAAAACAGAGAGCAGGCAGACAGACAGAAAGATATACGGAGAGTATTAACAGAAAAGAGGGACAGAGAAAGGCAAAGACAGAGAACAGACAGACATTAAGAGAGACAAATAGAGATACCGTGATACAGCCAGAGTGTGTGAGCGTGCAATCGATTTATGTAACACCATAAAGTATGTCGATAAAATAGGATCCGAAGGATAAACATACAAAAGAGAGGGGGAAAAATACACAAATGCAGACAGACAGACAGACAAAGAGACAGCAAGAAAAACAGAGAGAGAAAGAGAGAGAGGGGGGCCGAGAGAGAAACAGAGATAGAGAGAATGAATGAATGAATGAATGAATGAATGAATGAATGAATGAATGAATGAATGAATGAAAGTAAATTTTCCAACGCCATAGATATTAGCACATAGGCCAGCCAGCACAAACCAAAAAGAGAGTAGGATAATGTAAAAGTAGGATAATGTAAAAGTAGGATAATGTAAAAGTAGGATAATGTAAAAGTAGGATAATGTAAAAGTAGATAATGTAAAAGTAGGATAATGTAAAAGTAGGATAATGTAAAAGTAGGATAATGTAAAAAGTGATAATGTAAAAAGGATAATGTAAAACTAGGATAATGTAAAAGTAGATAATGTAAAAGTAGGATAATGTAAAAGTAGAATAATGTAAAAGTAGGATAATGTAAAAGTAGATATTGTAAAAGGAATAATGTAAAAGTAGGATAATGTAAAAGTAGGATAATGTAAAAAGTAGGATAATGTAAAATAGGATAATGTAAAAGTAGGATAATGTAAAATAGATATGTAAAAGTAGAATAATGTAAAATAGATAATGTAAAAGTAGAATAATGTAAAAGTAGGATAATGTAAAGTAGAATATGTAAAAAGATAATGTAAAATAGAATAATGTAAAAGTAGATAATGTAAAAATAGATAATGTAAAAAGTAGATAATGTATAAAAGTAGGATAATGTAAAAGTAGGATAATGTAAAAGTAGGATAATTTTAAAAAGTAGAATAATGTAAAATAGATAATGTAAAAGTAGGATAATGTAAAACGTAGATAATGTAAAAGTAGAATAATGTAAAAGTAGATAATGTAAAATAGGATAATGTAAAAGTAGATAATGTAAAAGTCAGAATAATGTAAAAGTAGGATAATGTAAAAGTAGGATAATGTAAAAGTAGGATAATGTAAAAGTAGAATAATGTAAAAGTAGATAATGTAAAAGTAGATAATGTAAAAGCAGAATAATGTAAAAGTAGATAATGTAAAAGTAGGATAATGTAAAATAGGATAATGTAAAAGTAGAATAATGTAAAATATGATAATGTAAAAGTAGATAATGTAAAAGTAGATAATGTAAAAGTAGGATAATGTAAAAGTATGATAATGTAAAAGTAGAATAATGTAAAAGTAGAATAATGTAAAAGTAGATAATGTAAAAGTATGATAATGTAAAAGTAGGATAATGTAAAAGTAGGAATAATGTAAAAGTAGGAATAATGTAAAAGTAGGATAATGTAAAAGTAGGATAATGTAAAATAAAATAATGTAAAAGTAGATAATGTAAAATATGATAATGTAAAACTAGAATAATGTAAAATAGGATAATGTAAAAGTAGGATAATGTAAAAGTAGATAATGTAAAATAGATAATGTAAAAGTAGAATAATGTAAAAGTAGGATAATGTAAAAGTAGGATAATGTAAAAGTAGATAATGTAAAAGTAGATAATGTAAAAGTAGGATAATGTAAAAGTAGGATAATGTAAAAGTAGATAATGTAAAAGTAGGATAATGTAAAAGTAGGATATGTAAAAGTAGATAATGTAAAAGTAGATAATGTAAAAGTATGATAATGTAAAAGTATGATAATGTAAAAGTAGATAATGTAAAAGTATGATAATGTAAAAGTAGAATAATGTAAAAGTAGAATAATGTAAAAGTAGGATAATGTAAAAGTAGGATAATGTAAAAGTAGGATAATGTAAAAGTAGGATAATGTAAAAGTAAGATAATGTAAAAGTAGGATAATGTAAAGAGGATAATGTAAAAGGAATAATGTAAAAGTAGATAATGTAAAACAATAAGAAAA
>CM060309.1:103004564-103019564 GCA_030674185.1 Monoplex corrugatus | reverse complement strand
GATCGGTGGGTTTCCTTAACGTAAGTTGGCTTTCTCTTCGTTCGGTCACAAGCTATAGTGGTCCTCGTTGAGTTAGGTTGTAACGCCGTGCGCGTTTATTTGTTCCTTCTTTTTAAATTTTCTTTTACACATTTACCTATGTAAGGCTGGGCTATTCGTTCATTTATTGGTCTATTTCGTTTTTGTCTACAGATTTGTTTAATACAATAAATTGTTTTCGTTTGAGCAGCGTTTTTAGACATGCAGTTCCTTCATTCACATGTTTGCTGTTTTTTTTGCTTTGAAACCGGTTTCATTCTGTCAGTTCATTTATAATAACCGTTTAATTAAACCTAGTATAGCACAAAAGGAAGATCTGTTCGTATGACTCCATCATCATGCTTTGATTTCATCATTTTGGTTTCTGCTTGATCAATGGAGTTAGTTGAGTGAGTTTTAAAGTCCTACCACTCTTAGAGTAGGCTATACCGTATACGAGGACAAGCGAAAAAATTTTTTGAAGAAGCCTTCAATAATTTTAAAGCATTGTGAAAAACCGATGCTTTATTCGGTTCTCTGATCCACCCTGGATGGCAATCGAATGGGTGAATGATCAGTGGAGTGGACCAGAGCACGAGTTTACAGTCCATAGGAGATGGTTGAACAGAGCGTTGTCTCCTTTACTGTTTAAGCTGTCAAACGCACCCGCATTTACACTGCTTGATAATGCGGTATCTGGCCGCCTTTTTCAAATTGTAGGCTTGTGTTGATCATCGTAGCTCTCTCTCTCTCTCCCTCTCTCTCGATAAAAGAGAGAATTCGCCTAGAGCTCTCTCTCTCTTTCTTTCTCTCTCTCTCTCGATAAAAGAGAATTCGCCTCTCTCTCTCTTTCTTTCTCTCTCTCGATAAAAAGAATTCGCCTCTCTCTCTCTTCTTTCTTTCTCTCTCTCGATAAAAGAGAATTTGCCTAAGCTCTCTCTCTTCTTTCAGTTCTCTCTCTCTCTCGATAAAAAGAGAATTCGCCCTCTCTCTCTCTCTCGATAAAAGAGAGAATTCGCCCTCTCTCTCTCTCTCGATAAAGAGATAATTCGCCTCTCTCTCCTCTAGATAAAAGAGAGAATTCGCCTCTCTCTCTCTCTCGATAAAAGAGAGAATTCGCCCTCTCTCTCTCTCTTTCTCTCTCCAGATAAAACAGCTCTCTCTCTCTCTCTCTCTCTCTCTCTCTCTCTTCTCTCTCTCTCTCTCTCTCTCTCTCCAGATAAAACAGTCTATCTCTCTTTCTCTCTCCAGATAAAACAGGTCTCTCTCTCTCTCTCTCTCTCTCTCCAGATAAAACGGTCTCTCTCTCTCTCTCTCTCTCTCTCTCTCTCTCTCTCTCTCTCCAATAAAACAGGTCTCTCTCTCTCTCTCTCTCTCTCTCTCTCTCTCCTCTCTCTCTCTCTCTCTATCTATCTATCTTCTCTCTCTCGATGAATGAGAGGTTTCGCGACAATTTCAGTTTTAGTTTGGGTCTCTACCCACAGCGGGATATTGCTGGATACAGAAACGGTCTCCTATTTCAGAATCATAGGAGCTGTTTAGTTTGTTTTTGGGTCGTTGAGGTTCCTCTTTGTTGTCATGCTGTCTTTTCTTCTTTCTTGTTTCTGCGTTCGATTATTCGCTGTATTCTTCACATTCACATATTCGCCTGTATTTCTTCCACATTCCACATCATTCGCCTGTATTTCTTCCACATTCTCTCCTTGGCTTCCCGAAGACGGAATATGACTGCTTTTGAGGAGGGATAAAGAACGGGTCATACAATTAAAAATCCGCTCCCTCAGCTAGGTGGGTAGGTTTGTATGAATATTATAGGCTTAGACAGGGAGTGCTTGCAGGATCCCTAGTCTGCGAAAATAGAAGAAATAATGTTTCTCAAGATGCCACAGGATGCCATGTGATGGTCCAAGCTCACAACTGATCATGGTGTAAGCTCCATCATAAGTCTTATCAACAGCACAGTAAACAAGTCACGATAGAATTGTTTGTTTTCGATAATAAAACAATAAAAATGTCACGTCAACTTGCAACTCCCTGTCCCCCTACCTTCTTGCGAACAACCCCCCCTCCCCCCCCCCCCCCCTTGATAACCGCCTGAACGGCGACGATAACAACGAGCAGACCCGGCCACGCTGTGCAAAGCCTTTGAAACAAAGGAGTTGGAACATGGACCGGTTCGGTGTTTTCAAGATCGTGTCTGAACGCCTGGACTGTAAGTTCCAGTCTAATCACGACCACTTCAATATATCCTGTGACAGAAAGAGGCCTCCCAACCCTTCACTGGCTCTTTAGTTTAAACAGCTTAAAAAGTGGACTAGCTAGCTCGCTCTTGTAATAGATAAATAAAAGTAAGTAAACTGTTACAGCCCCGAAAGAGGAAGAAGCATGGGTTTTTCTCCTTTCCTTCTTTATCCTCCAATGTCAAACATGGCGCACAGGGCAGGGACCAGGGCTCTCCATCTTTCTCTTTCGGCTGCCGTCTGTTCAGCTGCTCTCGGGTCGTTGATGTTTACCTCCCTTCCTTCAAATTGGCGGGTTTCTTTTTCCCCCCCATCTTCTTCTTTCCCGTTTCGACCTCGAAAACAGCGCTATCTTTGGTAGTCTTTTTAGTCCATGGCCATATTTCCATCGTTTCTTTCTGATGATGTTTGATATGTATGGCTGTTAAGCAGTTTCTCTGACTTGTTGGCTGGTTTTAAACTCACCCCATCAAATGCTTAGAATCTTCATAAGACACTTGCTTTCAAAGGCATTCAGTGTATTTTCCAAAGTTTTTGTACAGCATCAACTTTCAGACCCGTACGTTAGGATCATGAGGACATTGGATTTGAAAAGGTTCGGCTTCGTTCTTTTATTAACGTTCTGTTTTATTCCAGGTGTTGTTCAGAGAATTCAATGCTACAGCAGTCTTTGCTATTCTAGTTCTGACTTCCCATTTTGTTAAAGACTTGTAGGCCTACTACCTACTGATAGAAGTTAGTTAGTTAGTTGAGTGAGGACTGGGCGAAAAAAGTTTTTGAAGAAGCCTTCAATAATTTTAAAGCATTGTGAGAAACCGATGCTTTATTCGGTTCTCTGATCCACCCTGGATGGCAATCGAATGGGTGAATGGAACTACTGATGGAAGGGTGATAACTCTCCATTTGTTACAGTCTGAGAGGTCCCCTTTCTTTGCAAGTTTGAGTATTACCACGTGCTTCAGGGGCTTGTTCACATTCTATAACTTTACAATATCAAGTAGTGCAAATTGTGTCTTTTACAATATCAAGTAGTGCAAGTTTTGTGTCTTTTACAATATCAAGTAGTGCAAGTTTTGGGTCTTTTACAATATCAAGTAGTCAAGTTTTGTGTCATTCACAATATCAGTATGCAAGTTTTGTCTTTTACAATATCAAGTAATGCAAGTTTTGTGTCTTTTACAATATCAAGTAGTGCAAGTTTTGTGTCTTTCACAATATCAAGTAGTGCAAGTTTTGTGTCTTTCACAATATCAAGTAGTGCAAGTTTTGGGTCTTTTACAATATCAAGTAGTGCAAGTTTTGTGTCTTTCACAATATCAAGTAGTGCAAGTTTTGTCTTTTACAATATCAAGTAGTGCAAAGTTTGGGTCTTTATTCGGGTTTTGAAGTATTTCACTCGTAGTCTCGGTTTTACCCCTGCCTTGTTTCTCTTCACTTCCTTTATGGCGTCATTGAGTTGTGATCATATGAAGGGGCCAGTGTGTTTAACATTTTCCTGTCTTCTCCTGAAAATACTGCTACATAGCTGTTCTGAGTGTTGATGTTGTTAGTTAAGTCTACCACTCTTAAGTATATAGGACTAGCGAAAAATTTTGAAGAAGCTTCAGTAATTTAAATGCATTGTGAGACCGATGCTTTATTTCGGTTCTCCGATCACCCTGGATGCAATCGAATGGTGTATGATTTTTGCTACGGTTGGCTTGGCCTTGTAAGTATACCTCTTGAAATGCTCTGTATCCCGCTTTCTTCTTGTTCCTTGTACCGAATCCTTGTCCAAGCTCAGTACAACTTGATACTTTGATGGGACATTTTCTTATTACCCTTCTGTACATAGCTGTTTAGTTATTTTGTAGACTGCTCCTGGTTATCCCTATCTGCTGCATTTCGTGCCTCAGTAGCAAAGCATCTGGGTTTTTCTTGTTTTTGTGTGTTTTTTTGTTTTTTTTTGTTTTTTTGTTTTTTTTCGGCTTTTGCCCTTGACTTTACCTTCTTGTCGGCTTTTGCCCTTGACTTTACCTTCTTGTCGGCTTTTGACCTTGACTTTACCTTCTTGTCGGCTTTTGACCTTGACTTTACCTTCTTGTCGGCTTTTGACCTTGACTTTACCTTCTTGTCGGCTTTTGACCTTGACTTTACCTTCTTGTCGGCTTTTGCCCTTGACTTTAACTTCTTGTCGGCTTTTGCCCTTGACTTTACCTTCTTGTCGCTTTTGCCCTTGACTTTACCTTCTTGTCGCTTTTGCCCTTGACTTTACCTTCTTGTCAGCTTTTGCCCTTGACTTTACCTTCTTGTCGGCTTTTGCCCTTGACTTTACCTTCTTGTCGGCTTTTGACCTTGACTTTACCTTCTTGTCGGCTTTTGCCCTTGACTTTTTACCTTCTTGTCGGCTTTTGCCCTTGACTTTACCTTCTTGTCGGCTTTTGACCTTGACTTTACCTTCTTGTCGGCTTTTGCCCTTGACTTTACCTTCTTGTCGGCTTTTGCCCTTGACTTTACCTTCTTGTCGGCTTTTGCCCTTGACTTTACCTTCTTGTCGGCTTTTGCCCTTGACTTTACCTTCTTGTCGGCTTTCTTATACAACTCTCTGGTTTCCTTCAAGGCGGCTTCTCCTCCACGTTCTGCCCGGTGACTTTGATTTTTTCTCGTTTTCTTTCTTGAATGTTATTCCAAATAAGAAACACGAAGGCATGATAATAAGGTAGGCCTACTGTAAGCAAGTAACGATACAAGTGTTTGCAGTAAACAAGTAACGATAACATTGTTTGCAGTAAACAAGTAACGATAACATTGTTTGCAGTAAACAAGTAACGATAACATTGTTTGCAGTAAACAAGAAACGATATCACTGCAGTAAACATGATACCATTGTTGTTGACGATAGTAAAGAGGAGATAAATGAAAGGTGTATGGTCAGTTTACAAACCCCCCCCCCCTTCGCCCACACTTCCTTTAAGTGATGTAGGCAGTTACACACGTGTTCGGGGACCCGGAGGTATTATAGGCCTACACAGAACACGGACCCGGAGGTATTATACACAGTCTGTGGACAAAGCTGAGTATGGGATGTTTGTACTGAGTATGGGACAGCAGGGCCTAATTACATACATACCGAGCCTCTACACAGACTGTGTTACACTACGGTGACATTTTTGTCGTCGTCTTGCACAAACTGAGCTACGTGTAGGCCTGTGTGTACAGAAGGTCTACGATGTCTGTCACTGTAGCCATTGTCTTCATTTTGTTACGCCACAGGCCAGAACGACTGCAACATCTCCCTGTCTAAGCATATTTGTAGAACTTCATACAAACTACCTACCTACCCAACAGAAAGAGCGGATTTTTGCGATGTATGGCTGTTCTTTGTCCCCATCTTAAAGGCAGGCATACACCGTCTTTGGGGGTGGGGGTGGGAGGCTAAGGAAATAATGTGGAAGAAATACAGGTGAATGGTCTGGAAGGCAGAAATAACAGTCTCGTAAGGAAAAGACAGCATGACAGGAAAGAGGAACTCTAACTACATAAGAAGAAACTAGATAGTCCTGTAGTTCCAAAACAGAGGGATCTTAAATTTTTGCATCCGCAACCCTCTAAAGAACACTCCATCTGAAGGAAGAGTGGTGTCAGTATAGGACAGAGAAACCTTCCCCCATTTGCCGCGGATGGTTATCCCCTGTCGGCCATATCACCAGTTTGGGATTGAAGTCGAAACATCGATCTTGAGTCCATGGCTGTATCAAAACCAAGACGACGCTTGAAAAACGTATCTTGTGAGTCCGTGCAGCTTCACTTCACCCATTGTCTTCCTTGGTCTGCCTCTGCTTTCTTCTTATTCGTTTGTTGGCCAGCTGGTGCGGTTTGCGGTTTGGTCAGACGACCACAATCATTTGTCTGCTGGTGAATTATGATGGTGGACTGAAGCTGCTCTTACCATTTCTCTGGCCTTGATATTTCAGGTTGTCATGTCCGGTCTTGTAATAACTTCATTGGTTGCAATGGTCATTATCATCATGTGCCTTGCCGCATGATGTTGCCACTCATCCGTCAACAAATCTATCCTTTGTCATTCCAAGTAGGCTACATCTCCTATCCTTTCTGTGCTCATCCACTCGGCCAAACCGTTCAATATTTTCTCTCTGGGTCTACCTGGTAGCCTACCTTTTTCCCTCTAGCTTTCCTGTTGTGACTAGGTGCTCAAATTGCTCTTGCTTCATAAAATGTCCTATGAATATTGCTTGTCTTTCATAATGTTCTTAAGGAATGTTCTTTTTGTGTTTGCTCTTTCAAGACTGTCTCGTTTTTCTTTGCTGTCCGTGGAACTCTTTAACAGGCGCACATTTTCGGTCAACTGGCCTTTGAAAAACGTACTCAAAAGACAACAAATAAACAAACTCACAAGATTAACGACAATATGTAGTAAGAACAAGATGTAGCAAATTTATTTGTTGTGTACTTTTGAGAAAGTCAAATGATCGAACTTCTGCGTTTTTTTTTTTTTTTTTTTTTTTCTTTTTCACGTTCATTTTGGGGATAGTTATAACCATGATATTTAAACTATGTAATTGATCAACTTATTACTTTTTTTTTCAGTTACCGCAGTGAACATAAATAAAAGTCGACTGGATTTGGATGCCTTGCGAAGATGGAAACTAATCCTCAGTAAGTTGTAATATTAAAAAGAGAAAATATCGTGTGTCGGCGTGGGAATTAGCGCAGTGGGTCTTTGCATATATAATTGTAACAGGTCTATGTGTGTGTGTGTTGTGTGTGTATGTGCGCGCACGTGCGTGTATGCGTGCGCGCGCGTGTTCGTGTATAACCATCACTGTATACACGCTTTTCCCAATACAGTGTCTGCACACATGCTAACTTGCGAGATCGGCAAAATCTCCACCCTTAACCCTTTGACTCCCGCACCCTGTTTACCAGCGTGAGTAGGGTGATAGGAGTCAAAGGGTTAAGTTTTTGCTTTGCTAGAGCATGATCGACAATGCAGGATACTGGTGGACAGGGTGCGGGAGTCAAAGGGTTAACCCACCAGGCAGTCTTAACCCACGTAATGCCTTGCCCTGTGAAAGGACCGATTAAAATCGCGCTTTTGGCCTAGTTCGCGCTTTTAGCCCAATCTTTCGTACTTTTAACCCAATTATTCGCGGTTTGTTGATTGTTGTTTATCACTATCTACGACCGACCTCCCTCAAGACCCACCCCTCTCATTCCATTGTCTATGCCACAGTCTATAGTCTAGAAAGAACAATCTCTCATCAATCCACCGTCTCCACGATTAAGTTATCACTCTGTAACAATATCCACGACCTCCCTCCCACCCTCAGACACCTATCTCATTCCATTGTCTGTGCCTCAGTCTATACTCTGAAAAGAACAATCTCATCAACCCATCCCCTCCTCCTCACCTAACGCATCCCCCCCCCCCCCCCCCCCACTACCCCAACCTCTTTATCCCCCTCGGCGAGACGTCCCTTGGTATGTATCGTGTTCAAGTGATCTGACACCGCCAGGGTGAAGATGGCGATCTCGTGGCCTTCACAGATGACCCCGTGACCTTGTTTGTGAAGCAAAGTACATGTAGGCCCTGGGGGTAGTAGTCTTGCTTGTTTTGATGCCTTGGTTGGAGTTTGGAGTTCGTAGATCGGGGAATTTTCGTCCACGTCATGTTGTTGTTGATGATGGTGGTTGTTGTAGTAGTGATTTAGAAGTTTGAACTGCCAATATTCTCCACACACACACACACACACACACACACACACACACACACACACACACACACACACACACACACACACACACACGCACATGCATTTATACACAAGACACAGACAGCTTGGCAGTCACAAAGTTCAAAAGATAGTTACGTGTCAGTGTCAGTATGCATGGCTCCTTTATGTAGGCCTATTTATTTATTTATTTGTTTGTTTATTTAGTGTGTGTGTGTGTGCGCGCGCGTGTGTGTGTGCGTGAGTGTATGTGTATCTCAACACAAGTAACAGTGACAGACCTACATGTAGTTGCCCGTATCCCTTTCCATGTCTGATCATATCACTGATTGACAGAGCTGGAGGCCTGTCTCTGTGTCTGTCATCATATTACACAGTGCCACACAGCTTGTTCGGTTTGGTTGGTTGGTGGTTGGTTGGTTGGTTGTTTGTTTGTGTATTGTTGTTTTTCTTTGTTAGTTTAAAGCCCAGTCGACTGCGTTGAACTCCATCAGAGTAATATCCGTTTCAAAACATATACAATAATTCAATAGGGAAAAGAAATGGAAAAGAAAAGTAAGTAGGCCTACACATACATAGATGTCTAATGCCTTTGCGCACATAATCTAAGGAGATGCCCCGGGTGTTGACCACAGGGATTTAAAATGTAGGCCTACCTGAATACAAATTTAAATGAGTGCGACAGAGCCTAAGGATAATGAGTCAAGAGTTATGTTACTTAGTTGATATTTAAAATTCTCCCTGCTTCCCTCTTATTTCCCAAGGATAATGAGTTCGACAAAGCCAAGTTGCCCATCTCACTATCAATGTCTGTGACTATATCACACAGTACAATAGAGCAAGTGGTTGCCTGTCTCCCTGACCATCGTCTACATGGATTTTATAAAGACCTACCCACTTGTTCAATCTTTACTATCATCGTTGCATGAGCGATTGACATCATGCGCACGTCTGTGTTGTTTTGATTACGAGGACCATGACACTTGTCGTGGTCCGTGGTCCGTCACTTGTGATTTTGTCATGTGCTTAGGGCTCTTGCGAAAAGAGTCACTATGCCCCGACTACTACTATTGTTATTATTATTATTATTATTGTTATTACTATTATTATTATTATGTTGTTGTTGTTGTTGTGTATCTTCTTGTCTAGTCTCGAGCTTATAACAGGTCGTTTTCTGTAACTATCCTAAGGCCCGTATAACTTCTCGTGTGTGTGTGTGTGTGTGTGTGTGTGTGTGTGTGTGTGTGTGTGTGTGTGTGTGTGTGTGTGTGTAAATGTGCATGTGACAAAAATCTCAATTTTCTCGCTATATCATCATCATCGTCGTTGTTGTTGTTATTATTATTATTAGTAGTAGTAGTAGTATCATCATCATCATCATCATCAGTACAGATAACAATATTACTGAGTACGACAGAGTCGTTTCTGTGTCTCCCTTATCCATGCCTATGACGACGACTGACAGTATAGGCCGGATACACATCAGACAGCGCTTTGACATTCGCCAGCGTTCAAAAGCACACACGTGAATAGACGTTAAAAGAAATAACGAACGAACGAACGAGCATGTAACGATCAAGCCGACAGATAACGAGTGGCTAAGGCAAACAAACAAAGAGTGTAATGGCAGGGAGACGAAGCGGAAGTAGATTTCAGCAAGCCGCCATCTTGACCTCTCCGGAAAGACCCTCTCAACGCTCCCTGAAAGAGAACATGAAATTTATTCTAGTATACTACCTCGCCTTACCTCACGAGTATATCGCCACTCTTGCCTAAAGGTGGGACAAGAAACTCGCCTTCCTTAGTGTGCCTCGCGAAACCCTCGCCTACGTGGTGCGAAGGAAACGGACCTCTGGTCTGTTCCCACAATAGCGGAGATCCGTATGGGTAGCCTACGTCAAGAACAGACTTGTCTGTCTTAAAACTGGGCCACGGAAAAATCGTGAAACCTAAGCAGAATGAATCATCATCAGACTCTTTGTGTGTGTTGTGTGTGTGTGGTGTGTGTGTGTGTGTGTGTGTGTGTGTGTGTATGCGCGTGCGCGCGAGAGAGGGGGGGGGGGGGTTCAGCAGTCTGTGTTTTTAAATCTCGGATTTGTCAAAACAGCGTTTCCGTGCAGGCAATAAGTTTCAGATACAACAACGCGGCAAAAAAGAGAAAATAACAAACAAAACAAAATACACACAAAACCCCAAAATAATCATGGCTTACGCCATAAGCCTGTGTTTTATGCCCAACAGGGTGGTGAGGTCATGCGATATTTTCTTTTAAATGAAAACCGCCTGGGAAAGGGGGGGGGGGGGGGAAGGGAGCTGACATCTCATTTTGCCTTTCCAATTCAAAATGCCTATTTTCGGCTATGCACTTAGAATCAGCTAAGGTATGTTTTGAATCTCCTGTGCGATAAATTGGACGGAGTGGTCAGCGCCAGGGCTATCTCCTTATGGACGGAGTGGTCAACACCAGGGCTATCTCCTTATGGACAGAGTGGTCAGCTCCAGGGCTATCTCCTTATGGACGGAGTGGTCAACGCCAGGGCTATCTCCTTATGGACGGAGTGGTCAACGCCAGGGCTATCTCCTTATGGACGTAGTGGTCAACGCCAGGGCTATCTCCTTATGGACGGAGTGGTCACCGCCAGGGCTATCTCCTTATGGACGGAGTGGTCAACGCCAGGACTATCTCCTGAGCTTATGTGCGCAAATGCATTGATAGGTGTAGGCCCTACCTAATTTTCTTTTTCTGTTTCTTCCTGTTGAAGCATTGTGTAAGTTTTGAAACCGTTACAGCCCTGAAATGGCTCTACGCAGTCGGCTGGGCTTCAAACAGAAATAACAATAGGTATCGTTTTGCCATATCCACTTGTGCCAGCTCGCCTTATTTACGTCCTATCTGCGAAAGTTAGTATTTTACTTGTTAGGTTCGTCCGTGTGAGTCTGTGAGAAAAGAAACCTGGCGAATGAATTAACAGAAAAAATATTCGTATTCATTCGTTATTTTGTATTTGATGTATGTAGGTGTCTGTGTGTAAATAAGCTAATATACAAGACAGTAGGCCTACAGTTAAGATAAAGTGGGAACAAATTAAAATGACATACATGCAGTATGTATAATGCTCTCTCTCTCTCACACCCACACCACCACACACACACACCCACACAACACCACACACACCACACACAACACACACCACACAACACACACACACACAACACACACACACACACACACACAACACACACACACACACACACACACACACACACACACACAACACACACACCACACACAACACACACACACACACACACACACACACACACACACACACACACAACACCACACACACACACACACACACACACACACACACACACACACACACAACACACACACACACACACACACACACACACACACACACACACACACAACACACACACACACAACACACACACACACACACACACACACACACACACAACACACACACACACAACACACACACACACAACACACACAACACACACACACACACAACACACACACACACACACACACACACACACACACACACACACACACACACACACACCACACAACACACACACACACAACACACACAACACACACACACACACACACACACACACACACACACACACACACACACCACACACACACACACAACACACACACAACACAAACACAACACACACACAACACACACACACACAACACAACACACACACACACACACACACACACACACACACACACACACACACACACACACACACACACACACCACTCCCTATCCTTTCCTGGTATCCGTACTAAGAGGGATTTATTGAAGCGATTTTTCCCCGCGTCACTCCCGCTCCAACCCCTCTTTCTCTCCGTCTCCTGCACGCGCGCGCGCACACACACACACACACACAGCAAGGATTTTATTGGGATGATTGATCAGTGACATTTTCAACGTGCAGTTTTATCGCACTTAGCTTTTGTTGCCACTGTTGACCTTTCAGTCGCGCGCGCGCGTGTGTGTGTGTGTGTGTGTGAGTGAGAGAGAGAGAGAGAGAGAGAGAGAGAGAGAGGGAGAGAGAGAGAGAGACAGTGTGTGCGTGTGTGTGTGTGAGAGAGGAGAGAGATGTTGTGTGTGAGTGAGGGTGAGTGTATATGTGTGAGACAGACACAGAGACAGAGTGACAGAAAGAGACAGTGTGTGTGTGCGTGTGTGCGTGTGTGTGTGTGTGTGTGTGTGTGTGTGTGGTGTGTGTGTGTGCGCGCGCGCGCGCGATTTGTGTTCCTAGCTTTCAGTTTACAACTATTGACCTTTTGGGTGACTTGTGAGAGACAGTGTGTGTGTATGTGGGGAGAGGGGGAAGAGGGTTTAGGGCGAATAAAAAAAAAAAACTACTTCAAAAGTTTGGCAGGGAAGAAGAAAAGAATTTCCTCTTCGTCACAGGTTTTTCACCCGCTCTTTTCAAGTTTAACCCTTTGATCACCACATCCTATCCACCAACTGCAAAAACTTAACCCTTTGATTCCCTCGCCCTGTCCACCAGCTTTCTTGCAAGTAAGCTGATGGCTAGAGTGAGGGAATCAAAGAATTAAATTTTTGCTTTATCTTGGCTGACAATGCAGGATGCTGGTGGACAAGGAGCGGGAGTCAAAGGGTTAAAATTGAACACGTGTGGTCCAGCTATAACCTACAAGTCGACAGAGAACCGTTCCTTTTCTGACACAAATCCCCGCTGTCTCGACACAGTCTTACATCATAAGCCTATTCGGTGCTGTAATTTACACACAGTAGGCCTATCACAGGGTTCATATTCTTTTAGGATTGGCATTCGTCACAGGTCTAATGTAAGTGTTTTGACAGTCATACGGTAGGCACGTAAACACACACACACACAGACACACACCACACACACACACACACAACACACACACACTATAATTAAAAATGTTTGACAGTCATACGGTACCCCCCCCCCCCCCCCCCCATACGATAGGTACGTAACTCTCTCTCTCTCGCTCTCTCTCTCTCATTCATGACGAGTAAATGTGGTTATAATTTTGTAGCCACAAAAGAGGGAAAGTACTGTTGTCTCTATCATTCTCTTTTTACAACTAACGAGGAAATTACTGTGAATTCATGGACATAACCTGTAACAGGATCAGTTTCATCCTCTGGCCGACCTTCTGCCCTCGAATGCGAATCTGGTTTAATGAGGGAAATCAGATGATACAGCGTGCCTGCTTTGCCAGGGCAGACAGATAGTGGATCATGTCCTCAGCTTATGCAGATTGCAGTCTGGAGTTCGGTCAAGAGGGATTCATCACACTCGAACAATTCCGTATGCGCTCAATCCAAATCTGTCAGCAATTATCCGGCTGGTATCCCGAACCTGTGCAGAGAACCTTGTGCCCTTGACAGTTCCTAAGATTTTTTTTTTTTGGGGGGGGGGGGGGGGGGTAAGGGGGGATGGGAGGGTGCGAGATGTACATATGCAACAGTAAGCCAAAATGATGAAATACTGACCCTTTGACTCCCGCACCCTGTCCATCAGCATGCTGCATTGCCAACCGCGCTAGCAAAGCAAAAACTTAACCCTTTGATTCCCTTATCCACCGGCTTCCTGTTGGAAGCTGGTGGATAGGAATGAGGGCATCAAAGGGTTAAGTTTTTGCAGTTGGTGGATAGGGTGCGGGAGTCAAAGGGTTAATTAAGACAGGCAGCCAACAGGCCAGATTTTAGTCTCGCAGAACTGGATTGAACTCTAGATCTCAAATAACGAGCCCATGGCTTCTATCCAAAGAACCACCGGCCCAAGAAGAAGTGCAGAATTGTTCTGTTCTGTAGATTTTAAAGTCCTACCACTCTCCCCCATTCGAGGACTAGCAACAACAACAAAACACAAAAAAACAAAAACAAAAAAAAGCTTTAAGAAGCCTTTAAACATTTTAGTAGCATTGTGAGATACCGATGTTTTTTTTTCGGTTCTCTGTCGATCTGGATCAGATCGATTGGATGGATGAATGGATCGCGTAGAATAGTTTCAGTCATTCCCCTTTTATATAAACAATGATGGGGTTGCTGCAATTTCATTGTTACTGTAGCAATGTGTGTCGCGGTGGCTGACTTAATTGTCGCAATAACACGCAGATAAAGACACAAACGCAGTAACGCACACACACATGTTGACCGATTATAGTAGCTCACACTGTAAGCTTAGGACTGATTGGTTAGGCCTCTGTTTGTAGGAGTGCCATGCAGACGTCAGTTCCACCCTCCGGCGGGACTTTTTTGGTTTTGTTGTTTCGTTTTTTCGGGCGGACTGACCTTTTTTATTTTTATTAGAAAGGTGGGTGGAATTGGGTTTGATGTCTCGAGTTTGAATCTCAGCCTGCAACGTATAACCAGGCCTTTTGGCTCCAATCATCCTGGTGTTGTCAGCTTAGTATTTCAAGTCTAAGTTCTTCCACTCTCTCTCTCTCCTCTCTCTCTCTCTCTCTCTCTCTCTCTCTCTCTCTCTCTCTCTCTCTCTCAATTTTGTAATGTCTAGTCTAATTTTGGAGTTAATACATTTACGCGTTTTGTGCAGGCTCAAGGAGTCCGCTAAATGATTACTGGTGGGTTTGGATGAGAGCATATGCATGTGGGATTGTCCGAGCGCCATGAATCCTTCCCGAACAAAGTTAATTCTGTTTCTGAAGTTGATCATGATTTATGTAGTTCTATTTTTGAATCTACTATAGACATTACTAGATCTACATGTACTGAATTAGTCATGGGAAATTTGTAATTGTAGTCATCATTTTGAAGTAGATCTGTGTCGAAATTAGATTATTTGACTGCAAAGATAACGTCTAGATCTATATGGCAACGAACAAGTGACCATAAGTAGACGAGATCACGAACGTAGTTTTGTTCCATTTTATCGTCGTCATTAACTATTTGCTTGAAACAGTAGAACTTGTTTGAAACAAAGTAGAACTT
>CM060309.1:102962064-102999564 GCA_030674185.1 Monoplex corrugatus | reverse complement strand
ATGTGAAGGAATGAATGAAATAAACAAACAAAGCCAGAAAGAAAGATATGAAACATAAACCTTACAACTGAAAGACGGACTGAAGGTTATGAAAAAATTCCTTTTTTAATCAGCTGAATTTGTTGATGGACGCAGTAGGCCTTCTTAAGCGGTCACGCCTTTGGCTTCCCATACCCCGTCCATCAGTATCCTGCACTGTCAACCATGCTAGCAGAGTAAAAACTTCATCTTTTCACTCTCTCATCAAGGTGCAGGAGTCAAAGGGTTAAGTTTTTGCAGTTGGCGGATAGGGCGCAGGAGTCAAAGGGTTAAGATATAGTACTTCCAATCCGAAGGTGTGGGGGTTCAATCCTGCCTGGGTATCTCCCACCTGGTAGGTAAAAGGGTCAACAAGTGTGCAGACTATCAGATTTGAATAGTTTTGTGGAGAAGAGAGAGAGAGAGAGAGAGAGAGAGGAGAGAGAGAGAGAGAGAGAGAGAGAGAGAGAGGGTGGCCCAAGTAAATTCCTTTCGTATGTATAGGCATGCGGAATATTAAATATGCACGTTTAAGATCCTGTTAGTGTTAGTCATATCATATACACGTTGTTATTCTATTTTTGTGTGCGTCTTATTTCTGTTTGTCTGAACGCTGTCACGACCATGATTCACATCCAATACTGTTTCTGTTATTGTCAAGCGCAACGAGTATGCTTTTGAAAGGTCGGTCTGCGCTGTATGAACGAAAATGAGGATTAGTGTCACAAATCCTTCCTTTCACAGTCTGTGGGCCTGCTGCATTTGTTTAAAGTGTATGGGTTGATAGAATTATATTTGACATCGTGAAATCATTTTTATATGGCGCTCTGACTCCTCAAAACCTACCTGAACTCATTCATGATAAACACACACACACATACAGCACCACGCACGCAGGCACCACACCACACACACACACACACCACACACACACACACACATTCACACGCATTGCCCTTACTCCCTCCACGTCCTCCCCCAATTTCATTCAATTTGAATGTTTCAATCAGTTGACGAGTACAAAGGTAAACATTCCTTTCCTGCAGCTGGTTCCTATAAAATGGACAAGCACCCAGTTACAACTGGGTAAACTAAGACTGTCTGTAGTGTGTGTTCAAATCGGACAATGACTCTGGTCACCCAAAACCGCCATCGTTAGTTACGCCGGCTGTGGGTCAGCACCACCACCACTCCAGTCACTCGGAAACCACGCTCGACTGTGCTAATAAGCCCGGCTTGGCGGAGGGGCACTTTCCACAGGCACGAAAAGTTTGTGTACGCAGCGATTGACAGAAAAGTTTGGGCATGAGTGCCCCTCCCTGGCCCCATTAGTGATTTCACCACACCCGTCTATCAAGGGCGGCCCATATGTGTTGGGCCCACAGCCACAGAGGTCTGTCCTATGACGTGGTCAGCTTAACAGATGGCTGGTTGCTAGATCTAGCTGTTGACTAGGAAATCTTACGTCAAACGTTTTGGAGTTTGAGAGTTTGTTCAAAAGAGGTTCATTGTACTCGTACGACTCCATACGAGTTCCACTTAAGTCTGCCAGCCATTATCTGGCAGATTCCCTGAGCTTGCGCATAACCCCAAGTCGACTGACTGATTTGGTTTAGTTTTTACGCCGAAACCCACCAGTAGGCCGACGGGGATAACCACGCCAAGGAAGTTGGGGAAGGGGGGACTTAACTAACCCTGTACTGACACCACCAGAACAACAATTATGTTAAGATGGGACAGTGAGATGGCCAGTTTATGTGTGCATATAATTTTGGTATGTGTACTTTCCCCCCCCCCCCCCCCCCCCCCCCCCGTGAAGTATTTTGTAAGTTTTGAAACGGTTACAGCCCTGATGTGGCTGTACGCAATCGGCTGGGCATTAAACAAAAACAACAGTGACAGTTTTAATGTAGCACTCCACGGGATTCGAACCCACAGCCGTTAGGATAACCCGAAATGGGAAAGGTGGGGGAAAGAGAAGGGATCTATGAAAACAATAGATGTCACCAGATGTGGCCTGACCATAGCGAGAGAGGTGAACGGGACCTATACTGACTTAAGCTGACCCCACCCACCAAAATGGCTGGACCATTCTAAAGACAACCAACATGGGGCAGCCAACAGGGCCATTCGGCTGTGATGACCTGGATCGTATGTCGTGAAGGCCACGCCTGGATCGTGGCCACGCCTGGATGCGGCTCGTAACCGTGATCAATTCCGAACAATCGATTTATTCATTCACCCATTCGATTGCCATCCAGGGTGGATCAGAGAACCGAAAAAAGCATCGGTTTCTCGCAATGCTAAAAAATTAAGGCTTCTTCAAACAATTTTTTCGCTAGTCCTCGTATACTCTTGAGAGTGGTAGGACTTTAAAACTTGCTACACTCACTGAAACTCACAATTCCGAACAGACCACTGTCATCCTCCAGCCAATCAATGTTCAGCTTTGAATCGACAACCATTTTGCAAATGGCGTCTTCTAGTAATACCTTGAAACTCTCCGATTCGGAGACAGAAGTATTTGACAAGAGTTGTATAAAGTTAATGGTGTTCTTTGCAATAGTCCAAGCAAAACTTACAAAAAAAACCAACAGTATCGGGAGAAGGCAATTATGTGCTTTCGTTTGCCTTTGCCTCGGACGCCTGACAGGCAAAATGGCGAAATTGGCAATGATCTACATTTCACGTCCGTTTCAAAACTTGAAAAGCGACAGGTCTGACCACACAGGACCAAACGGTTCTCCTCAAACGTACGGGAGAAACGGCTCGTGTGTCAGCTCCTTTAGAGTGTTTCGGAGTTGAGGGTCCAAACATTTGCTTGAGCGGGGAGGGGCCTCTCCTGTGTAGACCTGTTCTCCGGCTCTCCCCAACTGTTTACTTATTTATTTATTTATTTATTTATTTATTTATTTATTTTATTTATTTATTTATTTATTTATTTATTTATTTATTTATTTATTTATTTATCTATTTATTTGTTTATTTATCATTTATCTTATTTTTATTTATTTATTTTGTTATCGATAACGGGTTGGGTTTGAATTCAAAACATGAATATCTCCGAGTCTACCAGCTCTATCCAAAGAGCCAGCCAACCCATTGACAAGACATGATGATGGAAGCTTGGTTACACGGGTAGAAGAGAGGGTATGCGTGTGGTGTGTCTGTTGAGTGGGTGTGCAGGGGGGAAGAAGGAGTGGGCGCGGGAGGGATATACAAAGAGTTTCACCTGTCGTGGCGGAGAGGGAAGGGGGGAGCACAATAGCGACCGTCACCTGTCTCTCTTGTGGTTTCCTCCGCCCCCGGCTCTCTTACCCCACACTCCCCCTGATCAGCGAGTCTTCAGTGGGAAAAGTGTCCATTGTTTGCCTTCAGTGGGAAAATTGCCCATTGTTTGCCTTCAGTGGGAAAAGTGTCCATTGTTTGCTTTCAGTGGGAAAAGTGCCATTGTTTGCCTTCAGTGGGAAAATGTGCCTGTTGTTTGCCTTCAGTGGGAAAATTGTGCCCATTTGTTTGCCTTCAGTGGGAAAAGTGCCTGTTTGCCTTCATGGGAAAATGCCTGTTTGCCTTCAGTGGGAAAATGCCCTTTTTTGCCTTTAGTGGGAAAAGTGCCTGTTTGCCTTCAGTGGGAAAAGTGCCTGTTTGCCTTCAGTGGGAAAATGCCTGTTTGCCTTCAGTGGGAAAAGTGCCTGTTTGCCTTCAGTGAATTGTTTGTTGGAAAATGCCTGTTTGCCTTGTGTGCCTTTGCCTTCAGGTGGGAAAAGTGCCTTGTTTGCCTTCAGTGGGAAAAGTGCCCGTTGTTTGCCTTCAGTGGGAAAAGTGCCGTTGTTTGCCTTCAGTGGGAAAAGTGCCTTGTTTGCCTTCAGTGGAAAAGTGCCTTGTTTGCCTTCAGTGGGAAAATGCCTTGTTTGCCTTCAGTGGGAAAATGCCTGTTTGCCTTCAGTGGGAAAAGTGCCTGTGTTTGCCTTCAGTGGGAAAAGTGCCATTGTTTGCCTTCAGTGGGAAAGTGCCTGTGTTGCCTTCAGTGGGAAAAGTGCCTGTCGTTTCCCTTCAGTGGGAAAAGTGCCTGTCGTTTGCCTTCAGTGGGAAAAGTGTCCATTGTTTGCCTTCAGTGGGAAAAGTGTCCATTGTTTGCTTTCAGTGGAAAAAGTGCCCGTTGTTTGCCTTCAGTGGGAAAAGTGCCTGTTTGCTCATGACGTGGCTAACTGCTGGCTGAGTTGGGTGAAGCGGATAAGGAACTGTCCGAGTACGTCAAATCTCTAAAGTACAAACTCCTGACCAACACCTCACGATCACTTTGTTTCAGTTCTGGACTGGAATGGATTCAATTTCAAAGAACATATTTTTTTTATTTGACGATGTTTCTCCGTCAAATCCGTGTACTTAATGGGGAAAACTCGTCGCCAGAGTACTGCGCCATTTTTTCCTAGTGTCGGTCTTCTAATTTTCCATCACATCCGTAGTGAGTCGTTTGGGCGCAAGACTGCTCCAGCTTTCTCGATTGCATGCCAAAGCCTGGGTCTCAACATTTTTTAAAACTGTGACGGTGGATTATCTCTCGGTTGTGTGTGTGTGTGTGTGTGTGTGTGTGTGTGTGTGTGTGTGTGTGTGTGTGTGTGTGTGTGTGTGTGTGTGTGTTTGTGTGTGTGTGTGTGTGTGTGTGTGTGTGTGTGTGTGTGTGCGCGCGCGCGTAGGCCTACCTATTTATTCATTTATTTATGATATAACATGTGCTGTTGTGCAAGGGATCTCGTTTTAATGCTTCACATGAAAACTTACGCCCACACCACGACCTAGCTCTAATGAGGTGTGTGTGTGGGGGGGGGGATGGTGGTAGAGGGGAAGAACTGAAATCTATGTCACAGGGCTGGCTATATCAACGTAGGCCTACAGGCTTCAATTCTCTTACTTGGCAATCAGTCGGTTTCGTTTCGTTTGACAATGCTTGAAATCCTACCACAATGAGTGTATATTTTACGAGGACAATCGTGAATAAATTTTAAAGAGGCCACAAGAATATTTATTTTGTCATTCTTCCCCTCGAAATGGAGGAGGAAGAGAGGTTCTATCAAAACGCTAAGGTGAAACACCAGAATGGTTACAGCATTAATATGGCCAGCCTAGGGCCAATCTTTATGTCACAGACTGGGTTGAACTCGAGATACATTGCAAGAACCAACCAGCCCGCAATTGACTGAAAGATCAAATCATGTTTGTATATTCAATAAATCGTTTTCAATAAGCACGTAAAAAAAAAAATTAAAAAAGAAAACGGCAAAAGTGATAGATAACAAGATATGAATTTACAAGTCTGAACAATATTACATTAAAAAAATCATGAGGAATTTCTCATTTTCTTGTGAAAACATTGTCCAGCACTGGAATGCACTTTAAGTGCATTAAGCTGGCACCAGGCCTGATTATTCTCAAAGACCGATCTTGACAAAGATTCAAGAATGTTAAAACTGCTCTACGATATTGATGAGTGACAGCATTTTTAGAGCAAACACATATTAATTGTGCTAGTTAATTAAACAAAAAAAGTAAACGCTGCATAACCCTTAAGTCGTTGAAGAATTTGCAGTTTATTCAAGAGAGGATCACCTTACTTGGGCTATTCCATATGTGCTGCACCCAAATCTGCCAGCAGTTATCTGCCAGACTCTTTCAGCCAGCGTAAAACCCTATATACTGGAAGATGTTGAAATGGGGAGGGGCGACAGTGACCTATGAAACATTGACCCGATACCACCAGAATAATTGTACTTGTAACATTTAGATGGGCAGCCAACATGGCCAGTTTTTATCTTGCGGGCTGGGACTGAACTCGAGATAGCGAATCATGAATACACGGCTCTATTCACCGGGCCAGCAAACCTGCTTAGATAAATGAAGCCAACGAGCTGTGTAGGCATGTTCACTCGCTACATGTTTTGTCTACTATAACACTGGATTGTATTGTTGGTAATACTGCCATGTTTAAGCCTATTGTGTTTCGGTTCTTCTGTATTGGACTGTATTGTGTTGTACGTAATTACCAGAGTTGTACACAAATAGTACAGCGTTGTACATTGTTCAGTTCTCGAAAGCAGTCGCTCGCACGTCACTTACGATACGAATGCATACATTCGTCATAATATTTATTAGTAGTGTTTGTAGTTCATTTTGCTGTTAGGCCAGATCTAGTTGGAAGAACGAATAGTGAACGGCACTCTGATTAACGACTTCTCGTTGCCCTGGCGATTTCAGTGGTTTTTCTCCATCATCCGCCATCACCTTGGTATGGTTTTGAAACCTGCCCCTCCTCTCTCTCTCTCGTCTTTCTGTGTATATACGAGTGTGGCGTTTCGTGCGTGCATGTGCGCGTTGTCACTGAACATTCAGGACGACGGTATGAAGGTGGAAAGTCTTGTTAAAAAGCAGTACATAGACAGGTTAAAGAATTCCTTAAATTTTCACTGTACGACCTCAATAGGATTTGTGCGCGTACGTGCAGACGTACACACATGCCTCACCCCCCACCCACCCACCCCACACACATACGCACACATAAACATACACACACACATATTACTAAGAGGGAAAAGAGTGAGGGAATGGGAAACTTCCAGGCGGACAGACGAAATATATTTGTACAAATAGTTTATGTAACATCGGTCTGCTAATGTTGTTCAGTTATTTCCTTTTGCTATTCTAAACCAAGGAAGAAAGCAGTAAGTACGCAGGCCTATAGATCTAGTTTGAGGGTTTCACTAATAATCAATTGGGCGAGCTAGTGTGGTGTCATACAAGCTGACGAGTTATGATGGCGAAAATAATGGCAGAAAAAATGAGCAAACAACTTACTTCCAGAAAAAAGTTTTACGATGGCTATTCTTAACTGAAATCAAACAGTAGTTTCGTCGAAAGGTAATCACACGCAGTTGTTTTATTTCGATTTTTATCGAAAAGCAGGAAACTTTCGTGACTTAGCCAGCAAAGCGGCATGTTCGCTAACATAAGATGCCCGCACAAATAAAAGCGAACGTGAACTTGGAAATTCAGAGGTTGCATTGCGGGCAGGAGAGAGGTTGAACGCATACACAGCGTGCCGGTAGAGGTCGCTGGCGTTGTTCGTCTGCAAGCGTCACGTCTCGTGATCGTCGTTGTAGCACAGCGCATTCCACATTCAGCAAGGCAGTGAACAGGATGAAACTGCGCCAGAACACGAGGAACAGTCTACCTCATTTCATTAGCCTGCACTGAAATCTGGTGTCTTGAACTCGAAATAAATTTCAAGTGTGTGAGTATTCAATGGATGTATCGGGTGTTAACAATCCTTGTTGTGTAAGATTACGTGTTTCGAGGGAAACATACCGCCTGTGGCACGATCAAAGGATGGCGGCAAACAGCGAGCCACTTGCGTTTGTTTGTGTGCTGTGAGATGTCACGCCTTGGTCTGTAAAGATTACGGCACAGTTTATCGCCCTTGGGGCCTTCTCTTGCAAGTTTCGTGGATGGATACCTACTGCTGGAGTAGATGGAGTATATTTCTGTTATCTTCAGTTTCAAATGTTTGGAAATTCATTTGGAATTATATTGTTGTGATGTGGGTTCTTTTTTTTTTTTTTTTTCTGTGTCGACGAATTTGGAAGAAAATTTAACGTTTTGTTTTTTTATACCAGTATTTGTATTTTAGGGCTAGGCCTATATTTTAGCTTAGGCTACCCACCCATTGCCATTTCCTTGAAATTAAAATTGTCCATTGTTCTATTGAGGGGTAGATTATCTATATATTTTTTTCATAACTTTTGTTTTATTATGAAATAGGCTATGGGCCTAAAAAAGATAAAAAAATTTCAAAATCGTGTTCCGAGCACAGGCTCGGGCCCAGAACACACTACCACAAGTACACAGACACGAGGTCAGGGAGACGGATCTAAAATGCCGACGTTCTTGTGTGTGTGTGTGTGTGTGTGTGTTCATGAACACAAACCAGTCCAGTCGTCGCACACTGGCTGTGCGTCAGCCCTCTCCACTCCTCCCTCACCCGCTCTGCGTTCCCGCTGTTTCGATTGCCTGAACCTTCACCTTTCCAGCTTAGCTCTGTGGTATAGTCCGTTTCAGAATAATGTCTGCGGGACAAACACGCAAAGGGACACTACTTGTGTAAGCTATTCGCGAACACCTACTGTTTTAGCGATTAAATTTGTACCAGTTTAACTGAAATCGGCGAATTTTTTTTTCAGTTCTGTTGTCGGGTGCCTTTAAATTGATTAAAATGATAAGCACAGCTAGTTGCCCTTGAGAATAGAAACGGATATTGCTAGTTTGTGAAACAGAGCATAGAGGGGAATGGAGGATTGGGGAGGGAGGACGGGGTTTTGTACATGATGTGGCCATACAGTGTGCCCATTATCTAAATCTACACCTGTCACACGACTTCAGAAACTTGTCTTTGTTCACTGTAATCTACGTGTTAAAACATTTTAATTGAAAAAGTTATAGGCCTACGCGATCTACCTCAGCCTAAGTACAATCCAACACAGAATCCAATCATGATGAATCATTTGGAGGATATAACACATCGATAAAGTATACGAAAATAATTTCACGTATGATTTCCTAAAGAGAGACGGATTAAAACGCTCCAAACAAGGAAACAATTCCAAAAGAAACAGACCAACCCAAAAATAGTGTAGGTAGGCCGGCCTAGCGTACTCATATTTCTTGTCCTAACTTGTGGACATTTTCGGACAGTTCAAATAATTTCAAATGGTGCTTCGACTTGCGAACTTAACCAAGTCTACCATACCAAGTCTCTACAGTGACTTTCCCAGTTGTGTGTTGGGACTTGCCCAACCACTCGGGCCACTGTGACTCGGTGTTGAGAAAATAGTGACGACATTCTCATTCTTTCCCTCTTTTTTTTTTTTTTTAAATGAACCCAAAATAAAATGTAGGCCTCTAAAGTGATTGTGTATCGCCCCCCCCCCCCCCCTTTTTTTTTCTTTTTTTTCTTTCCTTTTTTTCTATAAAATGAACTAGACATGTCACTGCAGAGTTTATGATAATGATGTGTTGAGGTATAATTCACCAAGAAAACAATAAATGGCTTAAAATAATGAGGAAAACAATTATAAACTGGTGTTCTTCCCCCTTACCTTTTGGTTTTAATTTTTTCTTGCGGACTAGAAGTTGTATTGCACCAATCAGAAACTAATAGGCCTACTTGTTCTCAACATTCTCAGCACTTTTTCATCTAGGGTTAACAGTAGGCCTACACTGCCAAGTAGGTGTACTCAAATAAATCTCCAATATTACTTGTATTCACTTTGAAAAAAAAAGGTTCATACACAGTGTAATCTCACTCCCATGGATCCATTAAACAATTACATTTGCCACAGGCCCTACACATTTTAACACTTTTTTAACTCCAAAATGTTCTTTGATTTGAAAAACAAAAGACTTATTTATACTAAGCAATGTTTGGCAGTCCTACTGATGTTTTGTTTACTTTACCATGATGGGTAGCTCACATGTCATGTGATGACAGACATATATTTTACTGCTGGTGCTGTGGAGCAGTTGGTCATTCACATGGTAATGAAAATTATGAATGTAGGCTACTGGTCTTCTTCCCTGATCTAGCAGTTGATTATGCACACTTAGAGAAATTATGGATATTATTCTTTCTGATGTAGTGATCGATCCTGTAGGTCCCTACACTAAAAGTGGATATTCTTCTTCCTGATGTAGTGATCAATTATGTAGACCACTACACAAAAATATGGATATTCTTCCTGATGTAATGATTGATCATGTAGACCCTTGCATTAAAATTATGGACATTTTTCCTTTTCTGATATGGTGATTGACCATGTAGACCACCACTAAAATTAGATATTTTTCCTGATGTGGTGATCGATCATATAGACCACTACACTCTAAAATTACAGATATTCTTCCTGATGTGGCAATCGATCATATAGACCACTACACACAAATATTAGAGATATTATTCTTCCTGATGTTGTGATCGATAATGCAGACCACTACATTAAAATTAGATATCCTTATTCCTGATATGGTGATCGATCATGTAGACCACTACACTAAAATTATTCTTCCTAGTGATGTAGTGATCGATAATGTAGACCACTACAAAAAATTACAGATATTCTTCTTCCTGATGTAATGATCGATAATGTAGACCACTACATTAAAATTACAGATATTCTTCCTGATGTAGTGATCGATCATGTAGACCACTACACTAAAATGACAGATATTCTTCCTGATGTAGTGATCGATCATGTAGACCACTACACTAAAATGACAGATATTCTTCCTGATGTAGTGATCGATCATGTAGACCACTACACTAAAATGACAGATATTCTTCCTGATGTAGTGATCGATCATGTAGACCACTACACTAAAATGACATTCTTCCTGATGTAGTGTCACTGTGATCGATCATGTAGACCACTACACTAAAATTACAGATATTCTTCCTGATGCAGTGATCCATCATGCAGACCCTTGCACCAAATTTATGGCCGTTTTTCTTCCTAGTGTAGTGATTGCTCATGTAGACCCTTACACTAAAATTATGGAAATTCTTCCTGATGCAGTGATCGATCATGCAGACCCTTGCACAAAATTTATGGCTGTTTTTCTTCCTAGTGTAGTGATTGCTCATGTAGACCCTTACACTAAAATGATGGATATTTTTCTTCCTAGTGTAGTGATTGATCATGTGGACCCTTACACTAAAATGGATATTTTTCTTCCTAGTGTAGTGATTGATCATGTCGACCCTTACACTAAAATTATGGATATTCGTCTTCCTGATGTAGTGATCAGTCATGTAGACCACTGCACTAAAATTATGGATATTCTTCTTCCTGATGTAGTGATCAATCATGTAGGCCTAGATCAGTAGATGTATAATAATAGTGATTGATCATATAGAGCCCTACACTAAAATTATGGATGGATATTCTTTCTAGTGTAGTGATTGATCGTGTAGACCATTACACCAGAGATAAATTATGGATAGGCCTATCTTTTTGATGTAGCAGTTGATTATTCTGTAAGTAGGCATCTAAAGTGAAGTAATCCATACTATTTCTTCCCTGATCTAGTAGACCTGTACACAGTAGTTCATCATGCACAGTGATAAAGTTATTGACATTCTTTTCCCCTGATTTAGCTCTTCAGGAGGCAAACTAAGGAGATTATGGACAGTATTCTTTCTTGACCAGCAGTTGATGACATACATGGAGACATTATAAACATTACTCTTCAATCTAGGTTTGATGATGTAAACAAATTATGGACATGCATAACTGTTCTCTGATGTAGCAAATGATGCCGTACACTAAAGAAATTACGGACATTCTTTTTATCTGTTCTAGCAGTTGATAAGGTACACTAAAGAGAAATTACGGACATTATTCTTCCCTGGTCTAGCTGTTCATGGGGTACATTACAGAAAAATTATGGACACCATTATTGTCTGATCTCGCAACTGATCCGGTACACTAAACTAAGAGAAATTACATTGTTCTTGCCTGAAATAGCTGTTGATGAGACACACTAAAGAGAAATTGCAGACATAATTCTTGCCTGATCTAGCTGTTAAGTAGGCACATTAAAGATAAATTATGGACATAATTCTTCCCTGATCTAGCAGCTGATGACATACATTAAAGAGAAATTACAGATATTCTTCTATGATCTAGCAGTTGATGTACACTTTCCACGCACTAAGCTCAATAATACCTATGGTCCACGAGCCTTCTCTGTTTCTGGTCCACTTTCCTGGAACAAACTTCCTCTCTCTGTCCGTCAGCAACCTACTTTTGTCTCCTTCAAGTCCGCTCTCAAAACTCACCTTTTCTCCTCTGCATAAAATCCTGACCTCACTCATCCCCCCTCTGTAGCCTGTCTCCACTCGGAGGGGAATCACATTGTAATATATATTTGTATATAATATGCTCTCTATAATTTTCCATTGCTTTTATTCTTTTTCCCCATTTATAGCCATGTGTGAGTGTGTGTGCACGCGTGCGTAAGTGTATGTTCAGCGCTTAGATTTGATTTTTATCGAGATTTTGCGCTATATAAATATTGTAATTATTATTATTATTATTATTATTACTGAAGAGAAATTATGGGCATCATTCCTCCCTGATCTAGCAGTTGATGACACAACTAACAGAATTTATGGACACTGTTCTTTCCTGATCTCGCAGTTGATCATGCACACTAAAGAAAAACTACTGAAGCATTTCTTCCCTGATCTGTCAGTTCATATCAATTGATCATGCATACTGAAGAAAAATCATGGACATTATTTTTCCCTCAGTAGCAACTGATCATGTTACACACTACAAAGAAATTATTATTCCATGATTTAGTATCAAGCACACCAGAGAAATGGCAGCAATTGTTCTTCCCTGGTTTTGCAGTGGGTCAGGCACACTAAAGGGACTGTGGATATGTAGGCCTCTATGTGATGGATGTTATTTTTCTTTGACATGACGGTTGACCATGTTGCCTGCCCCTACACTAAAGAGAATTTATGGACCTATTTTTCCCTGATCAAACAGTTCATGTACACAAAGGGAAATTACAGACATGCTTCCATTATCTTGAAGTGAAAAAACAATTAGGCCTAGTTCCTTCTTCTGGGTTGTCGCAATTAACAGCAGATTATACACATCTACTGACAACAGATATATAGGGCCTATGCGATATGCCATACAATACTAAACTTCTGACTTCGGAGCACGGAAAGATTGCTGTTTAAAATTATTAGGCTCCTGGCCTGAATTTTTGTGGATGAAATAGTTCTTGAAAAGCCACAAGCCTGTGGGTCTATATATATGATCTAGTCTGTATACCCCTCCCCCTGCCACAAAAACAGGCCTAAGGCAAATAGGCTAAGCTATGTAATGCCCCCCCCCACCCCCTTTTTCCTTAACATCCTTTACTACTACACAGTTGGCTACTTTTTGAAAAATGACGGGACTGTCACGTTTCCACTCACTATTTTTAAAACTTGGACAATTTTATCTTGCATGAATTTTATCTTATCTTATGATTGCTTGGCAGTTATTGTACCGTACGTAGAAAAGTTTCTGAGGCCACCTGAATACAGTAAAATAGTTATGAATATAGTTACATATTACCTCTTTGTGTCACTATGTGTGTGTGTGTGTGCGAGAGTATGTGGTACATGCAGGCTCTCTCTGGATGAGAAGGTGGATGAAATTTTAGTGTGCTGACAAGTACTAGCTCTTTTCAAATAAACATTTTCTCAACTGGTCTGTATCACACTGATCCTACTCCTTCCTGTCCATTAACGCCACACCATCAGGACTTTTTTGGTTTCCTAGGATCAGATTACTGGTTAACAATGTCCAGAAATATTTTTGCTATTGTCCTGTGTTTCATACTCGCATGTCGCAGGCACAATGACTGTGAAAAGTTAGGCTATGTTTGAAGGTTTTCTTAATTAACTGGTAAACGTTCTTCCCTTATTTTACTGTTTTCTTCTGGATAAACATTTACTGCCACCAACACTGTCTTCACATTTATTAAGATAAAAATCTTCAAGGGTCATATTAAAACAAAGTTGATCGGGGGAGAAAAAAAACAACAAAAAAACCCAAAGCTTTTTTGTAGAATTTTAAGGAGTGGATAGATTTCAATACTTGTATACATACTGAATGCATTGTCACAGATCTACATAATAAATTCTTGTTTTACATTTTTTAGGCTAAAAATTGTACTGGACTTTTTATTTTCTTTTTTCTTTTTTTATAATTACAGACATTTGTTTGGACTGACTGACTACAGTTCTTAAGCATTTTATGGTGATCAGTCATGATGCGTCATTTACTTACCTGGCTTCTGTTTGCATTAACAAGTAACAAAACGATGATTGGTTTTACAATATAAACATTATATATTTGTCAGTACTACAGACTGTGAGACATCTGGACATACGCAGTTTATAGAATATTCATGCGCACGCATGCACGTGCACACACAGAGGCGCCCATTATTATTATGAAAATTTGAAAAATTGCAAAACCCTCAGAAACTTTTGACTGAAGCATTTCATGGTGATTACAGTCAATGCTTTATATAAATAAAAACTTCCCTGGCCTCGTGTTTACATTAACAAGAAACAAAAGTAGTGTTGATCTGTCATCCTGGGAAAACTCCACAGGCGACAACTCTTGATTATGATCATACTGTATCACAGGCCACAGTTTTGGTCATTGTGATCCTCAAATTGTCAGTGTGTGTGTGTGTGTGTTGTTGAGAAGCTGGAAAGTAATGAAAAATGTCCAGCACTGACACTAAACAGCTTTGTGTGATCAGAAGGGGGAGGGATTGTCTAACCAGGCTACACATGCCCTAGGTTCATCATCTGTCACTGCCTAATCAAATTGTCAGGAATTTTTGGTGCTAGGAATAGAAAATTGTCCATCAGCAGATGTTTCAAACATAATGGTATACAGAAATAAATCTTAATCTTATACTGGGTCATTCTTTGTGCACTGTCCTTTGATACAATGGAAGATGTACAAGATCAAAGATGGCACTTCAAAATTTGTGTAAAAATGTAGGCTACTTTCTTAAATGCATTCAATGTCAGGAAGCATAATGCTTTAAGGAAAGGCTACCTTACCATAGCAATTATAATTTCAATTATGAGTGATATAACAGTAATCCATTGTGTAGTATGTTCAGGTTCTTCAAAGTTTTCATGAAATTGCATACTGACCTTTCTGCTGCACAGTGAAGCGATACTGGTATTCAGCAATTTAGCACTGTATCGGCTATCAAAGCAAGGTAACAGGATTCCATCTGGGGAAGAAAAACCCCATAATTCATCACCAAAATTCTAACATTATTGCATTTAATTCATCACCAGAAATAGGATTTTGCAAATATTTTCCCTTGAAAATGGAAGGGATAAAATGACTGCAGTCACAACTGAAAAACACAGTACATGTTATAACTATATAAGTATAACACATAACCTGTGATGAATACTTGGTAAATTTTGAGGACATAAAACGAAGTCCCAGAAGATTTTCATAGGTTATCCCACAGTAACTGAGTATAAGTAAAAAACTGGGAGTACACATCATCTAAACAGCAGAAAACACACACACACAAACATGCACGCGTGCATATGAAGAAACAAGCCTATTTTCCTTCAACATTTTCACAGGTACTCATGTTTTTTAAATTAAAAGAAAATTACTAAAAGACAACCTGCACTATTCAACAGTCTTGAAGGAGGCAGACACAAGAAGATCATTAATAAAGAAGATTAGGAAAAGATAAGCGACTTTCATAGGACATTTTGTGAGGAAAGGGGAATTGGAACACCTGGTCACAACAGGAAAGCTGGAGGGAAAGAGAACACCTGGTAGATCCAGGGAGAAAATATTGGACGACTTGCAGGGTGGCTGACGACAGAGAGGGCGGGAGATGTTCTCACAGTGATAAGGGATAGTCGTGTGTAGAGTCATGATTGCCAGCGCCATGCAGCAAGGCACATGATGATGATGACATGATCAGTAATCTGCGCACCATGTTGTTCTTCATTAGGAAAAAAACTACCTTGGCAACATGGCACCGTCGGCATAGGCAACATGGCACCATCGGCATAGCACCGAGTGCTAGGAACTGACTTATTAGTCTACTGCATGTTTGCAGTGTTTTGCGTAATCAAATGGTCTGGTTTCTCGCCACACTTGATAGACGGTCGTAGAACTTTACATACTGAGTGACTGACTGACCAGTGTGTGTGTTTGCTTGAAATTTGTGCATATAGATATTTTAGATTTTTGAAATGCGAGCCTAGCAGTGTATAATGGTTATCACTGAAACTTGATTAATGTTAATGTTAATAGTGAGAATAGATCCATCCATAGTTTACTTACGGTAATACAGATCTGCTCACCAAGGACTCTACCATGATTTTTACTTACTTGGTATCTTCTCACTAAGGACTCTTATGATTGATCATCATCAGAAGATGCCCTGCCGCATGGCGTTGGCGGTCATGGACTTCCATCTGTCTCTATCTCTTGTTGCCCCAAGCATCTCCTCCACCCTCCTTGTCTTCAGCCATTCCGCAAGTCTGTCCAACATTTTCTATCTGGGTCTACCTGGTGCTCTCTTTCCCTCCAGCTTTCCCGTTGTGACCAGGTGCTCCAAATCCCCCTTCCTCATAAAGTGGCCTATAAATGTTGCCTGTCTTTTCCTAATCTTTCTTATGAGTGATCTACTTGTGTCTGCCTCCATCAAGACTGTCGTTTGTTTTCTTTGCTGTCCATGGAACTCTCAACATTCTTCTTAAAAACCACATCTCAGCTGCCTCAATCTTGCTCTGGCTTTGCTTGTTGACTGTCCACGCCTCACATCCATACAACAGTATTGGTTCTATATAACATTCAAGAACTCTCCTCCTGATGTTAATTGATAGGCATGCTTGATTATATGATTATAAACCAAAAATGTAATTTACATAGCACTCAGTACACATTTTTGCAGCTATTCAAGAACAGATAATGTTTAATGTTTGAAACCATACGATGTATCAACAGATCATAAGGAAACAAAATGCACTAAGTTTAATTAGTGAAGATATTTTTGTGTGTTCTCCCCCCCCCCCCCCTCCACAATTAGAAATCTTACAAGGCTATAACCATTTCAAAACGTACACAGTATACTGGTGTTCAAAGATAGGTTTAACATGACTTGTACCTAATGGTATGCCTACCAGCAAATCGCACACACACAGATATACAAATTTTAATACATGTTGGTTTTCATCTAAAACGGGTGTGCGTCCATCTGCTATAGGATAAATTGCAAGGGATCTTTGTGTGTGTGTGTGTGTGTTACACGCGAAGTGTATGCTGCGTTTGGATCTGTCCAAAAAAACTAGCGCTGACAACTCCAGTCTCAGTTGAATTTTTTTTCACCGTATAGTTCCAGGCACATACGCAGTTTATAGAATATTCATGCGCACGCATGCACGTGCACACACAGAGGCGCCCATTATTATTATGAAAATTTGAAAAATTGCAAAACCCTCAGAAACTATGGGTCTTAGGAACAGAAAATCAGGAAACATGAAAATGTAGAACCCAAGAGCAACAAAGCTTCAGAGACCTGGAGTACATAAAAACTTTCAATCATGGTAAAAAAAAAAAAAAAAATTCTATACGTTCAGCTTACAGATCCCCTGGAGAAGATGAAAACAGAAATGTATAGCCACAAAACTGAAAGGCACAGAACTCCAGATTGTGTGTCCAGAATCCCAAACCCACAAAATTCTTTCTGCATGAAATGCGGGCAGCTCTCCCTGGGAAAAGGGAAAAGGTTAGAATCTTCTGGCAATAGTGGCACTGCAACAGTATGGTACAACTCCTTTGCCTCCCTACCCCCCCCCCCCCCCCCCCCCTTTAAATGTTCGTGAATATTTTTGTTTCTCTACAAAAATCAAAACTGAATTTTTCTACAAAATTTTTCCAGTTGTCTTGCCCAAAATGATTCTTTTTTTTTTATGAGTAAAGCAGTTCTCATCTGAGACACTTTACCGCTTAAGGTCTGTCCAGTCCATTGCTAAGGGGAGGATTGAGAAAATCTCGATCAGTTTTGGGAACAGAATTTAGTACTACTACATCTTGCTTACCCAATCTCTTGCCACCATTCAAGCCAGCCCTGAGGTGTAGCCCTGGTTGTTGTAGGCCTTAACTCGCTCGCTACATACGAACGAATGATTATGCCCCTTGCCATTCCCCTGAAATGCACCATTTGTATAGGTCATGAGAAAAATTCTCATACAAACAAATGAAAACAGAGAGCTCTGAAATTTGGCAGGTCATATATTAAAAGATTGGTGTACAACATGCTGAAATTTCAACTGTCTAACCCTTATGGTTGCTGTGTAATTGTACAAGTAAAATTAGAGAAATTTTCAGGTGAAAAACATCTGTAAAAAAATTACAGAGAATGAAATTTCATAAAACCCAAATTGCACACACTCCAAGTGCACTGAAGGAAGAGATCATCTTGAAGAGTGCTGTGATGTTGAGTATTGTTCAGCCATAGCAGAGCTAGTGGGTCATGAACTTTGCACAGTCTACATACCAACTGTAGAGTACAGTGACCTAATGGCCTGAAACGAGGCTAAGAATGACCGAAGAATCTATTTCTGGCCATTAGTTTCTGTTAACGGAAATACTGAAAGCCCCGCGAATTTTCAAAATATGAGTCTTCTTTGACGTTCGTACACAAGCGTTGTTGAGACATGATCAGGAAATCCCGACGCTCATGGCGGAGAGTCAACAGGTTGCAAATAAAATAGTAAAGTCTTTAACCACAAATCGGTAACTGTGTCCCTATCCCCAACTGCCAAGCTTGTAAAGACGTTAAAGTCTTTTTTTCAAAGCAAATCAGGCTTCTGACTGATGAAAAGAGATGTCGTCTTCTTTCGACTACTGATGATTAGAGCGTGTGTAACATCCAGTCTGGATATGCAGGAAAACGTTTATTATTGCCAGACCTAGGAATCAGATTTTGTGCCTACTGATGCAGAAGGGAGTATTTTATGCAACTTCGAGTTTCCCTTATGTAAGTAACAGGGCTGTTAGTGGTAAAATCTGTTTTTCCCTGAAAATTGGCCGGGGGTCCAGGGGCCGCCCAGGCCCCGGTGGGGTCCAGGGGCAACGCCCCGGTTGGGGGTGAAGGGGGGCGAACCCCCCCTTGCCGAAAATTGAAAATATGACATTTTGAAGCCAATCAGAGGGCCTATCCTGGCAGCAAACTGGGTAATTTTTAGTTCACAAAAAATTAACAAATCAATGGATCAATTTGTGTTTAGAGTAACTTTCTGAAACCACATGACATATATAGCACTTGGTTTTAGAAAGTCATTCTAAACACAATTTTTTTGTATTCATGCAATAATTCTTAATGTCAAGGCGTACTGCAGGTTCAACTTAATGAGAGCTCTCTATACTATTCCCTTACAGAACTTGGTTTTTTTTTTTTTTTTTTTTTTTGCTTTTTTTTTTCTTTCGCGGAAGCACTTCGACTTTCCTGAAATGGGATCACTGTATTCGCGGATTTCCGCGAAATCGCTGAACTCTAACAGCCCTGAAGTAAGTTAGCTTGGAATAAGTCTGAGACAAGATTCAACATCCAAGCACTACGTCTATGCTCACCCTCCAAGTGCTGGTCTTCATAGTGGACACATTATGCCAATACACTACCTGGTGTTGCATGAAATATGTTTGCAAGTAAGAAGCAAAAATAAGAATTCAGTGGTCATGAATGCAGGGGTGCTTCTAGTTCTGGTATAGTGGTAATATGCAGGAACTTGCAAAAGATAAACATTGAAATTAGTAAAAACTTGGCAGAGATCTTTGGGCCACTCAGGGGTTTTTTTTCATTATTATTTATGATGGTAATGATGCTAAATGCTATTATTATGAAAGGTTCTAGGGAACACCTTTTTATCAGTCTTTCCTTCCTTTGTGCTTCAAGGAGGCATAAAGAGACAATTTATGAGAAATCTAGTGTCCACCCTGCCCTGCTTTTTTACTTGCAGCTTACCACACCAAGCAAAAAAGTATAATTGTGATCAGACACAAATTCCAGATACATTTTCTTTGTCTCTACCTGCTTGACTCGGGGTATGAAATAAATGGAAGTTTAATACTAACACTTGTTTGCACAGCCTTGAAATAGTTTAATAACAGCAAGATCATTAACCCAGTTTACTGGAAGTCTGTGGCTTACTGCATAATGCTGAAAATCCAAAATCCATGAGAAGGGAAATAATGCAGAAAGTATACTAATTATGTACACACACTGCCCCCCCCCCCCCCCCTCAACAAACAAGCAAATAAACGAACAAACAAAAAAAATAACCCCCAGAACATTGATATGAGGAGCACAGTCAACAAAAAATTATTTTGCCATTGTGACGGTGAAAAGGGGCCTGATTTCACCCATCGCCCCACCTCTGTTGTAGTGCTAAACCAGCTGTTTACTATAGAGGTTTCAGAGATCAAACAGAACATGTTGTTGACAAAACACAAGTAGCTGATTAAAACGCCGGTAGTGCTAAGCCAGCTGCTCACTGTCAAGGTTCTAGAGATCAAACAGAACATGTTGACAAAACACAAGTAGCTAATCAAAACATCGGTAGTGCTAAGCCAGCTGCTCACTGTCAAGGTTCTAGAGATCAAACAGAACATGTTGTTGACAAAACACAAGTAGCTGATCAAAACATCGGTAGTGCTAAGCCAGCTGCTTACTGTCGAGGTTCTCGAGATCAAACAGAACATGTTGTTGACAAAACACAAGTAGCTGATCAAAACATCGGTAGTGCTAAGCCAGCTGCTTACTGTCGAGGTTCTCGAGATCAAACAGAACATGTTGACAAAACACAAGTAGCTGATCAAAACATCAGTAGTGCTAAGCCAGCTGCTTACTGTCGAGGTTCTCGAGATCAAACAGAACATGTTGACAAAACACAAGTAGCTGATCAAAACATCGGTAGTGCTCAAAACATCGGTAGTGCTAAGCCAGCTGCTTACTGTCAAGGTTCTCGAGATCAAACAGAACATGTTGACAAAACACAAGTAGCTGATCAAAACATCGGTAGTGCTAAGCCAGCTGCTTACTGTCGAGGTTCTCGAGATCAAACAGAACATGTTGACAAAACACAAGTAGCTGATCAAAACATCGGTAGTGCTAAGCCAGCTGCTTACTGTCGAGGTTCTCGAGATCAAACAGAACATGTTGACAAAACACAAGTAGCTGATCAAAACATCAGTAGTGCTAAGCCAGCTGCTTACTGTCGAGGTTCTCGAGATCAAACAGAACATGTTGACAAAACACAAGTAGCTGATCAAAACATCGGTAGTGCTCAAACATCGGTAGTGCTAAGCCAGCTGCTTACTGTCAAGGTTCTCGAGATCAAACAGAACATGTTGACAAAACACAAGTAGCTGATCAAAACATCGGTAGTGCTAAGCCAGCTGCTTACTGTCGAGGTTCTCGAGATCAAACGGAACATGTTGACAAAACACAAGTAGCTGATCAAAACATCGGTAGTGCTAAGCCAGCTGCTTACTGTCAAGGTTCTCGAGATCAAACAGAACATGTTGACAAAACACAAATAGCTGATCAAAACATTAGTCCAGATTTAACCTCAACAAACAGTTACCTGCTCACTGCCAATTATGCCATTTGTCATGTAGGCAGCAATGCAATTTCTCCTCTTCTGTCTTTTCTAGGCCAGCTTCTGTATAGTATTCCAGATGTTTCAGGATCATAAGATCTCCTATACTGTTTACCTAGGTGTTCTTGGACCTTTCTTCTGGTGTCCATTGAAGGGGAGTCCGTACATTAAACATTACCCTGCTATTTCGGATACTGTGCCCCATCCATCTACAGTCTTTTTAAGATGATAAAAGCCCATATTCATTTAGGATAATAAGCCCCATCCAACTACGTAGTCTCTTTAAGATGGCATGGGCAGATAGTTGCTTGTAGATTGTGGCATTGGATGGTCAGTAAGTAGTATTGACAACAATAGATCTTGAATCTTTTTAAAATTTTATATGCAGGTCAGTAGTAGATCTTGAATCTTTTTATATGCAGTTCAGTAGTAGTTCATCACTTTTACTTAACTGTGAAGAGCAACAGCTCTCTGAAGTCTGTGTCTAGTTAGTCAGTGCTGCCCACTTCCAGCTAGATCTAAGCTACTCCGGACAGATTTCTCCACTAACAGGAAACAGCCAGCGGATTGAGGTCAGCAAGAGAATTTGAAGTAGTCGACAGCTTTATTCTCTATGAAAGTATTTAATCCAGCATCAATAAACTCGCACTCACATACTACACTTGCTTGTTCGTACCACACAAGTGTGAAAAATGTGATCCAGGCACATGCATGCACAAAACAAATGTCCCCACTCTCAGGCTGACAAATCAAAAAATAGGGTAAAATTAACTATTATGTTAGTACGAGTATTTTCTTACTGACAAAAAAAAAAAAAAAAAAAAAAATCACTTAAACACAAAACTGAATGCAAGTATTTTTGTTTTGTTTCAGTTTTTCGTTTTCGTGTTGCCATAGTGGACTGCAGAGGACTCCTGATGTGTACCCTGGCAGGCCAGCTGGGTGGCCATGGATTTCTCCTCTCTAGATCTGCTGGCTTCTACTGCACTACGCGACAATAATCCCTCCAACAGTGACAACAACAGCTCCCCAACTGAAGCTCACCATCCCCACCACAACCATCACGACTCTGTGGAAACAGAGGAGAACGACGACGACGACGAAGCGGATGGTGACGGGGAAAGAGTGAAAGAAACGAACACTGCCAGTGAAAGTGACTGTCCACAAGAAGAAATGGGTTCTGTCAAGTGTGGTAAACAACATAAGAGAAACGGCAAAACAATGTCCATCCTTGTGCGTGATGGTAAATGTGTGGCTAAGAAGCTGGCTAGAGACCCAGTGTGTGATAAACAAAAAGAGGATCAGGATACGGGAGACTGCAATGTGACCTTGTCACCGCAGAGCTCCTCTGTGCAGGCGAGGGACGTTTGTACCAACGATAATGCCGCCTCTGCACAAAGTGCTGTGCCTTCCAAATGTCCAAAACAAATGAAGGAAACGGAAGTAAAGCACAAGCCAGAAAAATCAAGTCATCTTTGTAATGGATTCAACACTTCAAACCATCAGATCTCTTTGACAACAACATGTGAAGGTAGCAATGCTGTGACTCTGACATACGTTGCTGGGGCAGCAGTGTCATGCAGTTCAGTGACAGCAGAAGCTTCGAGCGATTCACGAGTGCAACCTAATGCAGAAACATCTGCAGAGGCTAGTGAGGGATCAGCCGAAAACGGCGCTGTAAAATCAGACAGAGACTGTGATGCAGGAGATGGGTTGCTCACAGCAGCATCCTGCGACACATTACAAACAGCAGACTCGGTGGGTTCAGTTTGTCAAGATCAAGCGGCTGCCAGTGAGCTTCATGAGCCGGTAAGAGAGAACAGTGGGTGTTGTGACTCTGTTCCTGACAGGGAAGAGGAATCCACAGTGTCAGCTGGGCAAGCTGGTATTGACACACAGCCTTCACAGGACTTGCCCTCTTCTCTACATGACGACAAGGCGCAAGACGAAGCAGACAGTACTCGCTCTCAGTGTGTGAACTTCACTGTTACAGAACTTAATGGTAGGCCTATCACTTCACTATCAGAAAACGAAACGGAGACGTCGGTAGAATCTAAAACTGCTGGTGTATGTGATGATGTGTTTGATCTTTTTTATGTGCCCACCACCTCCGAGCCTGCAGCGGAGGTTGTACGTGAGCAGAACAGATCCAGAAGAAACTCTTTGGACCAAGATAAGGGCAGCTCAGGGAACAAACAACTCGATCCATCCACAAGTAAAGACAGTCAAGTGGAAAGCATATTGTCCCCACCCCCTCCTCCCCTCTTCTTCCTGTTGCTTTGACTGCCCTGGTGAATTTGGATCATTCTTACTGCTCATTTCCTAGAGGAGTCGTCCCCGAAAATGATGACAGTGGGGAGTCCGCAGATGAAAATGTTTCTGCGGATGAGATAGAGCGCAGACCGCGGAGTTTATCAGTGGACAGCGTCTATCTTCAGTATGGAGTGTCGGGCTTGCCTAACCAGCAGGAAAATCTGTCACAGAATGACAAACTTGCACTCCTTTCACCCACATTGTCTGTGGAGTCTATTTCCAATGATTCTTCTTTGTCAGAACATTCTACTGCAGCAGGACAGTGTTACTCCATCTTGACAGGTGGCCCCAGCATGGCCAGGACGTCTCGACCAACTCTTGTGTCTGTGGACAGTCAGGGTGGAGCAGATAGCCCTGCAGCTGGCGCAGATGGTGCCAGTCGCTTGCAGTCCAACATGCTAGAGGCTGGTGCCAACTCAAGCTTGCTGGACACCAGCAGTTTGGCACTGGGACCCAATGTTGCAAAGTTTAGAATTGGAAATTTGGGCTCTTTCAGCAATTCCCAACTAGAGGTGGAGGAGAGGAGCAAGAAAAACAAACTGAAGATTGGATTATCATCTGACCCTGTGATGAAAACCTCTCCTGCTATTGCCTCCCCGGCCTCTCCTTTCCCCCTCTTGCAGTCTCCTGGCATGGAATGGGATCGCTCCGATGCTGGGTCTGAATGCCCTGATGATTTGAACTCTTCCTCCACTGAGGATAAATTTCTGAGCAGCTCACATGATTCCGAAGCGTTTGGCACCACTAGTCAGGTGTGGCGTCATCCTGTTTTCCATGATCATGATTACTGTTGCAAGGAAGTTTCAGAGGAGTATTTGGGCAAACCAGTCGCTCCAACCCCACCTACAAAACCTGGAAAACGAAAATATGTGAAGAGGAAAGATAGGCAAGAGGAAGAGGAGAAATTGAGAAAAGGCAAATACCTGAAAAGAGAACTACTGAAACAAGACAACCGCTTTAATTTGGGTGCAAACCGTGGTGCTGATAACAGAACACTGGCAGCCAGGTCATCTCTCCTGACAGAAAATCTCACCACGAAGCCCAATCCAGTAGGTAGACCAAGAAAACGAACTGAGAAGCAGCTGGAGGAGTATGACGCCGAGACTGGTACCAAAATGAAAATCACTGGCAAATACCAGGACCAGTATGTGTACTACCTCAACAAGTCATCACGCAACCGTCGGCGTAAAGTGGACGAAAAAGTCACGTCAATGGACAAGATCATCTTGCCTGCCCCCAAACCAGGTGACATTGTGGTACCTCATCTGTCGGATGCCGACTGTGAAGCCATTCGACGCGGTGGAAGGATGGCACTGCAGAACAACAACAACAACTACTCCGCTTCAGTCAACTCCCAGCCAATGCCACCACATACAGACCACAGTGACATGGATAGCAGTATTGTCAACACCATTTTGAGCATGGAGACCGAGCATGGAAACCTGCCCTCTCCGCTGGACTCGTATGATGGAGAAGGCCATAATGATGAGTTTGTTGACTTTGAAGGCAATTTGACCCAGGAGCAGCTCAGCATGTTGGTCGACTGTTTGAATGACTATCCCATGGAAGAGACCACCACCAGTCAAGCGCTGGACTTGTTTACTAGTGCTGAAACAGTGCCTGTGCCATCAACAACGGTGGACAGTCTGGCAGCTACAACGGTGGAAGAAGACTTCTTGGTGCCCAGGGAAGAATCGGCCACCAGTCATATCGGTGGTTCCTCAGATTCGGTGGCTCTGCTTCCAAAGGTGGAAGCGAAGTCCCCCTCTGAACTTAAACAAGTGTCCAACAGTTTAGATTACTGTAACTATACAGCAGCAGTCACCAGCACCTTACCAACCAGTCAACCTTCAGTGGAAAAGAATTTGGAGTTTTTGAAAACACCTTTCACGTCGTCCGACTCTCAAGGGTTGTTCCCCACTGCATCACCCGTCACATCGTCAGGTTCTCAGGGGTTGTTTGTACCGCCGTCACCCGTGTCACTCACCGCCCCTGTGGCTGACATCAGGTCGGACGATGTCAACGAGACACCATGGATTGTGACGGTGACGTTGTATGACAATGACATCCCTGCCATCATCATCAACAATATGCCCCATGTACGACTGGTGGACATCCATCGCCAGATCCTGCCGGCCAAGGATACAGGCATCTTGAAGAAGCGGTGTCAGTTGATGAACATCCAGGTGTCCAACTGTACGGAGATGCAGCGTTATTTTCTAGTACAGTATGGGCGAGCCCACAACTCCAAGAGCACGCTGGTGATCAGTAAGGACGAAGCCCAGCGTCTCATCACCTACTACGCTCATCCCCCACCCCGCAACCTGCGTGGTGAGGAAGGGGCGGGTTTGAGGCGTGCTTCCAGCTATGCAGAGCTGCGTTCTATCATGGAGAGACCCAGCAATCCTGGCCGCAACTCCGGCCTGCCCTTTACCCAGTCCAGGAAAAGAGGCGGCTTCCGACGACGAGCAGTACCCACTCGCAGTCAAGGGTAAGTAATTGAGGACGAAATTTAAATAAAATTATTTTACAACTGTAACAGTTTGAACTGTACACAATGTGAGATGTATGCATGTTCAAGGGTTTGAGAGATGGGACAGCATTTACAGTTGTCAGTTGTGGAACAGTAGGAATGCATGCATACCTGCTACTGATGGTCACTTTTGACACAGTTGTATTCTCTGACATCTCCAGGCCCTTTTTTTTTTTTTTTTGTTGGCGGAGGGGGGCTGTGGGAGAGACTGGACAATACCTTTATTGCCATTACTAACTAGATAAGTTTCAGGGACTGTATGATGTACACAGAGGTTATGTTAGTTTGAAAAAAATACAGATAATGTAGGGCCTGCCTGTATCATTTTGGAACTTCTGGAATAACCATAGATCATTTGACAGATAAGTTGCCTGGGAAACACAAGCAGCCAGAGGGCTGGGGTTACCAGTTTTGGATCAAACAGGACTTTTTTTTTTTGGCCTCCTACATGAGGCCGCTATTGCACTAATTTGCAGGTGATACAGGCAGCACTCTTTCAGAGGAAACAATTTTAATTTCAAAAAATAAGGTTGCATATAACAACATGCACTTACTGTGTACACATGATAATGTAATACAAGAATCCACAACAATAAAGACATTGTCCCTGGCAGTTTTTTCCTCCAAAACAATGCAAAAAAATATGTAAGAAGAAACACATGTACATCTTGGTATACTAAAATACAAGTTTGCAAGTTGCATACAGGGGAAAGAGGGAGGTGGAGTGGAAGATCTGTTGTCCCTTCGAGGAGTAGACAAAATGTATTCAAAATACCAAAATCTAATAATATAGACAAAAATCGGCCGACATGATGGGAACTGTTTGAAATGGTGGGTAGTATATTCCTAACCACAACAAATTTTCCCCAGAGTCCCCTGAAACAAAGTTAGCTCGTTTTTTTTTAAAACAACTTTTCCTTGTTTGTTTTTTTCTTTAGATGTTTGCGCATGTGTTACTATTGTTTGTGTCATGTATTTTTGTTTGTTTTTTGTTTATGAAAGTTTGTGTATGGTACGCATGCAGGTTTTTTAAAGCCCACTGCCGTCACTACCATTGGTCATTCATTAATGTGATTATAGAATAAGGCCGTTTTTTTATTCTCTACATCATGTTGTCATTGCATAGTCTGTTGATGACATGCCTTGTGAGCTAATTTTGAGGGGGTTTTTGAAGCGAGAATTTGCTTATGTGTTGTCCTGTCCATACAGAAATAGCATAAAATGTCAGATTTTTTTTTTTCTCCCCTCCCTACTTGGTCTTTTTTTTGTTGGTCATTCTGACTGGTCTCCTTCTTTTGTTGTTGTTGATGCTCAGAAAAAAATAGTTTAAAATATTTATTGTTGCTCAGGAAAAATGAGTTTAAAACATTTATGATTAGTTCAGTATTTAACCTTTTTTGATTTTCCTTTTTTCCCAACATTTAGTGTGCAAACATACTGACTAGCCTTGTGTTTTTAATTTTTTTCAGACAATCTAGACAATTACAAGAGGCTGTAGAGCAATTTTCTGATGTAACAAGTAACGAGGTTGAATTACAGACAGGACAGATAGATTAGTTCTGGTGCATACTTTTGAGGCGAGAATAAAAACTAAGGTCATGTTTGCAGTATGCACTTTAGTGATGGAAGAAAAGTCCATGGCAACTAATTATGATTTTTAAAAAAAATACTTGGAATTCAGAGAATAGACTGATACAGTAAAGAAGAAAATTATATGTGACAGTATTAATGTGACATTAGGAAGAAAAGTATATGCGACATGTAAAGAAGACAAAGTAGCTACGTATTAATGTGACATAAGAAGAAAAGTATACATGGACATGTAAAGAAGACAAAGTGCAGTATTAATGTGACATTAGAAGAAAAGTATACACGACATGTAAAGAAGACAAAGTGCAGTATTAATGTGACATAAAGAAGAAAAGTATACACAACATGTAAAGAAGACAAAGTGCAGTATTAATGTGACATAAAGAAGAAAAGTATACACGACATGTAAAGAAGACAAAGTGCAGTATTAATGTGACATAAAGAAGAAAAGTATACATGACATGTAAAGAAGACAAAGTGCAGTATTAATGTGACATAAAGAAGAAAAGTATACACGACATGTAAAGAAGACAAAGTGCAGTATTAATGTGACATAAAGAAGAAAAGTATACACGACATGTAAAGAAGACAAAGTGCAGTATTAATGTGACATAAAGAAGAAAAGTATACATGACATGTAAAGAAGACAAAGTACAGTATTAATGTGACAAGTATACATGACATGTAAAGAAGACAAAGTACAGTATTAATGTGACATAAAGAAGAAAAGTATACATGACATGTAAAGAAGACAAAGTACAGTATTAATGTGACAAGTATACACGACATGTAAAGAAGACAAAGTACAGTATTAATGTGACATAAAGAAGAAAAGTATACACGACATGTAAAGAAGACAAAGTGCAGTATTAATGTGACAAGTATACACGACATGTAAAGAAGACAAAGTACAGTATTAATGTGACAAGTATACACGACATGTAAAGAAGACAAAGTGCAGTATTAATGTGACATAAAGAAGAAAAGTATACATGACATGTAAAGAAAACAAAGTACAGTATTAATGTGACGTAAAGAAGAAAAGTATACACAACATGTAAAGAAGACAAAGTGCAGTATTAATGTGACATAAAGAAGAAAAGTATACACAACATGTAAAGAAGACAAAGTGCAGTATTAATGTGACAAGTGTACACAACATGTAAAGAAGACAAAGTGCAGTATTAATGTGACATAAAGAAGAAAAGTATACACAACATGTAAAGAAGACAAAGTGCAGTATTAATGTGACAAGTATACACGACATGTAAAGAAGACAAAGTACAGTATTAATGTGACAAGTATACACGACATGTAAAGTAGACAAAGTACAGTATTAATGTGACAAGTATACACAACATGTAAAGAAGACAAAGTGCAGTATTAATGTGACAAGTGTACACAACATGTAAAGAAGACAAAGTGCAGTATTAATGTGACAAGTGTACACAACATGTAAAGAAGACAAAGTGCAGTATTAATGTGACAAGTGTACACAACATGTAAAGAAGACAAAGTGCAGTATTAATGTGACATAAAGAAGAAAAGTATACACAACATGTAAAGAAGACAAAGTACAGTATTAATGTGACAAGTATACACAACATGTAAAGAAGACAAAGTACAGTATTAATGTGACATAAAGAAGAAAAGTATACACAACATGTAAAGAAGACAAAGTGCAGTATTAATGTGACATAAAGAAGAAAAGTAATACACGGCATGTAAAGAAGACAAAGTGCAGTATTAATGTGACATTATGAAGAAGAGTATACATGACATGCAAAGAAGACAAAGTGCAGTATTAATTTGACATAAAGAAGAAAAGTAATACACGGCATGTAAAGAAGACAAAGTGCAGTATTAATGTGACATTATGAAGAAGAGTATACGTGACATGTAAAGAAAACAAAGTGATGTGTAAAGAAAACAAAGTGCAGTATTAATGTGACATCAAGAAAAGTATACGCGACATGTAAGGAAATAAAGTGCAGTATTAGTGTGACATAAAGAAGAAGAGTATACGTGACATGTAAAGAAGACAAAGTGATGTGTAAAGAAACCAAAGTGCAGTGTTAATGAGACGTCAAGAAAAGAATATGTGACATGTAAGGAAAACAAAGTGCAGTATTAATGTGACATAAAGAAAACAAAGTGATATGTAAAGAAAACAAAGTGCAATATTTATGTGGATAATGACAACACTTGCACAGAGCGGACACATCAACACTAACAGTACAAAACATCATTGCTGGAACAGACAAAGAGAACTAGCACAGGGTTGTTCATAGCAACATGTTATATAACAACATTGCTGGATGAGAGAAGAAATTTTAAGGTGAAATGGCAGCATGCATAATCTGCCAGGTGTGCTGGACAGGCAAGCTCACAGTGGGTCTGGGAAAGGTTCAGTCATAATGTTACAGGAGAGGAAAAATGGCTTGTCTGTTTCGCTTGACCTCAACCTGTCTTTGTGAGTTGTTGAACCTTAATGACTTGCCCCTATGTGCAGCCCCAGCCCTGAGCCGGTGGCCCAGTCTGCTGTGACACCTGTGATGGAACCCATGCTGTCTTCCCCTCTTCCAGCAGAGCCCGCCGCTTCTGTGAAGGGTCTGCGACACAAAAAGATCAACTTCCGTGAAATGCTCAAGGGGGAAGACTCTTCTCCACAGACGTCCCCTCTGTTGGAAGATATCATTGACCCCAACTCCACTGCTGTACTGGAAGAAGGGGGTCTGTCACGAAGGGCAGGGGCTCAAAAACGGGTGTTTCTGCTGGACGAACCAAACGCCGAGTTTCCAAGGAACCAGGAAGCGGTCCTCCGTCAAAGCGTGGTCGCAAAGCTTGGCGCAAGAAGGAGGAAAGCTCACCACATGCGGTGTTGAACCTGGTGGAAGCAGACATTGTGGTGTGCCATGATTCGCCCAACAGTGCAGTAGTGAACTCCAAAAACAAGAAGCGTTCGCCTGGTTCCTCTGTCAGCGGGTCTCTAGGCTCTGGCCGCTCCCCAAAGTCCAAGTTCGGTTTTAAAGTGAATGTGAAGAGTTTGGTCAGTTCAGGGGTGTCGCTTTCTGCAGATGGCAGTCAGCCCAGAAAGAAGAACTTGTTCGGAAGAAAGAGCAGCAGCAGTACAGATGTGACGGTTGAAGTGGCAGATGATGCGGTACCCCGTTCCCATCCTCTCCGTGTCTTGAGGATTTCCCACCAAGACGTTGAAGCGTTGCCTCCTCCCACACCCCAGATTGTGTCCCCCATGGCAGAAGTGCACCTGGATTTGTACAAGCGAGCCAGCTCCCCATGTGTCAAATGTGACACGTGCCACAAGTTCCTGTCTGTGCCTGGCTTCCTCAAGCACCAGCATGTGAACGGGGAGGCGGAGAACCAGGACAACGGTTCACATGTGGACGTGGTCCACAGCCATCGGCGTCGCATGCTGGTGCCCATGAACAAGGAAAACATCTCTTTGGATGAGCAGCGCTTGTGGAATGAATTTGTGGCCTTGCAGGAAAGCCTGGACCACTCTGTTGGCGTGGCTAGCATGGGGGCCTACCCCTTGACCCCCATTTCCCCTGCTTCTCCTGTTGGCAGCTCTCTTCACAGCTTCGGGGCAGTAGTGTCCCCAGCGCTTGAAGAATCGCTCTTGACCATGACGCCACAGTCTCCCCACCCTGCCCATGTGGGACTAAATCATCTACACAATGGCAGTTTGTTGGACTCAGAGACCATTCCTAATTCACAAGGAGTTTCTGTGATGGACAAGAGATGTGTAACCTCACCTGACAATGAGACTTGTTCTGGTTCCGATGCTGTGAATGTTGGAATGTCCTTTCCGTCAGAAGCAGCAGCACACCCCTGGGAGACTCCGCTGTCCCTTTGTTCTCCTCCTTCCCTCTCTCCTGCCACAACACACACGTATAATGAAGAGAAATATGTAGTGAACAATGTAGAGTCCAATGACAAAGAGATTCCTTCCCTTCCCAAGACAGTAGTCCCATCCAGCAAGAGGCAGTGCCCATCCTACCAGCGACCCAGAAAAGTTTCGCCCGCTACAAACATTAGGACAAGTTCACGAAAACGTGAGACAAAGCGATTGTACAGTTTTGAAAAATATGAGTATGGTGGCGGAGGCAAGAAGGGCGGTCGGGGAGATGCTGACGTCCATGATTTTGAGGATGACTTTCCTGGCACCCTTCTAGATGACGTGAACGGCACTGTCAGGAGCGACACCTTGCTTCATCTATCTCCTGACAACGCCTTGCATGAGCCGCAGAATGCTTGAGACGCCACAGGAAATAAATAGATTCAATTCCCCGTCCCAGCCCTGTAATTTTTTTTAAAAGTCATTGTTTACTTGTGGATTTGTGTGTATGTGAACCGACTTTTTGCTGATTGATACTAGCGTGTGTGATGTTGTCGATTGATGTGTATGTGAACCAAGTTGCCTGATGTGTACATGGTGATGATTTGCTTTGACGTGCATTTGTGAATGTGTTTACTTATTCAGTGTGGACAGTGTGTGTTAACATTTCACTCCCTCGCCCTATCCACTAGCTCCCTGCCCTGACATGGAAAACCGGTGGATAGGATGAGGGAGTGAAAGGGTGAACACAACTGATGAGAGAACACTATGGCGACCATAATAATACTGGTCCTAACATACCTTGTTCAGTTATCAGCCAGATATTTAGTTTGGGGTCCATCTGCACGGCAGTAGCATCTACAGGTGTATATTATATTGGCATGAACTGTTATGTGCACTCGTTATGTTCATGTTCAATATTCTTTTTTTTTTCTTCCAAAATGGAAAATTAAAAAAAACAAACTGCCACAGTTTCTGACTCCCTCGTATTGGTTTGTATGCACAGGTGGTGTGTTCATGTGTTTGTATGTGTGCTGTTGCTTCTGTGTGAGTATAAGTGTGTGTGTGTGTGTGCATGCATGGAATCTTACTTTGATGATGAAGCTGAATTAGTCTAATAATGAGGCAGAGTTACATCTCATCATTTTAGCCCTTTGACTCCAGCATCCTGTCCACCAGCATCTTCTGCATTGCCAACCCTGCTAGCAAAGCAAAAACTCAACCATTGCCTCACTCACCCTATCCATTGACTTAACACAGGAAGCAGTGATAGGGTGAGGGAGTGGAAGGGTTAATTTTTTTGCAGCTGGTGGATAGGATGCAAGAGTCAAATAGTTAAATGTGTGGTCCCAAAACTACATACTGAAATGGTCTCATTATTTGTAATGGAAAATGAAATAGCTGAACTAATGCACAGATGTATTGTCAAGGAATTAAGTGTTGGCAGCAAGCAAAACCTGCTGTTGTGGGCGTCTTCAGTTTAGTGTTCTGTGATTTGTAGTCATACTTGACAAAAACTGATCAAATTGTGGTTCTGCAAAACTGAGTGCATTATCTCTACTCCTTTGTTCTGACACTAAAGGTACTAGTAGTTCTTGTGTCAAGCTCAACAAAAATTGGTCAAATTGTGTTTATGGGTCTGTAAAAGTACTACTAAAACCGAGTGCATTATCTCTTAATCATTTGTTCTGGCACTAGTGGTACTGGTAGTTGAGTTTTCTTTCTTTCTTCCCAGCAACTATACTGAACCTTTAATGCAAAAATCTATTTCAAGTATGAGCATAAAATTAAATTTGGTTTTTCCTTAGGTTTCTTTCTAATGTTGAACTAATGTTGAACATTGAAAGCTGAATTTGTGTGCGTGGCTGTTCATTTATTTTGTGTCATTATAAGCTCACTAAAAGAAAACGAGTAATAATTGCTGAGTGAAAGCCATATTAAGCTGTTGCACCCACATAATGCAGAAATTGGTTTCTACCAATTTGGGTGAGGAGAGGGTTGATAAATGGTTTAATTTTTGAAATTTCCTTATTCAGATACTGTTGATAAAGTGTTGCTGGAACTTACTCCTGCTTTCTGAAGATATGACCTGTTGTTTTTTTCTTTTGAATAGTACATTCGGTATACAGCCTTGTCTATTGCTGATACCTTTCAGACAATAAAAAAAAAAAAAAAATCCTTTTATATCCTAATCAATGTATCTTTTCATATGATATCCTAATTCTTCAAATTTGCAGCTCCGTAATTATTTGACAATAATGTTGAAAACGGAGATACATGCCAGTTGCTCATAAAAATCAAACTGAACATTACTTTTGTTTTCATGGTATTGTTTCCACTTGATTTCTGTTTAACTGTGCAAGACATGCAAGGCATTATGACATGGAAATGTTCCAAGCAGCTACCGGCAGTTCTGGCCACTGGCCATTAAAGTGCTGGCTACTTGTCATGCAGACCGAAGAAGCAGAGTCGTGATCACTGACGCATAGCTTCACTTAAAACAGAAGGGGAAAACTAAACAGCTGAGTAGAATCCTATACGCTTGTCATGCCCAGAACCTGCACATTCTGCACTGCCTTTTGTTTTGCCATCTGCTTCATCCACAAAATCAAAAACTGTTCATGAAGAAGTGCCACCCCCACCTCCATATAAATACATACAACTGTGCACACACATACACACACCCTGCATGTCTTCCCAAGCAACAATTTCCTTTTGTCAGACGTAGCCAGGGAAAGAGAGAATATCGTACTTCAAAGGTGTGTAGCTCTTTTTGCGCTACACACACACCACACATCACACACACACACACACACACACACACACACACACACACACACACACAACACACACTGCAGAAACCACAAATTCATTTTGGTACAGGAACTCCCAATCCAGGGAGGGAAAACCAGCTTTTCCTCAGATTCAAGGCTTATGTTTAAATTAATTAATTTTGTTTTCTGAAAGCCTCAGATTTGGTAGAATGGTACTATTGGTAGCCATCTTTTCCTTCTAACCTTTCTCCAAGTGTAAAGTTGCATTCATGATTATCAAATGCAACATTAACTCTTTTTGGCTACTGCACTCTATCCCCACCAACTGCAAAAACTTAACCCTTTGACCCTGTAAGCAACACATTGAATCGAATTAGAACAGTGATGGGTGCATATATTTCTGTGACATCAAGGAGGCTATTTCTGCGACATTAAGTAGGATACCTTACAAAGTGTGTTCGCATACATAGGACCTCCACCTGTGTCAGTAGTGTACGCTTTCTATTCTGCAATGAAGTGTGTTGAGAAGTGCTTATCTTTAGGCCTACTACATGTAGACCCAGTGAGAGAATGCTGGACGGACTTGCAGAGTGGCTGGGGATGAGGAGGGTGGGGGAGATGCTAGGGGCAACGAGAGAGAGAGATGGTGGAAGTCCATGGTCGCCAACACCATGCGGCAGGGCACCTGATGATGATGATGATAATGTGGTGCATTGAGCCATTAGTCAAAGCTGGCCTGTGTGCTCCAGTTTTGTTGAAGACTAACCATCCGTTAGGAATTATCATCTAGAACATGGAGGGTGGACTATGAATGATGTTTAGAACTGAAAAATTGGATCAAGTTTTCTATTATCCATTTGCACTGTTAATTTCATTTGATATCCAAGTTCAGATAGCAAGGTGAAAGGGTGAAAAAATAATTGTCAAACAATCCAGAATGAAATGTCCATAACTAGATAAAGCACTTGTGGTTGTGCCTTCCACAGTACTAGTATCATTTTCCTGTATTTTGTGTGGCTACGTATAATGGCCAAGCTCATGTAAACAATGGGAAGGTCCAAGTTCGAACCCTCCTGAGTACTGTGTTTTGGGTAAAAGGTAGGAATTTTTCAAGGGTGGCAACTGTTTTCTTACATCCAAGAACTGCCTGATGTGCTCCACTAAAATGGCCAATTGTGTGTAATGCGCAGTAAGTCCGAACAAGTTCGGAGATTACGGACATCTACATCATTATTATGTGAATTTAAAGTTTCATTCTAAGAGACACAGTGACAACCCAGACAGTCCTCGGCAGCTGGTGAATATCATTTATGAACACCACAAATTAAACCTGACTAAATTTATTGTTACAGGAACATTCACCACTATTGTTAAGCCTTTTTTCTTGTATTTGTTTGGATGCCATTTATAAACAATACATGAAACACAAGAACAAACTGTAAGCATGAAAAAAAAAAAGTAATATATATACCAGGTTTTATTTATCACACACAATGTCATAGGCATTACATATACATATGCATTACATGTAAATTACAACAGAGCTGTATCAAATTTCTGTTGTAACTGATAAGTCAGGATCTATGGCAGCTTCAAAATGAGTGCTGCTATAGATAACAGAGTATAGAAGAAAGCATAGCAAAATCCATGTGGAATTTATGCTTTGAAAGTGAACTGGCTGCTATGTCTAACACTGATCAATTTGGCAGCTGATATTAAAATTTCAGTGAGAAATTGTCTGCAATATTGGGCTCCCTTAACTGAGAGAGACCTAAATCACATGATTTTCTCCACGAACAGATCGCTTGGAAGCAAGAGAGACACACATCATCCTTACCTCTTCATCTCTCTGTTAAATCCTAGAAAGTGAGCAGAAAATCACTGTTTTAACAGTTACACCACTAGCTCAATACCTTTGAGAACCATATGACAGACCAGTGCTGTGCAGGCTAAAGACAGGTCACACACATCTTACATTCACTTATGCCTAAAGTTGGAGGAGAAAAAAAAGATACCATGTGATGAGACATTCAGCATAAACACCCTTATTCAATTCTTGGACTTGCACAATGTATCACTGTATGACATCAGCACTGTACAGCAGACTCTTGAAGAATCTCTTCAGAATGTTCATCCAGATGCAATTTTCAAATTTTCACAAGAGATCAGTACATTTCATCTTCTCAGGAAAAGAGGTTTAAATTCATTTTTTTAGGACTTGGTAATTCCATTAATTGCAAGCTTGGCTGTTAACTGTCGTCTTTTTTTTTTTTTAAAGTTCTAACTTGGAGTTGTTCTAAAGGGCACATGGCCCTAGTGGTTGGCTGTGCCATGAACCTGAAATCATCAAACTCAGGATCAGTTTGCCAACTCAACTGGTTAGGGGTTAAATGTTGCTGAAGGCCAAAAGCAGTGCAAGTCTGATCTTGCTTGGGCTATGACTGGTAAGATTACATCAAGGCTATAGGCCTACAATATCTGAGGTGAGTTTCCTAGGCTTAACCCTTTCACTCCCACACCCTATCCACCAACTCCAAACACTAAACCCTTTGACTCCCTCAACCTATCCACCAGCTTCCTGCAGGAAGCTGGTGGATAGGGTGAGGGAGTCAAAGGGTTGTTTTTGCTTTGCTAGCATAGTTGACAGCGCAGGATATTGGTGGGCAAAGTGTGAGAGTAAAAGGGTTGACAAACTGTGACAAACAAAGCCAATTAAGTGAGCAGGTTCCTTACAGTCCCATTGTATGAGCAAAGCTACTGGCTATAAGCAGGTGTTGGCTTACAATTTCAAGATGGCGCCCGGGTGCGCATAAGGATTTACTTTATTTCAGTTACTTGTTGTCTTTTGGTTGCTGTCGTAATTAAACTTCCCGCAAAAATGGTTATGATGTTTATCAGTATTGGAAAAGACCTCACACAAAGGATCGTCGGCAACTTTCACTCGGAAGAAGCAATTTCCGTGCTTTGTTTTCGTGACGTTAGGGTTTCGTAATCTTGGATTTGCTTGGTATGCTACGATCAGATCAGTTTTATACACACGCTCACCCTTTTGATTAGCTAGCCGCTAACATCTAGCTTTAGCTTGATCTGCTACGCCAAAGAAACTCGCCACTGTGATTTTTCATCCAGA